>JBAIZL010000004.1:122944731-123307231 GCA_036971475.1 Prosapia bicincta | reverse complement strand
CCTTACAGGTTAGTTTTGTAATTAACAGAATATATAAATTCCAACGTTTAAAACATAGCGTTATTCAATTCCTTCAATTAGCTCACACCTCCCTATAGGCTCTTGTACAAATTTTCAATTCGTAATAAAATACGTTTTTCTTTATCCAATCAAGTTCATGTACATTTTGTTTAAAATTAATGAAAATTTTAAAAAGCTGATGTCTGGGTCGAATTCGGACTGAATTACTATATGTTTGAAATCCATCACTTGGGCACTGAACCAGCTTTCCCATTGCTAGAAATATATTACTTAAGGATGTATATGAAATTATAATAGAAAGGTTCCTTGCAATAATGAAGTAATATAAGAGATGGATAGTATAGGAAATTATAGATCATCATCAACTTCATAAATTAGAATCGAAAAAAAGTGAATAAATAGTAACAAACAAAAACAATAGTCGTACACCATATAGGCCTACTGTATAGAGTGGAAAATTTAAAAATTGCAAGGAAATTCGCTTCCTATTTTGGCATTTAATTATGTAATTCTGTCATATATATAAATTGTATTTATAAAATAAATAGTAACTAAAATACAATTTTTCTTTGTTCATTTCAGTAGGAACTTGACAAAACAAAATTTATATGACTTGTTTTCAACTATTTTTTTAAATATTATAATTTATAATTTGTAAATTACTTTACTTTTAAAATTGTTAGCCTGACTATAGTTTAAATTTAACTTTACTACTTTGGAAATTGACTAAATTTATAGCCCACTTATATGAAATAATTAATTACATCCAAAAACGATTTAAATATAACCTCTAAGTGAAAACGAAAATATCCGCCACATTTGATTTGCAAAACTCCACAGTACAATTCATTTTACTTTAAGTATTATGAAAAACTTACAAATAAAAAAACGTTTTCGATCGTACCATGCGATTTGTGCCAGTGCCTGAAGAAGTAATTTTTTTCATAATTAGGCATATTTTTTTATAAATTTAAATAAGTTCAGGAAACTGTTATTTTGTTTAACAAATAAGTTGAACTTTCGCCACGAATTTTAATATCCAATATTAAAATAAAATCCACGTTTAGGCCTATTTGAAAATAATCAAACTAATCAAATCAATTTGATTTAAATATTCCCTAAGTGAAAACGAAAAGATATGGCATTAACATCAGTCATTGATTTTCTAAAATCTTCGGGCTAATTCGTTGAAATTTGATCTCCTATTTCAGTTATACGCCCCGTTACACTACAAGAAGTGGTACCAGGATGCCGAAAAGGTTCCGAATAAGTTGCCGCAACTAGAAGGGCTACGTGTCAGAACTATGTCACATGATCTAATATCTTGTTACAAAACGTGTTGCTTAGTAAAATATTACGTCGGTAATAAGACAAATACTAAAATTAAAATCAGAAATATTACTCAAATTAAAATGCACTGTCATAATTATGTCATACGTTTAATTATCGTGACTGAAATAAAATTAACATAAAACCCTCACGTTAATATATATTACGTGATGGAATAGCGAGTGTGATAAGTCTTGCATCAAGCGTGACAACAGTTGAACACCAAAAATAACAATCATTCGATGCCTATTTAATGTTGAATATTTTACTGCATTGTCTTCCGACCTCTATATGACCTCACTGCTTGGCCGTATCGCATAAAATTATTGTTAAATTTAATTGTAAGCTAAAGAAAGGACATTTCTCACGTGATTATAGGCCTATCGAACAACCTTGCATGTACCTGTTTGATCTCGACAATAGGAATAAAACGTCACGTAAAGTAAACAATTCGCTTACGTAATTATTTAAAATAATTGTTACATACATAGATTTTTTTAAATAATTTAAAACGATGAAATTATAAATTTTCCATTAGAATCCGCTAGATAAACTTTTCCACGAATCACGTTAATATTAAGTTCAATTACCTAGCAGATAAAGTCTTGTTGATTAACCTAACCTAACAATCTGTACTTACAGGATACTCATGTTCCTGCCAACCTAATCTTGCACAAAAACTAACCAAAGAAAGTTTAAATAAATACACGTTTAATTAATAATTAAATTTTATGCTAAACTTTAAATTGTGGAAAAAGTTTTAAAGTGTTGGTTGACTTATTGCAAATTGTACTTAACACGAAAGTCAGTTCTAGATGAATTTAAACTAAACCTAACCTAGTAATCTTATGACAATCTGCCAGACAAAATGTTCAGAGTAAGATTTTAAAATGTACCGGAATAATCATGTTCCTGTAGATGTTCCTTTAGCTTGAAGGTTGGGAAATAAAACCCCCTGGTCTAGGCGACATGGGACAGTTATCGATCCAAAGTTTAGGGTTTCACCAGAACTAGGCAATACTTCCAATGGCCTAAGCCAGGAGATTCGACTTCCTGAGCTTACGACTTGTTATTACCACGAGTAAGATTGAGATGAGGATACGAGGGATTACAGACGGTAGAAGACCTACAAAGTTCGCGTAGGTAGGGTCATCTACCTCAAGTAGGTTTTATATATACCTAGTTCCAATGCCTAGCCGTTACCCAGCATATATATACAATTCTAGAACATTCTGTAAAGTACGAGTATAAGACAACTCCCGACGATTGCCTTATCTTGTTCTGAGTCTAAGAAGATGCTCGAAAATGAGGACATGTAATTAAAGTTCTCGAAAGTCTACTCGCAAATATACCAAGTAAGATTATTGTTGGTATATATATATCGCAATATGTATTCTTGTGGATTAATAAAGAACTAAGTCAAAACACAAATACAAGAATTATAATTGAATTTACAATTCAGAGCTTTTCGTTGGCTAACAGTACCAACGAATTGTTCCTGATGATGTTGGTACTGTTAGCCAACGAAAAGCTTTTAATTGTAAATTCAATTATAATTCTTGTATTTGTATTTTGACTTAGTTCTTTATATATATATATATATATATATATATATATATATATATATATATATATATATATATATATTAACATTTCTTTGACTTTATATAACGCTTCTTTCCTACAAAGTAAAAGATTAGATGTTGTAATAACCATTCAAACTTTATAATCAACAATAAAAATAATTTCCTTCGCCACAATCCAATGGAAACGTACATTTTTTAAAAATTTTGTATGACGAATTGACGTTTTTCTTTACATATCCACATATCACAAGGGTTATGTGCCCCTCCCAGTCCAAATTTACACTCAATACAATTGTATTATATAAAAGTAAGCGGATATTTATAAGTTTATGAAAGTCTTGCTTGTAAATCAGGAGATGATTGTCCAACATCTGTGTTTATAAAGTTCTTTGCACGTTACAAGATTTAATTAGATTATTGTTGTAACCAACCACCACGCCACTCCTTGTAGCACTAGACAGACCCCCCCCCCCCCCCCAGTAGAATACGTTTCTGACACAACTGAAGTCCCCTCCTCCAGGATGACTTACTGGACCCGCCCTTGTGTTCTAATAGCTTAATATACTTTAAATTTCCCAGAGGTGAAACAATATTTTTTTAAAAATTAGGCGAAAACAAACGTTTAAATAACAAGAGTAGTCCTTTAAAAGTTTTAGTTAGGAATTTAGGTTCGCTTAAGTTTTTAAAATTGGTTAATTTAAATGTGAAGCTAAATTCAATAAACAGAGAGGATATATTACAATCAATACGTTTACGTCAAATACGTCATAACGTATCTACAATATATAGATTTAACATATATTCCTTCGTACAACACAGACAATAATAACGTAAACCCTTTGTTATGTGTAGCGATGAAGATACATAGCGATCGAAAACGTTCTGTCTCAGTGAGTTTTTATAAATTTACAAAATTTAATGTTCGGATAGTCATAAACTAATGTAAAAGTGATTAATTAAGTTTCACCGAACGTAATGGACTACAGAATTCAAGATTTTAATAGAAGGAATTAAATAATAGGCAAGCTATTCATTTTTATTATGTTTTTTGTACAAGTAACATGTTGCCATTGTTTCACAATAATTTTACAATAAGTTATGATACTCTAAGGCCTGCTTTTCACAAGTAAATAATTTATTTCAACGTGTCCCTAATTGTAACATAACCTGTTATATCCTTTTCAGTTTCGTTTCTGTTTATATTTAAACTCTAGGTTTTGGAACACGTGTAGCAAGTCGAACCTGGAGCAGGCAGTAATTTGTTTAATGTCGAAGACCTTTCAACTTTAAACCTAAGTTTACTGTTTACATAACAACCGATGATTTTACTTTCTCTTCCTAACCTAGGCTACATACAGGATGAGTACGTCGTCTGTCTTCGACAGTAAATGGATAAAATATAGCGCCCTGATATACGAAAATTTCGTTGCCTCATTGCCTAAACGTTTGACCGTAGTAACGTTTTACAAAACAATAAAGTTGTTTTAAACAATAAAATTCAAAGACTTAAAAATTGGTGTTTTCCTCTACTTCCCATCATTTTTATAATGTTAGACTTTTATGAATATCTATTATCGATTATAACACCGATAATTAAAAAAAAAGACACTTTGCGATTGAGAAATATGGTGACATTTTAGATATGGTACGGGATGTAAACGTACACGATCGTCCGAAAATATTTTCAAAATGTTTATTAGTGAAATTGTGACAAATTTTTTTTCCAACTTTACTACACCTTTATAACAAACAGGACTTTATCACAGATACAATGCACTTTAATGTAGTATAATATAGTAATCTGTTTTCGGTCGCTCTGTGAAGGTTAGAGGTTAGTGTAACTAGGCTCTGCCCTTGTGACTAACTTAGATCATATTGTGGCGAAATAGTAATGCAAATTTTGATAATTTTTGTGTTGTTGCTGTATAAAAGTGTTTTGTTACATCTCCTTTAGAGATATTATGCGATTTTATATGTAGGCCTATATCGAAAGTAATTAAGAGGAAAATTTGAGGTTATAAAATTTCGTGGTGTTAAGTGGCGGTTTATTTTACTACGAAGTTTTATAATAAATGTTATTCTTTATGTAAGGAAAACTATTCAATTCCTTTTATTAGTCCAGACTCTCCCTATATATATATATATATATATATATATATATATATATATATATATATATATATATTGTAACATTATTTTTAACGTGACACAATACAATATAATTATGTTTTACTATTTAATAAATTGAATTTTTTATTTAAGACAAATAAAAACTACTCAGGAACAATTCAAAACTTTATTAGAACAATTTTATTTCAACATCTAACACAAAACAAAAATTTTACAACTTACAAGTTTTTAACAAAATATACTATTTCTTATTTTCTTTTAATTTTTTAGTTACCACATTTTAATACCTTTGGCTAGTTTAAGATCTCTTGATATCTCGGGGTTATAGTATGGGCTATATTTTTAGAAATTCTTAGGTGAATTAAATAAATTTTGAACAAACAATATTAAATTTTGAAAATGCAAAAAAAAAAAAGCCAAACTATTTGAACTGGATTTATTTCTTACTATTAATTAACTATAATATATCCTAATATACAAATTTAAACTTCTCTATTACCTTAAAAGTCCACTAAAGTTATTTTTATAGCGCTATTTCTCAACTTAATAAATATCAAAATTTTGCTGGTCGCTTACGTAAATTCCCGTTCTCTCCAATTAAACAATTCACACACTTAAATCCGTTTTAGTTCTTTCCAATTATATTTTCACTGTATTAACTCTTTCAATTTTCTTATTCCTGTTTAATCTGGCCAAGTTTACTCACAAAACTGTATAATTTAGACGAACTCTTTCCAAAAAAAAATAGAATTTTGACTGGTCCTGGCAGGTCCCATCTTGTAAGCGTCACCCACGCCATCCAACTCAACTACTAACTACGCGTCCTTAGCTTTTCTTAAATTGTTTAAAATATGGCCGCCTTTCTTCTCCAAAAAACACATGTTGCCTGTAATCTAGTTTGTTTTCTTTTTCTTCAATAGAATCGATTGTCACACTGACCTACATCTGTTTTACAGCTGACATATCACAAGTTTGTTTAGAATGGCCTTTTAACTTGGTTAAACCTGATTGAAACTTACTGTTTCAATTTCCTATCGTCAACAAACCTTCCAGTGTTTATTTTATTAATATTATTAGTGTGTGAAGTGTCTTTGTGTTTTACTTTTGAGATATTTCCGAATTGTGTGTGTTTTGCTTGGTCTTTCATAAACATAACCTTACATTGTTTACAATTTTCTTTTGTTTACAAACGTGTTCACTTTCTCCTTCAAGTAATTACTTAGCCCTATGTTCCTACAGTTTACAAATTTGTTTACACATAACTATTTTTAGATTATCTTATTTTAATTTATGTGTTAGGTTATTTGATATAACAAATTTCCTAATACATTTCCAGTTCAAAAACCTTGTTTACAATTCCTAAGCTTTTACCAGAATTTAGTTTCAATTTTAACCTAACCAATCTTTTAATGAATTTCTTTTTTTTTTTTGTGTGAGTTATTTCTAATTTATTTTTCCAATTCTTAAAGAACATTTATATAGCCCATTCTATAAATGTTACAATGTCCCCTAATTTAATTTAAACAAAAAAAATAATCCTAATATCTACATTACACATTTTTTTTACATTTTACAAGCTTGCTTAAATATACATATTTTTTTTTTTTAAATTAAATTTAAATTTACATTTATTTCCTACTTGTACATTTTATTTAATAACTACCTGAACACATTTTTATTGAGTACGTTATACCTCAACACTTTGGCTAACTTATTGTCCATTGTCTTTCCCACTTTTATAATTGTCCACTTAAAAGTCATTTATACCTTCATCTGTCCACTTTCGTCCATTTATACTTAATTCTATAATACAATTTTATCTTAACTCTTTACCAATCAAATACTGAGCTGAAAACTTCAAGCTACTTGTCTTACATGGTTTATACTAGTTTAAAACTCGCATAATACTATTTCATTAATTTTATATGTTGTTATTTATTATTCTATTTACTATCTCTTTTTTCGCATCCTCCCAACTATTCATCATAAATTTTTTTTTTCAATTAAAATTAATTTGTCTTAACCTTGCCTCAACCTCACTTCAGTTATAAATCTATCACTCTATCTGAACACAACTATATTAAATTTAACCCCAATTTCATATTACTATTATTTTATTATTATTATTATTATTATTTTTTTTTTAAAACTTTATTATACTATATACTTTGTTACATATATATATATGACGGTAATTCACCTTACCTCCACTTATTAACGTAGACATTTATTTTATTTTAACATATTTTCGACGACATCAACATCATTAACACCCTTATTCACGTAGATATTTATTTTATTTCACATATTATCGACGTTATTTATATATTTCATTTTATTTTCAAATTCCCCTTTTTCCAAATTATATTTCCCCTTTTTATATTGCTATGCTCATCCAGTTCAATTATTTTCTTATATCATTTCAGTTTATTTTGTATGAAGTTTAACATCTAATATTTTTAAAGGTTGCAATTTCATATACTCTATTTGATCATATCTATAGTTCCTTCGATTACACTATCCCTATATCAACGAATATAAATTTTGTTTTAATACTTATATATATCAACGCAGATTCTCCCTTACAATACGACGAAGTTTAAATACACAATTACCATATTTTTATTACAACGATGCTTTAATATTTATTATCATAGATTCATATTTCTTTTATAATATATAATATATACGACGAAGTTCCATTATTTATCAACGCAGATTCTTCCTTACAATACGACGAAGTTTAAATATACATAATTTTATCTTTATTCGACGAAGTTTCTAATAAATTATCATAGATATAGTTACCATCCCTTAAAACTTATCTCCTGCTAACGTTTTCTTATACACATAATCACCTAGAGTTTATTCATATTGCTTCCTTTACCTATATTTAATATCTCCCTTCCTATTTTATTTAAATTTATATTTTTTTTCTTTCTTTATTTTTTTTCAAGTGTTTGTTTAATTATTAAGTCATTTCTGGTCTATTGTCATTTCCGGTTTATTTGTTATCTATCCCTCCTACATTCGCTTCCTTCTCCTAATACTTTTATATCCTGAGTCATTCCTGTTGTTTCCATCTTATTATCCTTTGTTATTTTCCTTTCTCTCGACTTCTCCTTAATACATGTCATATAACTGCCTGTGTCTATTAATGCCTGTAAACTTGTTTCCTCTATTTAATTTCTATTTCTGGGTTTCTGATTGTCTTAGTTTTCCAATTGACTGTGGGCACCATGCTCTTTTCTTGTCCCCACGCCTGTCCTTGCCTTAACACCGTTTACATCTCCATTGTATCTTTCATCTGCTTCATATGTTCTATTTTCTGTGTTTCTCTCATATTTAAATTCCATTTCCCATTTTCCAAACTTGAGTTGTGCCTCCACATCCATTAACATATCCGTACCTATGATCATTTCTCTCAACAAGCTTTGTACCACTATGCATTGAAACGGATATTTAACTCCTTCCATTTCTCCTATTACCATTTTCATTTTATTAATCTGTTCAGTCTTCCTTTTAGTTGCGGTTTGAATTGTTATATTTTTTATAGGCAGTACCTCCATCTTTCCTACTTCATTTCTTAATTTTAACTCTCCTAACTCTTCTGTGTTTTTCTTTGTTATATATTCAACTTTCTCTATCTCTTTTTTATTAATTTCTATCTCATCAGCTATTATTTCATTTGTTTTCTCAAAATTTTCCTTAATCTCCTCTAATTCTCCATCTTTCTCCTCTAAGTCTCTTCTCTCATCCTCTACTAAAGCATTATTCTTTTTTTTCCACTGTTCCCTCATATCCTCTATCATTCTCTTATTTTCTTCCTTTAGGCTTTCGAATTTCTTATCCAACCTACTCATTTCCAACCTACTTGAGGCAAATCCTCTGTTCATCTCTCCTTTTACTTCGTTTATATTCTCTTTTAACTCTTTTTTTATTTCGTCCATCTTATCTAATTGTCTATGTAGATCCTCTCTCCCTTTTACACTCATTTCCATGAGAGTTCTCATCATCTCCCTTAAATCTTCATTCTCATCATTTCCCCATTTTTTTTGTTGGGTTTGCATAGGTAGTAGTCCCCTAGCTTCTTCTACCTCAATGTTTCCTATTGGCATATCTGTGCCTTCCATTTTTATTTCTTTCATTTCCAAAATTGTCCCTTTTTCCTAGTCCCCTACAACTACCAGCTCGCCTATATTTTTTCTTTTTTAGCTGTAAGTAAACTTATTATACACATAAACCATTTTTATATATACTATAAACCTAGCCTTGATTCGATTCAACTCAGTGTTAAATTTTACAAAATCTTTTCTAAATCTATTTCCAGTTCAAATGTTTTTCATATAAAAAGTTCTAAATTAATTTTATTTCAAAATCTCTCTAAATAAATTTTATCTCTTATTATATCGAGAAAATAATTAATTTCTCTATTTACAAAACACAAACTCCTGAATAATTAATTCTTTATTATTATTTTTCTAATAATCGTACCCCACGTTGGTGTGCCAAATGTAAAGTATCTATAAAACACAATACAATGTACTTTTATTTTATTAAATGAAAATATATTATTTCTATTTAATAACCAAAAAAAAAATACTCATTCAGGAACAATTCATTAACATTTATTATTACAATTTCATCTCAACATTAAACAATACACAAAACAAAATTTTAGAACTTAACAAGTTTTTAACAAAATATACTAAAATTTGATTCTTTAAATTTGAGTTACAAGGTTTTTATACCCTTGTTTAGTTTAAGATCTCTTTATATCTCGGGGTTATAGTATGGGCTATATTTTTAGAAATTCTTAGGTGAATTAAATAAATTTTGAACAAACAATATTAAATTTTGAAAATGCAAAAAAAAAAAAAGCCAAACTATTTGAACTGGATTTATTTCTTACTATTAATTAACTATAATATATCCTAATATACAAATTTAAACTTCTCTATTACCTTAAAAGTCCACTAAAGTTATTTTTATAGCGCTATTTCTCAACTTAATAAATATCAAAATTTTGCTGGTCGCTTACGTAAATTCCCGTTCTCTCCAATTAAACAATTCACACACTTAAATCCGTTTTAGTTCTTTCCAATTATATTTTCACTGTATTAACTCTTTCAATTTTCTTATTCCTGTTTAATCTGGCCAAGTTTACTCACAAAACTGTATAATTTAGACGAACTCTTTCCAAAAAAAAATAGAATTTTGACTGGTCCTGGCAGGTCCCATCTTGTAAGCGTCACCCACGCCATCCAACTCAACTACTAACTACGCGTCCTTAGCTTTTCTTAAATTGTTTAAAATATGGCCGCCTTTCTTCTCCAAAAAACACATGTTGCCTGTAATCTAGTTTGTTTTCTTTTTCTTCAATAGAATCGATTGTCACACTGACCTACATCTGTTTTACAGCTGACATATCACAAGTTTGTTTAGAATGGCCTTTTAACTTGGTTAAACCTGATTGAAACTTACTGTTTCAATTTCCTATCGTCAACAAACCTTCCAGTGTTTATTTTATTAATATTATTAGTGTGTGAAGTGTCTTTGTGTTTTACTTTTGAGATATTTCCGAATTGTGTGTGTTTTGCTTGGTCTTTCATAAACATAACCTTACATTGTTTACAATTTTCTTTTGTTTACAAACGTGTTCACTTTCTCCTTCAAGTAATTACTTAGCCCTATGTTCCTACAGTTTACAAATTTGTTTACACATAACTATTTTTAGATTATCTTATTTTAATTTATGTGTTAGGTTATTTGATATAACAAATTTCCTAATACATTTCCAGTTCAAAAACCTTGTTTACAATTCCTAAGCTTTTACCAGAATTTAGTTTCAATTTTAACCTAACCAATCTTTTAATGAATTTCTTTTTTTTTTTGTGTGAGTTATTTCTAATTTATTTTTCCAATTCTTAAAGAACATTTATATAGCCCATTCTATAAATGTTACAATATATATATATATATATATATATATCTTGTTTAAATTTTCAATCGTTAATAAAATACTTTTTTTTCCTGCATTCAAGTTTAAATACATATTTTGTAGTGGATGATACGTGTTGTTAAAAGTTTTTTTTTTTTGAAATATTAATTCATTAATTCAATTTAATGAATTAATTAGTTTTATATGGGAGAAAACCCTATCCCAAAAGGGGCAATGTATGAATTATAGTTATTTCGTTTCATTTTGGCTTAAAATAAGGGATAGCATATGATTTCATAAAACAGCTGATTTTATGTTATAGGTTATGTGGTAGAACAGCTGTTTTAATCCATAAGTTATGTTATTTTATTTATATTACTTGTAATTATTCACTAGAAAGTAAATAAACCTTTGTTTGTTGACTCAAGTAAGAATTGACTTTAAACAATTTTGTTTATATTACTTGTTTTTGAAACATGATAACCCTCTGAATTTAGTAAGTTGGAACATTTCAAACTAAGGCTGAGAGTATGCCGTAAGAGTTTCTGCTTTAAGTGTATTTAGTCTGCGCCAATTTATTAAAACTGTTTTCAATACTTTACGAGCAATACTATTCTAAAGAGGAGTTTAAAAAAATATTTTGTACAATGTGGAAATTTGTACAAGTTAATAAGAAAATAAAAATTAAAGTTAAACATCGCCCTGGGACCGACATTACACGCGCATGCGCATGCCCACGACCATGTGAACGTAACCTACATAATGTACAGGCAGAGAGCGCATCTTTAGTAAACTAGATCTCTTCTCCTTTCGCTCAAACCTGACCTCGATCGCAGTTCCTTTCTTGGTCTGAGGCGTCTTTCAATTATCTGGTCGGTTATGTTTAATAATAAACAGTTGTTTCCTTTAGTCTTTCTGCATTGAATAATGATTTAAAAGAAAAAATTGAATTATTCACTAAACGCGAACAATTGGATTTTTGTATTTAAATTCAAGATTAAAAAAGTAACATGTTTTTCAGCTAAATATTAAGAATTTACTAAACGAAGTAACATAATTCACTGCTTGATAACGATATGTCACGCCACGGTTGAAATCCTGCTTTAAACTCACTTGTTCTCGCATTATTGAACAATTTGTTTTTTTTTCTAATATTGACATTGTCTAAGACATACTGAGATCAAGTCAGTCATTCTTCACAATAAAAAAGGTGAATGGCCAACACCACACTTCAACCGTACAGGTTTACCCTAAAGGTAGTATATTTTAACTACGTCGACCTGGGTTTATAAAGCACGTAAAATTGTAGACTACCGGGACTCGAACCCATAACCTTAAGTTAGTAGTGAATTATTTTTCCCGAAATTCTAATTACATGTTTTGAATACAATTTTCTTATTAACCTATAACTTACATTAACCATTTTATAAGAATGTATATTTACTTCAGTTATAAAATCCCAATTCGTACATCTCTACTAACGTTTTTGAGATTAAATAATAATTGGTAGCTAAACGCAAATGTTTTGTACATACAGTGCGTGAGGTTTATCCGTGTCTCTGACCTTGAGATAGCTAGGGTAGACTGGGCTGCAGTGCGGGGTCAAAAGCCAACATTTCAGAAAACATCAGTGTCGTGTTTAAAGTGAAATCAGCTCTAATTAACTAAATTATAATACTGTAATAGTTTGATGCAGACTTGATCTTTAAATGTGTTGCTCTGCTTCTGCAAAGAAAGAGACGCGATTACGAAAGAGACGATATATATGTATTGTATAATGTTTTCAGTTAGGCTAGTAGTCAAATGCTAGAACAGAACGAGGGAAAACCTCACGCACTTGTACTTGGCCGGGTGCCTAAAAATCGCACGTTTCTTCCAAAGATTTAATCAAAAAGTGCAAAACCTTTAACTAATAATTTCGTAAATACGCGTGGATAGGAAAATTACATTACTCACTAGTTTTCGAAGCTTATGCATAACGAAAGCGATTACTTTTTACCCATTGATTTTTCGTTTACCCAACGATCGCTGTTATCTCAAATAATGTCCACTTTGAAGAGCTTTATACCCACTAACATAAAGTAACAATATAGTTAAAACCTACCTATATTATCACTTTGTAGGGAATTACAGTTTTAGTTTTGAATGTTTAATAAGGACTGAACAGAAGAACACAAATCAGGAAGCTATTTAAGAGGCTTTAATTCTCTTTGTTTCAAATATTAAAATCTGCCAACTTCCCCATACAGGCCTACCAACATTCACATATTTCACAAACACAAATTACGTTTTTATCGCTGGCAATGTGTTACGTGGATCCTATTTCTAACCTTTAACGTCGAATTAATGTAATACCCTTTTTTTACTTACTTAATATATACCACTGTAGACTAAATTAAACTCACAAATGAAAAATTTTAAGAAAAGAAAATTCATATGTACATATTTCGCATGGGTTTCATTGCTAAAACCTTTTAATGAGTGTAGGACCGAATTTGAGACTTTTATAAACACGTAAATTCCATACAAATTGTGACCTGTAGTACTGAATGATGACAGCCAATTTACTTATAAGGCCTAAGGTATTAATATCTTTATTTTAACAAATTTTTACAACTATTATAATTATTAAATAATATAGACAGATCAGGATTATACAATATATTCCATTACACGTTATTTAATATTTTAATAAGATATCGGTGTGCTCAATATAATGAAATAGAACTTCCTTTACACTAGTTTAAATACTATTTCTTGGAAAATACACCAGGTTTTGAAAGTGCAAACTCGTAGAACAGAAACCTGAATCAGTAGTTTAAACGTTGTGCAGACGGGAAGGCTGTTGGCATGAATTCATCTTGTTATTGCCGGAAAGACTTGTGATAACCTTGAAACATGGCTCTCATGAAAATTAGTTTTATCTTGGCAAATCTAATTTCCTTATTGGCATCCAATACGTTTTTGATTAATTTTTGTTTACTTCTCAAGAGAAAACTAACCTGAGTTTAAACTTTTAAATTATTACTAAATAAAAATATTGATTGCATTATTGCCTTTAATTTGTTGTCTGTTTTAAATATCCTGCAATTATATGTATATATATGAAGTTAATATATTACTATGTAAGTAATTTTATCCACCATTAAGTGCAATAATTTTACCTTGAGTGATGAGGCACCTTTCGGTCAATTGACCATTGTCGAATCACTGATGTTTTTCTGTTGTGGATGTTCGGTCTGTGAAGTTGGTGTTTGTTGACATTTTTTCTTGATCTGTGTGTATGATATTTCTATATAGTATGTCTTCTGTATATGTTGTTTGTAGATTCATTAAGTTGTTGTGTATGTTTTTATAAATGTGGTATTTTTCTAGTGAGTTTAGTTCTATTGGGTTGTTATTTATTTCCAGTATGGTTAGGTTATTTTCGTAATTTGTTATTTCGTGTTTATGGGATATTAGGTGTGCTGCAACATTTGATACTTTAGAATTTTTGTTTTTGAATGCTCTATAATGTTCTTCAAATCTTATTTTAAATGTTCTGGTTGTTTTTCCTATGTAAAAAGCGTTACAGTTGTTGCATGTGATTTTGTAAATTCCTGATAGGTTATGTTTTTCTGAATTTGTTATGTGGTTTGTGTTATTAAGATATTTTATTATTTTGTTGTTTGGTTTGTAAGTTGGAGTGTAGTATTTTTTGTTGTATATATTTGTTATTTTTTCTATTTTGTTATTGGTGTATTTATATTTTAGGTAGATTTTTTATATTTTCATTATTTTCGTGTTCCGGTTGTAGTGTTGTGTTGAGGTTAGGTTTTTTTGTGAATTTATTGTATATGTTTTTTATAATGTGTTTGTTGTATCCATTTTCTATTGCTATTTTTGTAATGTTATCTAATTCTTCATTTAATTTTTGTTTGTTATCCTGTGTGTATTTTATTGCTTTATTTATCATGTTACTGTAAGTGTTAATTTTGTGTGTCCAGGGGTGGTTAGATTTGTAGTGTATTGTGGTGTTGTTGGAAGTAGGTTTCCTGTATACTGTAGTTTCTATTTTATTATCATTTATATTTAAAGTAATGTCGAGGAAGTTGATTGTTCTATTTGTTTCTGTTTCAACGGTGAATTGTATGTTTTCGTTGTATGTATTTAGTTTGTTTAATATTATGACGTGTTCGTTGTGAATGGTAGGTTGGTATATTACAAGTATATCGTCTACATATCTTGTCCATAGTGAGATATTGTGTGTGTTTATTATAGGTTTAATTATTATTTGTTCAAAGTGTTGTAAATATATTTCTGACATGACAGATGATATGGGTGAACCCATGGGGAGTCCTGTTGTTTGTTTATAATATTTATTGTTAAATTGGAAGTAATTTTGGTTACATATGTGTTTGGTTAGCGTAATGATACTATCTATTATGTTTCTTTTTTCGTTATTGTGTATCAGTTTGTTTTTTATTATTTCTATGGTTTCTTCTATTGGGATACTAGGGTACATGTTAGTTATGTCATAACTTATTATTTTTGTGTTGCTGTTTGTTTTTATCGTTTTTATTTTATTAATTAATTCGTATCCATTTTTTATATTGTATGTGTTGTTGATATGTATTTTAGATCTTAGGATTTTGTCTAGAATTTTTGCGATTATGTAAGATGGTGCTGTTGTGAAATTTATTAGTGGTCTAAATGGTGTGTTGGGTTTGTGGATTTTAGGTATCCCTGATAATACTGGTGCGCATGGTTTGAATGGGTATAATCTTGTGTGGTATTTTAATTTATTGTTATAGTTTAGGGTGTTACGGTGAGTGACTATTAAGTTTTTTATTGTAATAAGGTATTTGTTAGTTGGGTCTGGGATTTGTTCGTATTTATTTTCTTTTATGTAGTTAGTCATTGAATCGATATATTTGGTATTTTCTATTATTACTGGAGTATTTGTTTTATCTGATTTTAATATTAAGTAGTCGTTGTTTTCTAGTTTTTCTCTGAGTTTTATAATTTCTTTTTTATTAATATATTGTTCCGTTTTTTTGTTTTTTTCCGTTTTTATTAGGTTAATTTTATTATTAATATTATTTCTTATGTGTTCAGTATTTTGGTGGGTAATTTTGTGGATGTTAGATTCTGTGTCAACTATTAGGTTTTTTATTATTTGTTTTTTGTTGAAGTTAGGTAGGTTATATTTGAAGGAATTTGTTATTTTTATTTTTTCTTTTTCAGTAAATTGTGTTTTAGTTAAGTTTATGAATTTATTATTGTTAGAGGTGTGGGTTGGTTCTAGGCTATTTTTTAGGTTATGTTGTTGTTTTGATGTGTGGATTGGATCTAGGCTATTTTTTAGGTTAAGTTGTTTTGATAAATTTTCGATTTTTTTGTTTTGTCTGTTAATAGTGTTTGTTTTATGTTTTATTATAATTTGTTGTGTTTTTTCGTGAATAATAAGTGTGAGAGTGTCAAAAGTTTTCATTATTTTCAAATTGGTTGTGTATAGTTGTAAATTGATTTGGCTTTTTTTATGGTAGGCAGCTTTAATGTTTTGTTTAATAATGTGTGATTCTGCTATTTTTGTTGCTTTATTGATAATAGTGTTTTGTTTATTTTTTATGTGTAATTTTGCGTATTTTGGTGTTATATTAAGTGTTAAGCATTTTTTATTAAACTGTATTTTGTTGATGCAATTCTGGAGTTTGATTTTTAGGTTAAGATATTTACGGTACAGTTGTTTACCTTGGTAGGTATTAAATTCTTGATATTTAACGTTATCCATTGTTTTTCCGTTGCACTGACTTTATGAAGTTAATATATTACTATGTAAGTAATTTTATCCACCATTAAGTGCAATAATTTTACCTTGAGTGATGAAAAAGAAAATTTACAATTTACTGAAAAAGAAAAAATAAAAATAACAAATTCCTTCAAATATAACCTACCTAACTTCAACAAAAAACAAATAATAAAAAACCTAATAGTTGACACAGAATCTAACATCCACAAAATTACCCACCAAAATACTGAACACATAAGAAATAATATTAATAATAAAATTAACCTAATAAAAACGGAAAAAAACAAAAAAACGGAACAATATATTAATAAAAAAGAAATTATAAAACTCAGAGAAAAACTAGAAAACAACGACTACTTAATATTAAAATCAGATAAAACAAATACTCCAGTAATAATAGAAAATACCAAATATATCGATTCAATGACTAACTACATAAAAGAAAATAAATACGAACAAATCCCAGACCCAACTAACAAATACCTTATTACAATAAAAAACTTAATAGTCACTCACCGTAACACCCTAAACTATAACAATAAATTAAAATACCACACAAGATTATACCCATTCAAACCATGCGCACCAGTATTATCAGGGATACCTAAAATCCACAAACCCAACACACCATTTAGACCACTAATAAATTTCACAACAGCACCATCTTACATAATCGCAAAAATTCTAGACAAAATCCTAAGATCTAAAATACATATCAACAACACATACAATATAAAAAATGGATACGAATTAATTAATAAAATAAAAACGATAAAAACAAACAGCAACACAAAAATAATAAGTTATGACATAACTAACATGTACCCTAGTATCCCAATAGAAGAAACCATAGAAATAATAAAAAACAAACTGATACACAATAACGAAAAAAGAAACATAATAGATAGTATCATTACGCTAACCAAACACATATGTAACCAAAATTACTTCCAATTTAACAATAAATATTATAAACAAACAACAGGACTCCCCATGGGTTCACCCATATCATCTGTCATGTCAGAAATATATTTACAACACTTTGAACAAATAATAATTAAACCTATAATAAACACACACAATATCTCACTATGGACAAGATATGTAGACGATATACTTGTAATATACCAACCTACCATTCACAACGAACACGTCATAATATTAAACAAACTAAATACATACAACGAAAACATACAATTCACCGTTGAAACAGAAACAAATAGAACAATCAACTTCCTCGACATTACTTTAAATATAAATGATAATAAAATAGAAACTACAGTATACAGGAAACCTACTTCCAACAACACCACAATACACTACAAATCTAACCACCCCTGGACACACAAAATTAACACTTACAGTAACATGATAAATAAAGCAATAAAATACACACAGGATAACAAACAAAAATTAAATGAAGAATTAGATAACATTACAAAAATAGCAATAGAAAATGGATACAACAAACACATTATAAAAAACATATACAATAAATTCACAAAAAAACCTAACCTCAACACAACACTACAACCGGAACACGAAAATAATGAAAATATAAAAAATCTACCTAAAATATAAATATACCAATAACAAAATAGAAAAAATAACAAATATATACAACAAAAAATACTACACTCCAACTTACAAACCAAACAACAAAATAATAAAATACCTTAATAACACAAACCACATAACAAATTCAGAAAAACATAACCTATCAGGAATTTACAAAATCACATGCAACAACTGTAACGCTTTTTACATAGGAAAAACAACCAGAACATTTAA
Organism: Prosapia bicincta; assembly: GCA_036971475.1. Lineage (NCBI taxonomy): Eukaryota > Metazoa > Arthropoda > Insecta > Hemiptera > Cercopidae > Prosapia > Prosapia bicincta. Next base: position 123,288,642 of record JBAIZL010000004.1, on the reverse strand, counting down.
AATAAGATTTGAAGAACATTATAGAGCATTCAAAAACAAAAATTCTAAAGTATCAAATGTTGCAGCACACCTAATATCCCATAAACACGAAATAACAAATTACGAAAATAACCTAACCATACTGGAAATAAATAACAACCCAATAGAACTAAACTCACTAGAAAAATACCACATTTATAAAAACATACACAACAACTTAATGAATCTACAAACAACATATACAGAAGACATACTATATAGAAATATCATACACACAGATCAAGAAAAAGTGCGCGTAATGTCAACAAACACCAACTTCACAGACCGAACATCCACAACAGAAAAACATCAGTGATTCGACAATGGTCAACTGACCGAAAGGTGCCTCATCACTCAAGGTAAGATTAATGCACTTAATGGTGGATAAAATTACTTACATAGTAATATATTAACTTCATAAAGTCAGTGCAACGGAAAAACAATGGATAACGTTAAATATCAAGAATGTATATATATATATATATATATATATATATATATATATATATATATATATATATATATATATATACACACACACACACACACTCACACTTTAAATTATTACTAAATAAAAATATTGATTATACTATAAAAATATTGCATTATGGCCTTTAATTTGTTATCTGTTTTTAATATCCTGCAAATCACGCACGCACGCACACTCGCGCGCGCGCGCGCGCACACACACACACACACAATCGTATGAGGCTATAGAATAAATTTAGTGGTATCCAAAAAGAATCAGTCTGAAGAAGAATTAAGCAAAGAGTGACAGGAGTAGTTACTAAAAGTTACTAAAAATATGGACAAAGTACTTAACCATTGTTCTATTTCAAGTGTAGTCATAAAGGGGCTGTGGGAACCTTTAACAAAAGAAGGGTCCAAGTATTTTAAGATAGGAGTTTTCAAGGACCAAAATACCTGGGTTATAATAACACTGTACCATTAGAGAAAGCTCTTTGTAAAAGAGTGTGGGAATAACCAAATTAACTAAAATACCTAAGGGGGGAGAGATGAGGCGAGGATAGAAAAGGAAGTGATCAGTAGAGAGGTCTTGGAGGAACTTCAGAAGAGGGCAGACGTAATGGGGAGGGGACCAAGTGTCAGCAATGTTATTAAGGGGTAAAATTTGTTTAATAGAATTTAGGGAATTGTTATTTTTGTGTGTGTATAATTTAAAAGTGTGGTGTAAATGATTTAGTAAAGAATTAGGAAAATAAGTTAGTTACGTGAAAAGTGCAGCGAAGCCGCTTTCAATGGTCAAGATCCCAGGAACTCAACAAACAATAAGTACTTTCTTCGTACAATAAAATTAGCCAACAGAGCTTTATAAAGTTAATCAATTCAGAACAATTTTAAATTCATTGGTATAAAATAATAATCGAGTATTTTTCACCACTTTCTAATTTATAAAAGATCCATAATAACGACCTGAGAGAAAGACCAATTAACACTGTATTTATTAAACTTTATTGTAATAAAAACCTAAAGCCTCAAGATTCCACCTTTTTAGTAATTTTAATATTAGTTAAGCAATCAATCTTGTCACTAAATAGTATTAAGGTAATTTGGTATAATGTGTAATAATTAAATGTCAGGAATAAATGCAAGTGATGTTAAATTTGCTATTGGTGTTAATTATTTAAAAACCTGAAGGTGAGACTATAGATGGTAAGGTAATTAAATATATAACCTAAAGGAAAAACCTATTTTAAATAACTTAGGTTATAATATATATATATATATATATATATATATATATATATATATATATATATATATATATATATATATATATATATATATTTTGTAGTATGTCTCACCATAGTTCCTTCTAGAAATGGTCTTATACAGAAAACGTCTTGGATTTTTGTTCTATCTTTATAATTTTTTTTATTTAAACTTTATTTATAATTTCATGCAATTATCTTACTTTGGTAGGAGTAATTATCTTCACCATGGCAGCTTCTAGAAATTGTCATTTACAGAACCATTCATGGATGTTAATTCCAATTTTGGTTTCTATTTTTCAGCAGTAGTTATTTTATTGTGGGCATAGCAGCATCAAGGAACTGCCCTTAGAGAACCAATAAAGGGAGTTTATCAAATCATCTGCTTTTAATTTTTTGCAATTTTAATCTTTCTCTGGTAGGATGTCCCTCCCTTAGGATCACATATAATATAACATAATTTAATAAACCTTAAAACGAGGTTTGTCTCATCCTTTGCTTTTATTTTCTTGCAATTGTTATATTATTTTGGAAAGATGTCTCGTGTGACTCCATGTAGAAATTGTCTTCTACAGAACCATACATGGATGTTTCTCTCATCCTTGATTTTAAAACTTCCTGCAAATGTTATCTTATTTTGGTAGAATGTCTCCCATGACTGATTCTATAAATTCTCTTTTACAGAACCATTTGAGGACATTAACCCCATTTTTTACGATTTCCTGCAATTGTTTTCTTATTTTGGTAGGAAGTCTCACCATAGTTGCTTCTAGAAACTGTCTTTTACAGAACCCTTCAAGGATGTTTGTCCCGTTTTTTGTTTTCAATTTCTCAAACTGTTAATTGGTAGGCTGTCTCACATGGCCGCTTTTAGTAGTTGTCTTATACAGAACCATTTGTGAATATTAATCCCATTTTTTAAATAATTTTCTGAAATCGTTAATATATTTCAGTAGGATGGCTCACCATAACAGCTTCAAGGAACAGCCCTTTACAAAACCATTTGAGGAGGTTTGTCAAATAATCTGCTTTTAATTTCCAGCAATTGCTATGTTATTTTGGTAGGAAGTCTCCTATGTCTGTTTCTAGAGATTGTCTTTTATGGAACCATTCATGGATGTCAATCTCAATTTTTGTTTGTAATTTTCTGCAATTGTTATTTTATTGTGGGTTTAGCAGCATCAATGTTGCCCTTTATAAAACCATTCAAGCAAGATTACCAAATCATCTGCTTTTAATTTTTTGAGGTTTTCATCTAATTTCAGTATGTCAAGGTTGATTTTCAAAACTGTCTCTTACATAATAATTCATGGCCTTTTATAGTTTTCTTATTTTGCTAGGCTCTCACCATAGCCGCATCAAAGAATTGCTTTTTACAGAACCATTCAAAAAAGTTTGTCAAATCCTTTGCTTTTAATTTTTTGCAATTTTAACTTATTTTGGAAGGACGTCTTCCATCTCTTGTTTTCTTGCTTTAGTTTTCTTATTTTGGTAGGATGTCTCACCATAACTGCATCTGAAAATTCTTTTATAGAACTGTTTACTGATCCTTGTTTCATCCTTTGTTTTTAAATTCCTGCAATTTTTAACCTTTTATTTTAAGGTTTTTTTACAATAGTTTCTTCCTGAAATTGTCTTTTACAGATGAATTAGTGGATGTTTGTCACATTGTTTTTTTTCAAATAGTTCATTCAAAACGAAACATTGTAAAGTAGTTTAAATTTGTATGAACTTAAAATTATACTGAAATAATTAAGCAAAATTAATATGACACAATATTTCTGATGGTATTAGGCAATATAACTTCATAACAACTGATGTACATATACCATAGGACAACACTACACTCACTTGTCATGACTTTAAGTAGTATACCTGTACTCCTATAACTGCAACTTAATCTTCCTAAAATCTTAACTCATACAGAACAATGTACAACCAACCAATGTCTCTGAAAATTCTGAACATCTCTAAATCCATTACAGAGAGAAACTATATTACCCTTGAATACAAATTATTCTACTCACAATCTGATGGCCTACCCATTGAAACCCCATTTTGCAGTATCCTCTTTGAAATATTCCTACAGCATATTGAAAACACGCTTAGACAAAATCTACAGAAAGCTAACAATTAAAGACTTCTGCACAAAACACCTACTTCACATAAATAGGCTGATAATCTAAAAGACATAGACTAAATAAATACTAAATAACTAACAATTTTATCAAGAAAAACATTTAAATACATAGCACCAACAAAGAGATACAGGAAATACCTATAGCACAAAATAAAATGAAATTTTACAATGAGCAAACCGCCAGCAATATTCTTTATTGATGTAAAAGAAACATAAACTCAATTAAATCCATCACAATGATCTTTTACTAACTACAAAGTAGAATTCACTTAAAATATTCTGATATAAAGTTATTACTACAATGTATTTTTCAAGTCCAATAACATATTATTTAGGCCCAGTTACAATAAGGGTTGTTAAATTTTATGATTTAAAGATCATAATTTTAAAAAAAATGCATACCATAACAAATCACAATCTTCTATTTTTATAGTTAATTCATTTGGCTGGGAAAATTAATGTGTAGAAACAAAATAAAAACCCATTTTTACAAAATTGCTTTATGAAAATAAATTATAAAAGCTAAGTAGTCATAAAAATTCGTTCTTGTTATTTCAATTACTATAGCAACCTTACATTCATAGTAAACCAAAACATAACCTTTAATTGCTTTTGAAAGTAACATGGTAACTAATTGCTAGTTAGTATATACAGGGCTAATGATGACGGAAGAGTTGTGCTCTAATTTTTAGCACCATTAGAAACTGCCTTGAAATGGCCTTAGCTGTGAAATGATTTGGCAGTTCTTGATAAAGTATGTTTACCAGAAGGCTATTTCCTGCAAATTAACCACCACAAATACAAACATTTGCTTGATAAATTATTGTACTTATTACTTGTAAAACAATAAAATGTGTAATGATTTATTATTTTTCCAACAGAAATAAACTTCACTGTTAAAATTATATTGAATTTATTCAAATCATGCTCTGTTCTTAAAAAAAATAAACATTGTTTAACAGTTTTAAATAGACATATTATTTGTAGCCTTCTTGGAAAAAATATTTTTTGTAAGCCCATGTAGGAAGGAATGTCATACTTCCTACAATAAATAGTCAAGCATTATAGTGTGAAATACCTAAAATACCAGCTGTATTAATAATTAAGAAATTGGCACAACTTTTTGACCTAAATGTTGCAGCAACTTTAATCAATAGAAATTTAAAAAGTAAAGGTGCATTTGTGAACCTAGTTACAGAATTTCGCTTTCAACAAAAGGAACACTTTTGGGTAACATCACACAATAGTCCAGGCCAATTTAGTCAAAGACACGAAATTAGACAACGGTATGATATTAATCGTTTTGTGAAGGAATCAAACCAGCCAAGTATAATTAATGAATAACCATCAGCACAAGTTAATTTTACCGTAGAAACGAAAATACCCCATTTGAGAGAGGAAAACATCTGCAATAGTCAAGGACAATGCAACCCTTATGTTGATCATATGTTGTAAATAGCCAGACCCATATAATACTTCTTGATTTATAAAAAATAATAATATTTGTGATACGAAAAAAAAACTAAACAATAATATGCATTAACAAACTTAAATTTAATAAACTGCCGAAAGGAAAATTTAATTAGGAAATTATAAAATTATTATTTTATATTAACAAGTAGAATGCATTGTATAATTTCAAACTTAATTTAAAAGAAAGATTATTAATTTGTATGATGTAACTTTGTATTTATGTAATAGTTGATAAGTGAAATGAGCTTAGGATATAAGAAGTAAATAATTATAGCAGGAATAAAATGTATTATTAAACTTAAGATTGGGTGTAAGAATTTTAAAACAAATTATTCTTTGATGTCATATTATGTAATCATTGTAAAATTTAAATTTAGGGAATCAAAGAAAATTATTTTTAAAATTCTGGGGACTCTATAACATAACGTTTGAGGCTAAAGAATAAATTCAGCTTATATCCAAAAAGAAAAATAGTCGGAAGAAATATTAAGCCAGAGCGACAAATATAGTTCCTAAAATTACGGACAAGGTTAACAATTGTTCTATTTCGAAGTAGTCATAAAGGGGCTGGGGAATCTTTAACAAAAGAAGGGTTCAATTATTTTAAGAGAAGACTTTTCAAATTACCTGGGTTATAATAATGTACTGTTATGGCAAGGTCTTTGTAGATGGTTATGGGAATAACCAAATTAACTGAAAATACATGAGTGGGGAGAGATGACGAGTGGTTGAAAAAAGGAAGTGATCGGGGGAGTCTTGGAAGAGCTTCAGAAGAGGCCAGACGTATTGGGGGGACCAAGTGTCAGTGTTGTTAATAAGTAGCAAAATTGTTTAACAGAATTAAGGGAAATGTAAAGTTTTGTATTTATATAATGTGAAATAGTGCATCGTAAATAATTAAATAGAGAATTAGGAAAAATAAGTGAGTTATGTGAAAGTGCAGCGAAGCAGTATCAACGGTCAAGATCCAAGGGAATCAACAAACAACAAGTACTTTTTTTTCATTAAAATTAGCCAACAGAGCTTTATAAACAGTAATATCAGAACAATTTTAAATTCTTTACCATAAAATAATTATCTAGTTTTTTTCACCATGTTATAATTTATAAAAAGATCAATAATAACGACCCCAGTGAAAGAGAAATTAACACTGTCATTTTAAAATTTATGGTAATAACTTTAAGCCTCAAGAGTCCACTAATATTAGTTAAGGAGTAAATCTTGTCACTAAATAGTATTAAGGTAAATGAATATAATGTGTATTAATTAAGTGTCAAGAATAAATGCAAGTTATGTTAAATTTGATATTGGTGTTAATTAATTAGAAACCTGAAGGTGAGACAAAAGAGTGTTAAAGTAATTTAAATATATAACCTAAAAGAAAGGTAATATTTTAAAATAACTTAGGTAATAATTTATATATATATACATATATATCAAAAGATACAGGACACAAATACACAGACATTTACCATAACCTAGAAATCCTACACATCAACAAAAAAGGACCACATCTCAATACACTACAACATTATGAAATTTACAGACACACAAAAACACAAAGTACAAACATATTAAATGAACAAACATAATACAAATCACACATACTCTTTGATACTATCGAAAACCTGCCTTAAAAACCGTCACTGCTTGACCCGACATCTAGCAGAAGACGCTGATGAAGATCGCCACATAGCAATCTAAAACGTTGTCTCAGTAAGTTTTACAAAATTTAAAGTTCGGATAATCATAAACTATTGTTTAAGTGATTAATTAAGATTCACCGAACGTAATGACAACAACATTCAAGAATATATATATATATATATATATATATATATATATATATATATATATATATATACTCACACACAAGTAAAAAGTTTAAGATAAAATTGAAATCAGCAAGAAAATATAATTGCAATATACTTATGAAAAAAAAATGTAACAAAAATTTTAAAAAGCTCATGGAAATATTTTAATGATAGAAATAATTTAGATTTCACTTGTCCAAACATGATTGAGTAGCAGTTCTATAGCCTTTCTACTTTATCAATTCACTGATTTGCCCAATTCTTTGGAATAAAATTAAACCACATTTTATTCACTACATCAATGCCTACAAAATTCATCTCAAACTAAACTAATATTTTTATAACATTAATAAAATCACTTTCCAAATAACTTACACTTACGCAGATCAGGAAAGAGGTGTTTAAATATTGTTGTTATCAACATGATTTTCTCAAAAACATGTACACGTTGTCAATTACTAGAGTAGAATGAACAGCTGCCTCTCTATCCAGACAACATACGCACAATATTGACACATATTGTTCTAAACAACCTATTGAAACTTTACACACCATACATAAATGTCATGAGTCATTATTTACAAGGATTACTGATAATAAATTATGTTTGCTTTCATTTACGTTATCATTTGCAAAAATTGCCTTGCTGCTCAAGGTTTGGTAATGACTGACAGATATATCATGTTTATTGGAAGCTACATATGTTACATGACCCTCTTAATTTCCTAAAACTGAAAGATTATTTATTTTAAGTGTAGCTGACTAAGATATAGGTTTTTATATAATGAAAAACCCTAAGTTGCAATTCTGAGGTTTGTAATAGGTTCATAATTTTAAATTTAGTTTGAAATTGTATAGTTTTTCATGTTAGTTTACAATCACAAAAGATAATGGAAGTGGAAATAAAATATTACCTTCACAATAATTTTTGAATCTACAATAGGTAAAGTCAGGATAAAATAAACAAGTATTTAATGACTTCAATATACAAAGTGCTTGCAATATCATTGATGTCAGTCTACTACCATTACTAAAAATTTACCCCCTTTTTTACTGTACAAAAATAGTATTACGATGATTATCTTCTAATCCCTTGAAGAGGATAAAAATATTAACAAGCTTCATGCTATAAAACTGGTACCAAAGTCAACCGTGCAAACAAAAATTAATTACATTATTTTGCACATTAATACATTAAAGTCAACTGTAACATGATTTTAACAACACTCAAACAAATGTGTCAAATTAAAAAGCAAAAAATATACTTAACAGAAAATTAACAATTTAGTAACAAGAAACATAACAGCAACAAACCATACTCACATTCTACCCATAAAAAACCTCACAATACTAAATTGACAAAACAAGAGCTTGATCTAACAGACAAAGGTTGAATTACAACTTACAATAAAAACCAATAAGCAAAGCATATAAAAATAATATACTTCTTACTGAAATACCAATCCAAAACAACACTATAGACTTGCGTGCTCTTCAATATAATACAGAATAACATGTGTTCTCAACAACAAAAATAATTTTTAAAATGCCTAACAATGAAATTAGAATTATACCAACTAACTAACATAGCTACATAACATGGAAATCCTGCAGGCAAATATCAACATATAAATGTAGCACAAGTCATTGAATTATATTGTTTCTATTTAAAACACTAAGATTCTCTAAATATCATAGAAAACAAACCGCATGTGAAAAAATGTCCAATAGAAGTTGAAATTTTGTCAAATAACTACATATAGTAAAGATAAAACAAAATTGAACGCTACAATGTGCATTTAATAGCCCTGAAATCTAACTGGAATTGAAAATCAATGCTGACATGATCAAAAATACAAAATCTGAAAGAATGTATATTCGATTAACAATCAAAATCTATAGCTTAGATACGACGCAGATTTTTTTGTGGAGTAATAGGTCCGAATTTTGTTCAAATTTGATAGCAATTTGTATGTGTAAAATGAATGTAAAAATTGTACATTTATATATATATATATATATATATATATATATATATGAAGTTAATATATTACTATTGCAAGTAATTTTATCCACCATTAAGTGCAATAATTTTACCTTGCACTTAATGGTGGATAAAATTACTTACAATAGTAATATATTAACTTCATAAAGTCAGTGCAACGGAAAATCAATGGATAACGTAAAATATCAAGAATATATATATATATATATATATATATATATATATATATATATATATATATATATATATTAGGTTAGTTTTGGTTGGTAAAGATTATTTAGATTTTTTGGACTAGGAGACTGACACACTTACCTTGGTACGAGTCCAGTCTGTAGTCTTGAAATAGGAACACATATAAGCACTTAACGAATTATATATTTCAACCACACAGTAGTCTTTGTCAATCAAAGAGAAAACACAAAAAGAAATATGAGAGCTCTCATATTTCTTTTTGTGTTTTCTCTTTGATTGACAAAGACCACTGTGTGGTTGAAATATATCATTCATTAAGTGCTTATATGTGTTCCTATTTCAAGACTACAGAGTGGACTCTTACCAAGGTAAGTCTGTCAGTCTCCTAGTCCAAAAAAAAAAAATATATATATATATATATATAGATAGATAGATAGATAGATAGATAGATAATATATGGTATAACTATGGTACATCGCTGGGCTGAAATGGAGGTCTATAGTTTATGTGTCAAATAATGTTAATTTATTATTAAAAAATTACCAATCCGTTGAGGGCCTAAGTCCAATATGGGGCTTGGGGCGGACCGATAGTTATGATAGAGTGCAGCACCTCGCGGGATAACTAATTTATTTCAAATTAGATATAATAGTTTCACTACATATATATATATATATATATATATATATATATATATATATATATATATATATATATATATATATATATATATGAAATATTTTTGTTAACCCCATAAAAAAAAAACAAAATGATCAGCTAAACTCAGACAAACCAATTTCAAATACTGTATATAAATTATATTAAAACATTTGTAAAATTAATCGTCTTCAACGACATGATTATACTTGCCATCTAATTAGTATGAATTAGTATAATCTGAATTAGTATGTCATCTAATTGCAGATATTGTTTATTTGTTTTACGATTGTTGAAATTTCATAAATCATGAGTGATTATTTGAGTAACTAACTAAAAACTATTAACTTATTTATTGACATATTTTGAAACAGTTATTTCATCAAAACCGTTTGATCAATGAAAAGACTGTTTCGAAAACGATTAACAAGTAAGTTAATAGTTTTCAGTTAGTTACTGAAATAATTACTTATGATTTATTAAGTGAATTCAAAATGATTACAAGAAGCAACTGTTTACATTTTTTTAGTTTTGTTAATCGATTTTAGTAATTGAAAAAGTTTATCAAATTCATCAAGTTTAAATATGTTTTACACACGTGTGGTTGAGTGTATTACTATTGCATAGCTGGACATTCAGATAACTTTTGTCCCCCACTGCCAATCTGCTTGTATATCAATACTTTTAACGTAGAAAAGAATTATAAATACTTAGTTCATTTAAATAAAATATTTACTACTAATTTCAGTTACCAAAATAACTTATAAATTTAAATAAATTCCAAATAACAAAACTACATGTTTAAACTATGCATTTAAAATAACATAAGAAGCATTTTTTTTAAAATCAGAACAATATATATAATGATCTCAAGTTATTTCTAAAGTATTAGAAAGAAAGTTGTACATATAACAAAATTATATTACAAAACAAAACAATAATTATGTGGTTGGTAAAAATGTAGATTATCTTTGATAGTTTCTTCTAATACTGATAAGGGGGCAATGTTTTCTAAAATATTTTGTTTTAAGTCCAGATCTTGTCTAATGTCACTATCATAAATGGGATAAATCTTGAGAAATCTTCTACTTCATAAGAGTGTTCATGATCATTTCCACAACTAACACAATTTTTGATCGCATTTATCTAGTTAATTAATTGTTTTTCTATCTCTTCCCAAAATAATTTTAATATTAAAACAACGTTGAAGTATAAAAACAATATTAATTCTTAATTTTTGAAACACTATAAAAATTTGTAACAAGATTGTAACAAGCTGATGACAAATGCCCTCCAAAATGAACAAACTTTCACATATATTGTTTTAAACTCGTCAACGTATTCTTTTTACTGGAATACTAGCACTGATCGTTAGTAGACAAGTTAAAGAAATGGCAGATGACAGTTCAAGGTCCTTGCTGTCAGCAATTGCAAGAAATAGCAAAATTAAATCATCAGAACAATAGTGGCTAATGTTTAGTGTGTGGCGTATTACATTAATAGTAGCAGCATAGAATCTAATGCAAACTCCAAAAAGTAAGTAACTTTTACTAATTTTGATTACAAATAATAATCAATTAACAAATAATAAACCAAGTACACGAAGAAGAACATTAAACAAGCTTAAGTGGAATAGCACTAACTGAAGGCCCACTGAATGAAATCCATCTGTCATGAGGCAAACAAAAAAGAGCAGTCCAGGACTGGAGAGCTGGCTATGGAGGGTTAAAAAACTTAAGCGTGCTCACAACTCTTCTCTTGCTTCTCGACACCCACGGGCTAGATCTTCGTAGCCTTTTTTTCATCCGGCTCCTCACTCACTGCACCCACATTTTCGGGGAAATAGTCGATATGGTTATATAAAAAATGTACTTTCACACTCATTTCACAGCCCAATGATTTGAAATGTCCTAAACATTCCTCAACAAATTCCCTATAATTTTTGGCTTTATTGTTCCCAAGAAAGTTTTTGGTTACCCTCTTAAACGCCAACCATGCAGAAGCTTCGAGTTCATTAATCGAGAAAGTGAAAGCACGGTCTCTCATGAGTTCTCGAATTTGTGGTTCATCAAAAACACCAGCTTTCAGTTTCGCGTTACTTTTAATTGGAAATTTTGTTTGAAGGTACAAATAGATATTGCTTTTATTACTCAAGCTTGTCACAAACTGCTTCATAAGTCCAAGTTTTAGATGAAGAGGGGCAACAGAACTTTCTCTCTAGAAATTAGGGGTTCAGACAGTACATTTTTTTTCTCCTGGTGCAAGATTCCTTCTTAGGGGGCCAGTTTTTTCTCTCCCAGTGCTCAGATTGTGCTCTGCTATCCCACTCACAGGGAAAACAGGGATACTTAGTGAAACGGGATTGTTGGCCAAGAAGTATTGTCAGTACTTTATCCCCTCACACTGTCCAGGAATGCTTACGATACTCAATTTTATCTAGCATCAGTTTAAGGTCAGCAGGATTATATTGAACACTAAGTGCCATAAATAAACCTTCTATATTTTTAGAGTATACAAGTTTATCTGTTTTAGCAAAGAAAGGTATGAATTCCCTCTCTCTATGCCTGAACCATGAAAATGTTGTGCCGGGGGATAGTAAATTCTTTTCTTTTAATCGCGATCCTAAAAGTTCTGCAGTAATTTTGGGGAGGTTTAAGTCTCTGACTAAATCGTTGAGCTCACTCTGTGTAAACTGTTCGGGCAAATGAGAAGACTCACCTGTTTCAAAAGTGGGATCAGGATTTGACAATGGCACAGATTCAGATTCAGAGGAGTCTGTACTACCCATATTCTGAGGAGGAGATGAAATTGGCACTTAAACACTATGGGGAATTGGTCGAATAGCTGATTTCAAATTTGGATATTTTACTGAATGTTTGTTTTTAGTATTTATGCCATGAATATTTGTCAAACAAAAGTAACAATTACATGATCGTGAGGTTCGCACCACACCTCAGGAATACCAAAGGATAATGATTTCCGTTTACCATCGATAAAGTGGGGAAATATTTATTACCTTAGAACTGCATGTTTATGAAGCCTATCAAGACGAAGTTTGTGTATAAAGAACCGAAATAAATATATGTTTATAGTGTAGATCAATACTAGGAAGTCCATCAGATTTTTTCATAAAAGTATGAATTTGAGAAAATTTATTCTTATCATTTAAAAAACAATTGACGTGATAGAGAAAAACTAAAAACAGATCTGAATTCAGGGCATCTCAATTGCCTAAGGTAAGTTGTTTTCACTCTCAAAGCAAATTTTTTTTAAAAAAATGAATACCAGTGTCATTTCCTATTGGCTGAATCAATAGTATAACTTGCAAACTCCCTCAAAATAACCAAAACCCTATCATGGCGCCAAGTATCTTTCCAGGCATTACACATGCTATCTGATGCAAGAATCTAGGGACACAGATTACTTGGAACTGGGAGTCTCCCTTGCAAGACATTTGCATAGAATATCAACATTTCAGAAGACCGACCACATATCAAGACTCTCCGTTGCAACTTCACCAATAGTATCCAATCATTCTGCATCACCAGAGATTGCACCCTCACAAGTATGGCATGCTCATCATTTTCTACCTCATAGTTTCTTCCTCATGTCCACCTCTGTGATCAGCTGATGACTGATCCAGCCCAAACATTGCCTATTGTTTCTGATACGAGTCAAGTATCTCCTCTCAAACTCCTCTACCACTAAAGAGAAGAAAGATCCTGTGTTAAGTCCTGCGTCACCTGAGCTACCACTGGATCTCTAAATGCCAAAAACCTACTTTTGGTAAACAAGAACTGCCTATATACCATAGATAAATACTTTAAACTGAAACCAAATTTTCCCTCATTTCTGGACGAAATATTCATATCCATTGATAGCTGCAGTCCAAACCAGGTATTCAATGTTTTTGTAGCATCTCCATCCAAGCTATCAATCAGACTACTAGTAAGAGAGTAAACCAGAAGGGGCCAACTCAACTTTGAAATGAACACATTATTGTAGGTCTAAGCCTTTTTTGGACCGATCGGAAGGAACACTCAATAGCTGTATGTAGGTCCTGTTTCCTCTGCTATTGGACAAATTTTCTCAAGAATTTATGGGGAGCCTCCGTAAAGAGTTGAAGCTTCGCATATGTCATATGGTTTCTATTCTTTCGTCATCTTTGGCAGGTGTTGGCTGTGTGATCACTAAGTCTATAATATCACTAGTAGTAAACTCATGAACTTCATTAATTCATTCACGCCAACACTGTTGTGAACTAGCCATGATCTTAAGAGTAGGAATGTTTTTGAGAAGATCGATGATTTCTTCAATTGTTTCACTACAAGGATTTTCTTTTGTAATACGTTTTCAATGCCTTCATTGTTTGTTTTATGATCCAATAATTTTTGACATTATTTAACTAGCGTTATCAGCCTGATTACATCCCATGCAGTAGCAATCCAGTAAGTGACATCTGGCAAGTCTACATCGTTTTAGACACTCGGAAACACTTCTTCCCGAATCCATACCCGCAATTATAGGTGTCAGTAACTTACGATATAGCAGTTTAAGATTTTCCAGAATGCCTCGATCCATTGATTGGCACAAAGATGTTGAGGTCGATTCGGTAGAAAAAAAAGACTATATATATATACTTTCAAGTCATCTGCAGATGGGTGAAAGGGGGCATATCAAGTAATAAAATGGCAAATTGTTTTGTTTTGCTTATTTTGCATAAAGGACAAACTGATTCTTGAACCAATCCCTGCGCTTATTCATGCACTTTTTTGGCCTTTGTACCACACCACTAAAGTGGAATCTGAATCTCTTACGTTTTTAAAAGCCCTTGGTTTTGGGGATTTTCCAAACAGGCCAAGTTTTAATTGATTAGTTCCTATAACTGTATTGCAGGGCAATATAGCAACTCTTTCCATTTTCTTTTTATAACCTGGAGCCCTGGTTTCTTCTTTGGAGACTAGAATGCTGCTAAGAAGCATTTTTGAAATTTAAACCACTTTCATCACAATTATAAAGTTTACAGCCACTCTGTTCAAACTCTTTCGCATTGTTTTGATTTTCTGAGAGCTATTCCCAGCTTATTTGAAGTTTTCTAATACCATATCGATTTTTCCATTTCTTCAACCAAACTTCACTAGCATTAAAATCAATTTCAATTCCCATTTCTTTATGGAATTCAATAGCTTTTTCTTTTAATATGAGTCCAGTTACAGTCAGTCATTTTGATCTACACTGGGTGAACCACAAGAAGAGTGCTTCGTTCACTATCTCCTTCGCTCACTCTAATAGTTTTAATGGATGAATATTATCTTCAGTAGAAAACAGAGTTTTTTCTTCTTTCTGCCATACTGTATATTGTAGATTACAAATTCTAGGTAAAATAACAAACTAAATTACCAATTTACACAAAATCCAATATAATATATGTAAACTGAAATGATCTGGACACTCAAACACAAGGGATTAGGTAGGGTAATACAGTAATCTATGGAACACTAGTGAACTGAACAATATGAAGACTCGAACACAACTTGTTGAGTTGGGAAAGAACAAAAAGCCGACTCCTAGTGCCAGAGAACTGGCCTGACGGCAAGGCGCCTTACGGGGTAAGGACGCTTACTTTATTTTCATTTTATTTTTATATGTAGGAGGTTCCAGATATGAGAGGGCTGGATAAGAGAAGTTTTACTGTAGCATTCTACTACAGAATTCATACACAGTAATAAAATATGGATTATACTACAGTCAGACAGTTTTACACTATTTAATACTCCAATTACCAGGTATTCAAATTTTAGCCTTTTCAACATTTCATTGCATAATGTTAAAGATTTTGTATTTTGGATAATTTGGATTTTTTTAAACATTACTCTTGAAGTTTAAACTTAAAAATCTAGACTGTATATTAAAATTAAAATAGACAATTCAATAATTCGTAGTTTTTAATAAATATATTTTACAGAAATTACACTTACAACCTAAATTTACTTTGGCTACACCTCTCCACCCTTGGAGGCATAGACAAAAACTTATTATCCAGTGTGACCATGTAAATCTCGCCTATTTGTAAAATTGAATGTCTGAATGGAATGTTTGGAAAAAGTATAAATTTGACATGAACAAAAAATTACAATTGAATCACAACTTATTTTAAAAAATATATAAGATGTCTAATGAAACATTCGATTACAAGTGTTATTGAGTTTTAAAAAAATATTCTACTTAAAACTACAACCTTATAGTTGTAGCTCAAATTATGAGCTCTGTAGATATACAGGGTGCGACAGCATAACTTCCTTTTTTGAAAACTCAATAAAAACTATTGTATGCATCTGAAAATATTTATTTATTTTTTATAATGTAGGTACATGTCTAAGGTTTTTATTTACATTGTTTTGAAGATCAAATCTGTTAGGTGACGTCCCTCATTCTCCATACATTGCGTAAACCGATTTCTGGCGTTTGTCATGACTCTTGTTAGCGTAGCAGGTGTTATGTTGGCAATTTCTTCTTGGATGTTGGTCTTCAAATCTTGTAGGGTTTTTGGACGGTTCACATAAACACGGGATTTCAAAAAAACCCCATAGAAAAAAATCACAAGGGGACAGATCGGGAGAGCGTGCCGGCCATTCCAAATCACCTCTAATTGAGATAAGGCGCTCTGGAAAGTGTTCCCTTAAAACAGCCATCGATGCTCTTGAAGTGTGTGCTGTTGCACCGTCTTGTTGGAACCAAGTGTCCCCCAAATCCAACTCTTCTAGTCATGAGAAAAAAAAATTCAGTAGGATGTTTACATACCGGTCCGAATTCACTGTCACTGTAACCTCATTTTCCTCAAAAAACCAGGGACCAATAATTCCAGCTGAGGAAAGTGCACACCACGCTGTGACTTTGGGTGAATGCAAAGGCCTTTGATGCTATTCTCGAGGGTTGTTGTCAGCCCAGTAGCGCATGTTTTGTTTGTTAACCGACCCACACAAATGAAAATGGGCTTCATCGCTAAAAAAAACAATAGCACCATCGGGAACGACATCAAGAAGAAGCTCACATGCGTTCATCCGAAAATTGAAGTCGCCATCTTATAGGGATGAAAATGAAGATCATCACGAGAATTCTTCTCACAGAACGATCGGATAGTCCAAGGGCAGATGCGTGTTTGCGTGCAGAACGCCGTGGTGATCGCAACATTGACGCTCTTATTGCTTCAATGTTCTCAGGTGATCTAAATGGCCGAGGGACTCCAGTTCTTCGTTTTGTCGCACTTGTAGTTTGTCTGAATGTAGTAACCCATGTAACAATTGATTTGCGGTCTAGGACGGGAGCCAACAGGGCTAAATTAAAGCGATTCCGAAATGCGCGTTGTGTTGCAATAACCGAACATCTGCTTGAAAAGTAGGCATCAACGGCAAAGGCACACTCCTCACTATTCCAACACATGATGGCGACTGAAACGTGTCGGGACAAAACTTTACTGTACCCCCTCTTGAACGAGACCACTAGCGCTCTGCTATGACATCAAATAACTGAATGGCGAGCATTTAAAAAAAGGAAGTTATGCTGCCGCACCCTGTAGTAGTGCTCACTGTTCCAGGGATACAACCACACTATCTCTCTGGCAATTCCTACAATCAAATCTTTCTCTATGTATTTGCAGTCACAGAGTTAAATTAATTTTGTCATACAGCTAGGAGAAATATATGTTGTTTTATTTTTCTTTCAATCTTTTCTTTTACTTATCGTACTGACTTTATAGCTTGTTTGTAGTATTGATGGTATTGGTTTATATACATAGTGTACTAGTCACTAATGACATAAGCTGTTACTTAAGTGTCAATGTGGTTTTCCTGTGTTTTTGTTTGTAGTACTATTTATAGTTGTGAATATTGTTTAACGGGTGCTCCACGGTACTCCGTTCCGCAGCTTCGTGTAATTCATAAACTTCTGGCAAAGGACTTTATGATGAGTATTCACTGTTCGTTATCTTATCTATGTGATCCCTGGCATGTTTAGTTTTTCCTTCAGTAGTTCATTTGCTATTGAGCTATGAAGATGGTCACAACATTTTGCTACTGATGCGTGCCTGAAAATTTAAGTACAATGATTTGCATTGTGATTACTTTATACTGTAGACTACTATCTTTATTATACGTTTCTTACTCAGCTTGATCATTTTTCTGTGTTTTAGAATTATTATTTCTCCATAAATAATACTTATTGTTCCCATTTACTTTAATTCTTGTGAATTATGCTCTTTCATAAATCCAGTAGAATCCTTGTCTCTTGTAGACCAGCAACCAGGAAAATATTTCTCAACAAATTGGCAAGCCAGTTTATGAAAGATCATTTAAAAGAACAAGCTAGTATCAGATCTTTTCCAAAAGATATTGTTCTCTTTCTTGAAAAATTCTGATTGAGGAATGAAATAGTGGAACAAAATAATTCAAAAACTGGATGATTGTGGAAAACACAAAAACAATAAAGCCACGGTTAGTTGTACTTTTTGCAAAGTATTTTTTTTATAAATTGCAAGTGAACGAGCATTTCGATGTTTCGATTGCACTAAAAGAACGTATAGCCAATAGTTTGAAATACATAATAGAATACAAGTGATCATTTTTTAGATCTAGACTACATATTTTTTAAAGTATTGTGTAAGTTTGGTAACTACATGAACTCTTCAGTTTATCGACCAGATGAATGTTATATTAGTCTATATTTTGAAAGAGAACTTGTAAATTTTTACTTATAGCTTAGTATTAGAAGATCATGAGTCCTTGTTTCAACTTTATATTGAAATTCTTTAATGTTTAACAATAAATATTAAGAGCTAATTATATTGTATTACTATAATTTCATAATTATATTATCTTTGATTTGTAACTCAACTATTAGATTTGTATTATAAATAACTTTACTCCATCAATAACATAACTCTTAAATATTGTGTTTCATTATAATTTTAATATACAGTCGGCGCCCCTTATTGTGATCACGGTTAATGTTATCATTCGGTTATTGTTATCGTTTCATTGAAAAACAAACACGGACGTATATTAATACATTGTAATTAGGCCGCTTATTGTAATCATCTGTTCGCTTATTATTATCATTTAATTTGCCATTCAAAATCATATGCGTCAACGTATACTAGCATGGACCAAGTAAAAATGTCTACAAAGTAGTGTAAACAGCACGTGCAACACACAATGACGCCCAATTCATAGAATGTTTATTTTTAGAATGACAGAAATACTTTATAACGGTTTCAGCACTTAGCACAGTTCTCAGAATGTCTCCCTTACTCTTTGCTTACGCAAACACCCTAGCCTTGTTTGAGTCATCTTTAGTTGTTTGTTAACATTAGTTGATGTTACTACTGAGCCATTTACAGTAGAGTCCTACTGTATTTTTTAACAGTGAATTTTTATGAACGTTTATTACAGTATTTCAGTGTGATTTTACAAACTTAATTTTTAAAGATCTTTTTCGTTTGTTTTGTAGAGTTTAGTGTCACTTGAAGATTCAAAGGACAGTATAGCAAGATGTCCGAATCTCAAAAGAAACGACGCGATTTAAGTCTTAAACAAAAACTTGATATTCTAGATAGGTACATTAAATTACCAAAAATGAGTCAAAGAAACTCTGCTTCTCAACTTGGCGTTTCTCAACCTCTCTTATGTAAAATATTGAACAACAAAGAAAAAATCTTGTCATTATCAAAGTGTAATGCAAATGTTGACAACAAAAGACATCGTTCTGGGAAGGAAAAAACTGTGAAAAATTGCTTTAGAAAACGTGTTTTTTTTTGTTAAAGAAAATCGAGAGCAAGCTACATCTGAGGAAGACTCTGAAGAGAACTTGAAGCCTTTCGATTTGTCCTTAAAAGAATATACTGAGTGGATGGAAGTTGACGATAGTATTGAAACAGCAGCGGAAATGACTGAAGACGATATTTGTGAGGTAGTTGCTTCAACATCAAAAGTTACTGAAGAAGAAGAAGGCACCGATGATGACGAAAATGATAAATGTGTACCGCAAAGATCTAAGCAGGAAGTTCACCAAGCTCTTGAGATTCTAAGGCAGTTTGTTCAACAAAAAGCAGAAAATTTCAACAAACATAAATATGAACAATTTATAAACAATATTTTACGAGAAGACTACAGACAGTCACATATAGAGGAATTCTTCGAGAAAAGTAAATGTAAATTTGAAGTGTAAATAAGATTGAAGTGTTTTATAATGAAGTTTTATGTGTTATAATGTTTTGATCAAGTGTTTTACATAGTTCTATATACTGTATTTTTTTCAATTATGCTAGATTCAGTGTTTAAAAAAAATCTACAGTCGAATAAAATAAACTGACATGAAATATTTAACACTAATTTTAACAAGTAGAAAACTAAATTACAAAAATTCTACTACTGTACATAAAACTGTCCGGAATAGCATCAAAATTTGGTAAGTACAGTTTAATTATAGTGTTACAGAATTAGAATTACTTGATGTAATGATAGGCTTAAAGGTAGGATCGTTCAGAACAAACAGTTGTGGCAATAATACAGTGAGTTCAATGCAGTACGGCTGTAGACTACATCGTGATTAGGCGTTCGGATATTGTTATCAAATATGCTTCTGACAAATATGATCACAATAAGCGGCGCCGACTGTATTAAAATCAATAATGACAAAAAACAGACCAAAATAGATATTTTTGTAAAAAAATTGAGGTGTCTTAATTTTATCAGTACCAAGTACCGTTACGCACCCGGTTTCGTTATATCGGAATACGCACCTGCTCAACAGTTGAAGTTGTGTAAGCTTTATTTTCCATAAACATGGACCCTGCAACAACTGGAACTTTGTTAGAGGTACTGCAGCCTAGAGGATGGTGCTGAAATTTACAACATGTAATGTTTCTGATGACGTTCAACAGTTTGTTGATGACAATTTAATGATTTTTCTCTCTATGAAGACAGTGATGATAACCCTCAGTCTACTAATACTGATCCACCAACATGGACATTAGGTCAATTAAATGTCTAAAAACTTATGGATCTCCTATTATAGATGATGGTAAGCAGATTGATTGTTTTACCTTATGTATAGCATCATTTTATTTGAAGAAATTGGTAGGCACACAAACAAGTATTATCTAAAAGTTTGCTTAAAAAACCCTTGCTTACATTAGAATCTAGAATTCAGCTACAGAAACACCATACAGTTTCACAGTTAAAGATCTTCCTCAATATATTACTTTATATAGGCACTAACCCATTAAATCAAGTTCAGGATCATTGAAAAATTATGCACTTTATAAATTCCGTTTTTTTATAAATCTAGGTCTAAAAATAGGTTCCTAAATATTTTACACTTCCTAAACTCTTGCAATCCCAGTATTCTAAGAGATGCCAGCATAAAAAAAGTTAATGGGATTGTTGGCTATTTAAACAATAAAATGAATAGCTTACACAACCTTTAAAAATTACTATCTATGGACAAAGCTGAGGTCTTTGGCCCAGTTGAATACAGTTCTGGAAATAAACCTATATATATAGTAAACTTGATTAGCCGTAATTGTCGGGACCATGATCATGACGGTTAGGAGGGTAGACACTAAACAGAAACAAAGTATTTACTCCTCCAAAACATAACCTCAATCAATTATATTATAGACAGATAGATATCACTCTCACAGTAATGCAATATATTATAGAGCGAAAAGAAATTAAATAGGATTGTAAAAGCAAATAAAACTATTTATTACATAATAAAAAAAATCTGCACAGTGCCAACAAATGTAGCAAAATGTACAGCAATATAAATTTACAGGTCAAATAGTTCATGTAGCTTAACAAACAAAGCAAACGCGTCACTGCACTTTAAAGCACTTTGTTATTACTGTAATATTATGCTATTACAGCAACTGACGGTAAACAAAAACTGACAGTGAACAGAAACTGACAATTTAAAGACTGACAATTGAACAAAGTTTTACTGAATATGCTTACAGAATATTTAGGAGTTATGCTAAAACTCCATGTGTGTGTGTGTGTGTGTGTGTGTGTGCAGGATTCATAACTCTAGAAGAGGAGGAAAACAACATACTGCAAAGTTTTACATCTTCTAAAAGACAAATTCAGCAATAAACATTCTGTTTTATTGACAATATCCATATTAGCAACTTCATACAGAATATATATTGTACTGGTACACTAAATTTAAACCATAAAATATTCCTGACAAAGTACAAAAAAATCAAATAAAGGTGAAACCATTTTCTGATAAGGAGGAGATTGATAAGAGGAGAGACTACTACATATCAACCAAAATTGGAAACGAGATAGTTATTTTGAAAGCAAGTGAAGCTTCTTCCTATATTCAGTACAATTCTTACATGGGTGGTATGGACCATGCAGGCCAAATGCTGTCTTATTATCCTTGCAAAAAAAGTCTAAAATTGTAAAAAGAGATTTCTGTCTAAATTTTGCAAATAATTAACAAATGCTCGTAACTTGAAGCAATAAACACACAAAAATAAATAAATTTGTCTGACTATAGATTAGGTATAGTTAGACAACTCATTATTCATTAAACAAGTTAGAAAAAAGCACTGAGCTAAAACCATAAATAAAGAGTAAAAAGGAAGAATTGCTAATCTTGTTGGAAAAATAGCAAGGACAAAAAACTGCTTGCTATTCTGGTATGAATTGACATGAATTCTTTGACAACTCATTGGTTTAAAGTTAACTGATATACAACTCAACATATTATCATTAAATATATTTAAAATACTAAAAATATGAATCAGTTAAACTCACCAATTCGAGTAATAACAGCAGAATTAGAGTTAATAAGGTTTTCAGAACTTGGACTTAAAGATTCGTGGCTCTTAGCCCAATCTGTTGCTTGATCACATCCAGCAGCAGAACGAGTTGATAAGCGGCAACAAGACCAACGTTTTCCGTTCCAGAGACCAATGTGATATCGCTCACTGAGCTTATTGTTATCACAGCACACTAAAACATATTTAATACATAATTTATTAAATTTCATTTGTTTACAAAATAAGAATAAATAAAATTATAAAAGGAACTTGAACATCTATAAAATGGGATTCTGAATAGGGATGAATAAACTTAATACAATGTAGGTCAGTGTAACACCTTTATTGGTCAAACAATAGTAGCTTTTTCTAACTGTATATTAGTGCTTAATAGAGCCTAATCCACTTTAATCACTATTTAACTCAATTTTCACCTTATGCTCTTCTTGCTGCTTCCCTTCAAAATTCAGTTTGATATTTTTTTTTTTTTTGTAGATTTATCTGTTGATACTATGATTGTCTTTTATTATATGAAAGCTTTCCATTATATGTAAAATAAACTGGCAATGCGTTGTTGTGGCTCAAAAAAGGAAAAAAACAAACATTATGTAAATATTTCTTCCATTGTGGGAATGAAAATACTAATCAAGGAAGATATGGCCTGAAGGTTTTATATTGAAGAAAAACAGACAATTTGCCTAATTTAAGAAAATACAAGAATTTGTGTAATACAAAAAAAAGAAGAGATAAATGCTTTATAACTATTAAGTGGGAACTATTACAACTATGATGTTCCATCCCATCTACATTGAAGGTCTTATTTCATACAGTAGATTTTGTTTGGTCTCCCAAGAAGCCATTTTATTGCATCAAGTTTTATACAAGAGTAAAATTAAAAGAACTTTCTCACAAAGACAAAAATCATTGTTAATAACAATTTATAAATGTCGCTAGTAAAATTAGGAAAAAAAGTAATGACCTACAATAAAACATCTCATATCCTTTTGTATCCGAATCCTTCGATATTCGGACATAATATGACAAAATAAAGTAAGCGTCTATTCAACGAATTATTATATTGTAAACCTGGTGAGCACACAACCAGTACCTGCTGACAATGGCGAAAGGAAACAAATCATGAAGCACAGCAAATCCTTCCAGGCATTTAAACAGCTAATCGAGTATGTCGAACAACAAGACAAAACAACAGCAGCCGATTGTCTACTCTTTCAAATCTGAAGGTATATTTCATCAAAAAAATGTTTTCAACAAAACAAGCAAACCACCATCACATCCTTTTTTTACCAAAACTGATAATTAATATATATATATATATATATATATATATGTGTGTGTGTGTGTGTGTGTGTGTGTGTGTGTGTGTGTGTGTGTGTGTGTGTGTGTGTGTGTGTGTATGTATGTATGTATGTACAGTACAATATTAAGGAACTGTACTTACAGGCATGTATCTAAATTGTAGATACAGTTCTATATTGCTATTCAAATATAATTACAATCTTCAATAAGTGTAACTTCTTTAGTTAAAACAATCATACATCTACTTTCAAATGGAACAGTTGTGATTACATAGTACAAACACAGATCCTTTCATAATCCTTCTCATATCCAGATTTTTTGATATTTGGATTGGACTGTCACCACAATGGTCCAGATACTAGAGGTTTTACTGCATTTATTTCCCCCTAACATCCTCATTAAAAGATATAGAGAATAATTTTAACTGTACTAATTAAGATAAATAGAAATCTATTATCCGCTATTTGAGAAACAAAAAGTAAGCCTTAAATAATACTACTGAAATATGGTTGATATGTTAAATTAAATTATTACAATTCACAGAAATAAGTAATTTTAATAATAAGTGCAATAATTGTGTAAAAAATGACATATTTTCATAATTTACACCCATAACAGAACACATTAAATCTTTACTTATTATCATTTACTCACTAATATATATGTATATATATCGAATATTTACCTGATCGAAGTGCATTTATCCAGTCATCTCTGTCTTGTTCTCGATGTGTCACAAGATACAAAGTATAATCTTGACCAGCTTCTGTGTATCCTACTTGAAGAGGACAACCCGTTGTTGTTGAATTGAGTGTGTTATTGTCTCCAATGTTAAGTTCTGGACTAGATCCGGTTGGCAATGATATGTTGGCAGGTTCCACCACTCGTACAAAACTTAGTGTAATGCGACCTCGTTCTTTACGCCGCTGCATAAAATAAGGTAGTTATTAAACACCAGAAGTGAATGTAAGTTAGAATAAAATTGTCCAACATAATATGATTTTGAATATTTAAAAATATGAATATAAGGATCAATAGTCAATTACTTTCTTTAAACCAGAAGTGGCATTGTGAAAAGCCTGGATAAGCAAATTGGACCAGGTGTGATAAAAAAACATATGAAAAATTAATTAAAATATAATACAAATCTGTTAATAGCTTTATAAATTTTATTTACACTATTAAATTAACTATAGTTAACTAAAAGCAGAATAAAACAACTACATTTGAGTCTCGCTTATCCGTCATAAATTGGGGCGGCAGAACATCAGAAAAGCAAAAATGTCGGATAATAGGGAGGTGTTAAGAAAAACCCATTAAATGTTATTTAACTGTACTGTACAGTAAGTCATATTTCTGTATAATTTAAAAAATTATGAATATTATTCAATACTTGAGAAAACAACAGACAAAGTTTCACACATAAAAAAGAATATAATGTAGAGTAGTACTGTAACGAAATGTTTAAATATACACTGTACACAATATAAAGACGTAAAACATTCAGTTCTGTGCTGGTTTGAAGAAATTCTTGATAGTAGTCTGGTTTCCAGATGAGTGCCGTTTCTTAGCTGCTAAGTCTCGCCACATTTGCAGCATCAAAATGTCTATTCCTCTAGCTTCTTCTTGTTGCTCAACTTATTGAAGTGCAGTCTCTAAACTAACTCCTTCACTGTGGGAAATTCGCTAAGGCTCGTGGGGTGCTTCATCTAAATCTTCAATTTCGTTGTCACAATTGACAAGATTAAGAATTTCTTCATCAGTTATTTCAAACTGATCATCGTCATCATTTAACCAAATTTCAACTTCTTCCATAGATACATCCTCGCATACAGGAAGATGCTACACTGAAGGTTAAATACTTTCTTTAGTTATAGTCTCTGGTTTTCCACTTTGATCATTGCCAACGCCAAGCAGCTTCTTCCATGATTTTGCAATTGTTGGAGCTCTTGCGTCAGCCCAGGATGCTCCAATCTAATAGACCATAACCTATACATTTAGGTTTTTCAACTTTTCTATCAGTACTTTTCCTTCTTATATTTCTTCAATAAGTGTGGACAGTAGCTTCCTACAATAATTTCTTTTCACTGTCTCCAAAATACCCTGATCCATAGATTGGCATATGGCGGTTAGATTTGGGGGGGGCAGAAATATTGCTTTTATATCACTGTAGCAACTAAAAATGGACCTTGCACATTGAAGATCTCAAAGTAATTGTAAGAGATATGTCTCCTATGTACATTTGTATTTAAGAGATACATCTCCATGAATCGCACAATTTGAAACTAAGGGAGTATTCAGTCTACAGATCGGATTTCGTTACAGAAAATCGAAGCTAGAGGTGGCGTGATACGTCGGATAAAACGGAATGTCGAATAAGTGCAGGTGGGATAAGCGAGACTCTACTGTATTTCACTATGAATTTGTGTAATGAAAATAATTACAAACATTAAATAAACAATTATGTAATGAGTTATATCTGTAAAATAGCTAATCTTTAAGCTTCAGACTGAAATTCTATTTTCAAAAATAATTAAACTTTATGAATATTAGTGATATTATGACTAATAATGTCACTAATAATATTTTCTAATTTAGGAAATACTTTCATTAAAACTAGGGATGGGCCGATTCCTAAAATGTTCGATTCCGATTCCGATTCCGATTCTAAAATTTTCCTTTCGATTCTCGATTCTTTAGTCGATTCTCGATTCTTTCAAGTTATATTAGCTTACATGCTAGTTCTCTAATAATTAATTTAGTTAACATCTTGGTCATATGGCAAAACCTTTTAAAAGTTCTGTTTTAATGTAATAGGCTACACAAAACCTTCAACCGTGAGAGTGATATCTGTCTATAATATAAGTTATTAAGGTTAAGTTTCGGAGGAATAATACAGTGTTTCTGTTATCCGTCTATTCGCTCAACCGTCATCGCC
Organism: Prosapia bicincta; assembly: GCA_036971475.1. Lineage (NCBI taxonomy): Eukaryota > Metazoa > Arthropoda > Insecta > Hemiptera > Cercopidae > Prosapia > Prosapia bicincta. Next base: position 123,261,529 of record JBAIZL010000004.1, on the reverse strand, counting down.
ACGGTTCCGACGGTGATGGTTAACGAGTTTTTACTGTACTTTTTTGTGTTTTGTTCTGACATTTAGTGTGTGTGAGAAAGAGAGAGAGAGAGAGAGAGAGAGAGAGAGAGAGAGAGAGAGAGAGAGACGAGCGATGTCAAACGACCAGAAATGGTTACGATCTTGATTGCTGTTGCTTCATAAATAATAATATTTTTGTTTACTTTAATCATTTAATTCATTCAAATCAACTAATATGTAAATAAGACATAGTTGGTAATTAATTATTTTTCCACACAAATATAATAAATTTTGGTAATAAATTTTGTTTGGTAATAAATTACTCCACACGCATATTTTAATAGTTAACAAAATAGGAATCGGAATCGACACTTTTATGAATGAAGAATCGAGTATCGACGATTCCTCGATACCACCTAGAATCGACGATTCCTGGAATCGAGAATCGGAATCGGCCCATCCCTAATTAAAACTAAAATTTAAATCCACTTAATTAAATACTTTCCTGTTACAAGAATTAAAAGCTTAAAAAAACATGCTTTTGTACCATATTAACAAATACAGGGTATTTCAAAGTTAATATCAAGGCTCTAAGGTTTTGTAGTATTTATTCCATTTGACTTATTATTATAAATCAAATTGAAGGGCAACTCTGTTAAACAACAGTTTTATAAACAATATCTGAGCTGGCTTGTGACTGAAGGTTATAAACAAAAGAATAAATTTGTAATAAAGGCTTGGACTCACAAATATAAAAACTTTCATATCAAAAGTACTTCAATGACATTATGTCATCATCTTCAGTGCTACACATTCTTAAACTTAATTTTAAAAAATGAACATAACCTATAATATTTTTTTTTTTTTTGGTGGGTAGATATCTTGAAAATATCTTAGATATCTTCGAAGATACTTCAACAACTCCAAAAATTATTAATGATAAAAAAACATTTTAATTAATTTTATTATAATTTCATTCATTCAAGTTGTTATAAAGTAAATCATTTTATTAAGAGAAAAATATGGTTGAAAAATTGAAATTACAAAACTTGAATATAAAATGTATTCACACAAAAAAATTACGATGACTAAATGTTAAAAGAGAACTATAGAGATAGCACACAAATTATCTAGGTTAAATTTAAACATTTCCATTTTATGGGAATAATTTCGAAGAAATAAGAAAAATTCAGAGAGAATAAAATTAATACAATTACATCAGAGGAACTTTTAAACGCTAATGACACTTTATAAGACATTTCCAGACTTCAGACTTCAACTAGAAGATAAATGGGTTGTAGGGGTGGAACTGTAGTTTAAAATTTCTTTCTTTGGGCTTTAGTTGTCCTGTTTTATCAAATCTGACAAGGATAAGATAAATTAAGAATAACTCTTACTGTGACTTGTCACAGTGACCCTTATTGAGATTTAAATTACACATTGGGAAAAAATTTAAAGCTTGTAATTCTTTTAAATATTAACTAATTAATAAAAAATCTTAATTAAGTATAATTTTTTGAATAAATAATTTAGTTCGTAATGTTTTACAACAAAATTTGGAATACAGTAGTTAAATACTGAATAAAACATACAAATTACATGTAAAACATACTGCATTACATGATTTTGAATTAAATTATTACAAAGAAAAACACAAGTAGATAATGACTTTCCAACTAAATAAAAAAGGAAGAATTTGGATGTCCAACAATACAAAAATTTTTATAACATACATAAATATTACTCTATTTATTGATGAAATTATGACTTTTTCATGTCGTGTGTAGTATTACATTCATTACAGTTACATACTTAAAAATCATTCTTTAAAACGCCATATAATGTAATATCTGTAATTTTGTTTGCCAGTACTTGAACGCATTTGGTCTGAGGGAATAAAAGTGGAATAGTAACTTTCTGCACATTCATTTTGCAACTAAACACGGTATCATATTACTCATCCATTCCCTACACGACAATGATTGAGAACTGTTCATTTTAAGTAACTTTTTATTACTTTAAAATTCTTTATTATAACTTTATTAATTTCACTAATTAAATAATAATCTTTTTGGGTATTTTGGTTTATTTTTTCTTCATGTTTATATATATATATATATATATATATATATATATATATATATATATATATATATATATATTATACATATAATAATATTATTAATATTATATTATTATATATATTTATATATATATATATATATATATATATCCATTTATATAATATATTTCTACAACATATTTTGTAATTTTCATTGAAAGATTTTAGTGTGATGAAACCTTCAATTGAAAACTTTTCGGCTTTATTAAACTCCCACCGTCTGGATCAATTCTTAAGAAAGTGTATGTGGGATCCATCCATCCAACATCCTGGATAAATTAGAGGTCTTTGAATATTACTATTTGGTTGAAATATGTAAAATAGGTTTAGACATGAATCTGTATAAAATAAAATGAATGTGTGAAAGCAAATCCAAGGATACTGGTAGAAAAACAAAGAAATCGAAAATGTATAGGCCCCTAAACAATTTTTTAGTGACATGAGTAAATTGTAGAGGAAAAACAAACAGCAGAAATTATCTGAAGAAATAATTGGCCTGGAGCTCATTTGGATAGGTAAATAGGGTTTTAATGATTTGATATATTTTTACTAATTTTTAAACACAAAAGTTTGATCCTTGTATTTTGTCACAGTTAACCTATGAAACCCAAACCTAAACCTATAGTAAAAATTGAATGAACTTGTTACTATTGTTACTACTGTATGAAGGGCGGGGAATGGCACAATAAGAAGATAAAATGTAAGGTGACATAATATGAAAAAGAATAAAGAAACAAATATAAGAAATAAGGAGAATGAAGAATAATCATTCAAGACAAAAAAAATACAATAAAGATAACCAAACAAAAACATTTTTGAAAAATATTACTCAACAAAATTTTATAATTTGTAAAAGAGAAAACAATCAGAAAATATGTATACTATAAACAAAGTAAAATCTAGATTTTATTTTATAAATAAATAACTATACTTTATAAGTCATATATTGTGACTTTGGAAGCCATTATGACATTAAGAAAGGACAATCTAATCATAATATAACTACAGTAATAAGGAGTATATTCAATAAAATATGAAACTCTTCTAAGGCAGGCCTTTCTATAAATACAAAAATGATAAAGAAAAAGACATAAAAGATGGACAAAAATCAATGTGAAAAAAGGATGAAAAAACAAAGAATGTTATTAACCTAAAAAAGGTTAATAAAAAAAGGAGTGGACTGTTTTTTTTTTTAGTGAGTGATACTTGAACCAATTTATTTTAATTGGCTCACAATTTTTTTTATATAAGCTTGGTAACTACAGTTGAACCCCAATTATCCGAACTTCGACTATCCGAATCGGCTTTTGTATTTTCGTTCTGAAAAAAAATATAACAGAAACTAACTACGATTTCTAAAATAATGATTCTGTCCTCTGTGCTATTGGCCTTTCCTCCGTGAAGCTACTGTAGGCGAATACAAACATTTGGGTGCCGAATCACTGTGTCAGTGCAGCTCTGTATGCTACAGTGCTGTTTCGAATCGGTCCGTTGTTTTGTTTGTGAATGCATTTCGTTCACAATGGCTTCTAAAGGAAAACGAGTTGTTTCATCGTTAGCGAATAAACTAATTATAGATCAATCAGATAAAGGAATTACGGGTAAGCAGTTTGCTGAGATGTACGGCGTAGGACAATCTACGAGTTCAGACATTAAAAAAGGAGCAAACCTACACTCTTAAACTTCGTGTCAGTGCTTGAAAATGAAAATGATAGTTCTAGAAAATAAAAAAGTCATAAAAAAGAATTAGAAGATGCCATTTTCAAGTTTCTGCTGGAACAGCATGCAATTGGAAACCCAATTTCCGGTCCAATTCTTTGTGGAAAAAACCCAAGATCTTAGCTCTCAGGTTTAGAAAAAAATATAAAACGAAAAAATATAGTTTTTTTCTACCATTTGCAATATGTAAACAGTAATTAAATAAAATTGACCTCTTTAAACAAAAATCCAATTATCTAAGTTTTTGTTTACCCGTATGGGGGCCCGGTCCCGATTTATTCGGATAATTGGAGTTATTCTGTACACCAGGGGGTCTCCAACCTATTTGACTCAAGGGCCACATCGAAAACTTTTGGAGGAAAGAAAGGCCGGCAATATCTCGGAGCAGGAAGTCTAGCCCCTTCCCCGTGTACACGACGTTTTTTTTCTAATCAAGAGCTCAGTGGTGGTTGTTGAGATTTTCTTGCTTAGTTTTTTACTTGTTTACAGCTAGTTTACTTTTCACTTATAGAGTAAAGAAGTGGCAAGTGAGAAACGAGTACTGCACTCATATTTAATGGTAAGAATACTTTTAAAAAAATATATTACTAATATTTTTTTTCAGTATGCTAGCTTTCCACGGGCCGGATGTGGCCCTTGGGTCGTAGGTTGGAGACCCCGGCTGTACACAACCGCGTTATAATTTCATATTCATAATTAAACACAAGACTCACAAAATACACATTAAGCATCTTCTAAGTAATAGCTCTCGTCCTTCTAATTACAAATAAGAAATAAATATGTTTTCAAAACACAAGAGTCTGAAGTGAAAACTGAAGTGAAATCTGAAGTGATGAAAGACAGACAAATAAGGTACTCTTGTCTAATGTTTTTATATACAAACCAGCACATTTATTGAATTTAAATCTGTTAAACATTTTAACTAACGAAATTTGTAAATAACAAAGTATTGACCTTTTAATGTCAAAACGTTTTATTCTACATATAAATCATGTTTAATGAATAACTTTGTTGTATGTATATTTATTCCATTACTATAAAAAAGTAGACGCCATAATGTTATTTTAATTTTTTTTTAAATTAAGTTGATATTTTAGATGAGAGAAATTACCATGTAGAAAATGTTACCACTTCTTATTTATCTCTACTTTAGTTGTTGCTATGCGCAATTACATATCTACTTATTTCTCTCTACTTTAGTTGTTGCTATGCTCAATTACATATCTACTTATTTCTCTCTACTTTAGTTGTTGCTATGCGGAATTACATATCTACTTATTTCTCTCTACTTTAGTTGTTGCTATGCTCAATTACATATCTACTTATTTCTCTCTACTTTAGTTGTTGCTATGCGCAATTACATATCTACTTATTTCTCTCTACTTTAGTTGTTGCTATGCGCAATTACATATCTACTTATTTCTCTCTACTTTAGTTGTTGCTATGCGCAATTACATATCTACTTATTTCTCTCTACTTTAGTTGTTGCTATGCGCAATTACATATCTACTTATTTCTCTCTACTATAGTTGTTGCTATGCGCATTTACATATCTACTTATTTCTCTCTACTATAGTTGTTGCTATGCGCAATTACATATCTACTTATTTTATTATTTACAAAATGTAATTCAAAATATTAAAATATCTCCCATTTTAGAATGTTCACAAATGACCCCAAAGTATATATTATAATTCTACATTTTCATTAAATAATATTATTTTTGTTCTTACTGCTAGGATGTTCAAAGTATTTACTCGTAGGCTTACTGTTATCAGACTTTTAAAGTATAATCTCGAAGAAGCTAGAGATGGCATATAGTACTAATAAATAATATATTCACATTTTAAATATTGCATTTATAAAATTATGCCTTTATGAGATATAACAAGGTTAATATCTCAAATTGTAATACAATTTTCTTTGACAATGAGCACAATATTTAAATTCCCAATTTAACACTAGGCCTATAGTCAGATATTTTAAAATTTATCCCACAAGTCTTAGTAACTTTTTTTAGGATTTATAATATTTTATAATTGCCCAATTAATTTATAATTCTGTACATTATAATTTATTTTACAACGAGCATTTACTTCTACAAAAACCATGAAAATCACAGACTCGGTCACGCACGCACGCACACACTTTAAAAATAAAATTATAATTTGTTTGTTAAAAAAAAGGTAAACAAAAAATTATAATACTTTATTTAAAAAGACAAACAATTAAACGAAAATTTAGTTGATATATAAATAACAAATTAAGAATAAATTAATTATAATTATTCAAACTAAACGAAAGATGAAATAAATAAACAATACTCTCTGAAATGCTTTGTCTTCAAAGACCCTATTTTCAAAGAATGTTTACAATACTTTATTACGGAAATGATATATCAAACATTTCATGAGAAGCTTATTTTGAATATTGTAATAGATGTGTTATCCTTATGTAATATAACTGATAAGAAAAATAAAAAATATGTGTCTACGTACCGAAGCGTCCTTAGTCTTCAGCAGACTGGTTAGAGCCACACCCTCCCCAACGCCCCTTCTTATAGAAGCATGCGCAATAAATCATCCCCTAATTATCTCTTAAACCCGTAGATCTGTTTTGCATATGAAACATGAGGGGAAAAGCACTTACTCGAAAATATCTACCATTCGAACTAAACCATTTTGTCAATCGATTCTACACACATCTTTTCTTACACAATTTATAACAAATGTTTTAATAGTAAGAGAAGTAATTTTGGCTCTCGATAGCAAATTTTCTTATAAATGTGAAAATTACACATTTTGGGCAATGATTCAGCTGCTAAATCACGGATACCCAAAAATCAGTCATGGTTAAAAAATAAAATAAATATTAAGGTTAATAAACAAAAAGCCTCTAACGAACCAACATTATGATTCCCCATTATTAAGATGTGTGTTAGTGGGCTTGATTTATTTATACATAAATCGATAAATAATGCTCATATATTATATAAGCAACAATTAATTCAGAGCAGCAGAACAAATGAAAATTAAAACATAATATACAATTTTAATAGTAGCGTTTTCATTAAAGCAGAATGTGGGTGCTTATTACTTACAAATAAATTATTATTAATGCATAGATTATAAACAAAACTAACAAAAACATTTTGAAAAAGCCACAAAAAATAGGAATTTCGATATTCAAAAAAGGTTAGATATGATATCTATTTTTTTATATTATTTTTTTTGTACCGGGCCTATTTTACTTGAGTAATTTTGGACCCATAGGCGTTATACAAATCAAACATTACCACTTGAAGCAACTGGCCGCATTTTTAAAATTTAAATAAATGAAACCACTCAACAAAAAACACTTTTTTCAACCCTTGTGTAGATTTCGATTATAAAGCAATCACTTTCAGAGGAAATTATTACAAAAAATATAAGAGTTTTTTTGTAATAATTTACTTCCGAAGATGATTACTTTGCCATTGAAATGTGCATAAGTGCTCTAATAAAACGTTTCGTTTGTAGTTATGAGGTTTTATTTATTTAAAATGAAAAACTAACATTATTTATCACAGCATAAGATATTTATAGAAAACAATATAAAAATAATAAACAAAGTAAAATAAAGATAGCCTAATAAACAAATATTATAAAAATGTTTCCGTCTTGGGAGTGCAGTTGCAAATCCTAGCGGAACGTTTTCGCCTAATTTTGGATTAGATTTCTTCTTTTTTAAATCGTTTCTACAAAATATAGTGTTGGCAATTTACACCCATACACAATTTCCTAGAACATCATCCTAGATTTACATCATCTCGAATGCGATTGCGAAAGTAAAATAAAATATATATGCGACGCGAAAATTAATGAAAAAATCATAATTTTAAATTGAAAAATTGAAATAAATAAACTATTTGTAAAAAAATTTTTATTCATTTAACTGCAGTAAAATACTGCAATGTGCTAAATTAGTACAGTAATACAAACATACCACAGTAAAAAACATGCACGTGAAAATTTTAATTGAAATGGAGATTAGGCCATATGAAAATAATGTTTCCTAAATTTATTATAATTTATCAATTATAACAGTTCGCTTATCTTCATGCATACTTATTTTGGACTTCTGTAGACTTTACAAACAGGAATATTTTTCGATTTCATAAAAGTTAGATAGTTTAGTATTTTTATTAATAGCTTGTTTTATTGCAGAACACATTTGAGATATTAGACAATATTTAGTCAGCTTATTTGTAAATTAGATAACTTGAAATATCAAAATTGTATTATTAATTTATTACGTAAATAATAACTAACGTATATATAATACAATTATTATAGATACATATACATTACTTATTTTATGTGTTGTAGATTACGAGTCTGCTGCAATTTACAGCCCATTACTTTCATATTCTTTTTTTTTAATTGTAATTTTTGTTATTTTCTTTATACAATTAAATTATTGATCAGATTAGATGTTCAAATATCATTTCTTATAAGAATACTTATAAATACTTTCAATATTATCGTAGGTATGATTTACGCTGCCATTAGTAAGCTAACTTCAATGTTTAATTTGTCATATTTAAACACTGAAGCGAAACAGCTGATTCATTATTGAAGTAAAAATCTCTAAGTTTTAAACGGCGGTGATTTAGCCTACAGTTTATTACCGAGAATCGACGTATGCCAATCCCTTTTAAAGGTAAAGACATGAAATTTTGAAGGCATAATACGTTTTATAATATAGAGATATAATATAAGATATTTTGAAAAATCAGCTGTAGTTTTTGGTTGGCGATCAGCTGTTTAAAATTCAGCAAAATAGCTACTGAATCAATTGTAATCTTTGAATCATATTATTGTTTCACATTCCATGAAATAATGAAATTAATAAGTGATAACACAAATTAAAATACTATTTAACATTTATATCATTTCAAAAGTTGAATAATAAAATGGACCAGAACATGAATGTACAAACATTTTTGTTGTTTATAGGTTAATACTGTATTTCATAAATTAAAAAGTTTAAATAATATACAAAAATATTTGTTGTTTGTAAATTATTTTAACTATTTAAAGATAACAGCATATTTGTAATATTTTAATATTCTACAGCTTTAGAATTTAAATTTTCGCTTGAGTTTTACATATTTTATTACCGATAATTAGTTTTCCTTAATTTTTACTTATAAGAGCTATACAAATATTATATGCGATGCCGAAACGTGTAAAATGTTTGTTTCTTATAGGCTATGTGATGTGAAATGGGTTTAGCATATAAACTCATCATGCGAGTGATAAAAGGCGGAGTAAATATCCTCAACTAGCATGATTTCGTAAACAAAATGTTTTTTTTTCCATTAGAAGTTACGTCTTACCATTTTTAAATGCAAATTCTCATAATTTTTATTTAATTATTCGATTTAATCAAGTACACACAACTATACACTTGGCCTATACACTTCCAACAAATATAACTAATTTTATTACACAATTTTTTAATAAAATTCAAATGTAAAATTCATAGTATTGATAAACGATCAATTTAAAAATTTTAACCTATAATAATTAGTCATTTATTTGGTTCTTAAAAGTTTTGGTTTCGTTCTGAATTGTCTAAATTAGAAATGATCAAACAATAACTCTAATCACTAGTTTTATAAAATTTTGAACCTAGTTCAAAAAAAAGAAGCCGGATATACAATTTTACTTTGGAAAAAGTAAACAAAATTTCCGATACCTAAAACGTAATTTATCATAAGCTTAGGCCTCGACCCACAAAATTTTGAAGTCGGCTCCGAATTTTATACTTGGACTCATATTTAACATACTGAACGTAACAAATAAAGGGATTTTACATGATGTAGGAGCTGGATTAACAAATTATGACACACACACACACACACACACAGGCTATTCAATCATTTTTTCCATTCAGTTATTTTATAGATACAATATAAGATATGTATTAAATTTATGATGCAAAAGGATTAAGGCGATATCATTTCTTATATTTATAAGCATCACAGTAATCAAACTCCGAGTAAATCATTCAAAGAAGGTTGAATTGTCCGCAATCTGAATATCTGAACGAAAAATATGCAATTACATATTGTATGGTCTTTGCAGAGAACAAAGATCAATTATCGTTCCGCATATTGTCTTAATATCGAATACAATAAATTATTGTTTCATGAGAGGACTCTATGGTTCGCTATAATTAGTCATGGGAAATCAAGCAATCCAAAAGTTGATTGTTTAGGAAATGTTTGGAATAGATTTGATAGATGATTACAGCACTGACTTTAAAATTTTGTTGGTAATAAGCCTATAACAAATTATGTTTTAGCTATCGGGAAAATATTTTTTAATTTTTAGTAAGTAAAAATTATATATCGGGGTCTTTTTTCTGAAGCCGGTTCTGATTTTTATAAAAATTATTTCTTAATTTTTAGAGGTATGATCTTTAATTTCTATTTACATTATAATCGAATTTCGTTTCATGCCGTTGATTATGTTGGCAAAGTTTCCACTATTTATCCACAGAAATTTCCGATGTGTCTATTCCTCTTAATCATACTACTTAATCGTTGTTCAAATAATTGACACGCCCTTGAAGAATACGATGAACATATCAGTTTGCCAGACGAATACATTGAGTAATTTATGTTTGAAATTCCCTTGAGGAATTTTTCTAAAAGCCTACACATTATTTCTCATCTTGCAATTATTTTTTTTCATTTCAGTTTGAAAACGTGTAAATAATTTCAGGTAAATATTCAATAATGGTGTCTCTAATAATTAATTATTAGGAAAAACATTTTGTACACATACAATATTTATTTTTAAAAAAATGTGAAAATTGATATTTAAGTTATATTTAATGAATTTATATCTCGATTTTTAGTGAAGCAATGAAGTTTTCCCCTGAGGATTATTGAACACCTTGAATATGGTTAATGAACTAAATCAGATTTTCAGTGTATTTATTTTGGCTTATCTCATTCAAGTTATATATCAATATGAGCAGACCATCGGAAAAACCGCTATAATGTGGAAATTCATTCATTAGTATCCATGGATGCTCGTTCTAAGTAACATTATCAAGCAAGAAATTTAAAAAACATATTTGTTTCATACTTACATTTTTCAATGTTATTTATATGTGTGATAGACTACTAAATAAAACAAATGCTGTGATTGTTTATTTGGCTTATTATTTATCTTATTCATAACCATTTTAAAAAATTTTGAAACGTTTCCCTCAAAAATATTTTGTTTAGTTTAAAATAGAGTATTATTGACGGATTGAGATGTATCTATAATGGGATCACTGGGAAGGTTTCCTCTTTCATTTGCAAGCAAAATCACTTTGATCGGTTGAATACTTCCAAAGTTATCGTGGAACAAGCAGAAAAAACATACAATCGAATATAGAAGCTCCACTTTTTTACGTCGGTTGTGATTGTTTATTTTGATTATGATTTATCTTCATAATCCTTATTGAAATAATATATAAAAAAATTCCCTCCATTTTTTTTTAATAGCGTATTATTGTCTCCAAATCAGATAGATTGGGATGTAGCTATAATGGGGCCATCGGGAAGGCTTCCTCTTTCATTTGCAAGCAAAATCACTTTGATCGGTTGAATACTTCCAAAGTTATCGTGGAACAAGCAGAAAAAACATACAATCGAATATAGAAGCTCCACTTTTTTACGTCGGTTGTGATTGTTTATTTTGCTTATGATTTATCTTCATAATCCTTATTGAAATAATATATAAAAAAATTCCCTCCATTTTTTTTTTAATAGCGTATTATTGTCTCCAAATCAGATAGATTGGGATGTAGCTATAATGGGGCCATCGGGAAGGCTTCCTCTTTCATTTGCAAGCAAAATCACTTTGATCGGTTGAATACTTCCAAAGTTATCGTGGAACAAACAGAAAAAAACATACAATCGAATATAGAAGCTCCTCTTTTTTACGTCGGTTGTGATTGTTTATTTTGCTTATGATTTATCTTCATAATCCTTATTGAAGTAATATATAAAAAAAATGCCCTCCATTTTTTTTTTAATAGCGTATTATTGTCTCCAAATCAGATAGATTGGGATGTAGCTATAATGGGGCCATCGGGAAGGCTTCCTCTTTCATTTGCAAGCAAAATCACTTTGATCGGTTGAATACTTCCAAAGTTATCGTGGAACAAACAGAAAAAAACATACAATCGAATATAGAAGCTCCTCTTTTTTACGTCGGTTGTGATTGTTTATTTTGCTTATGATTTATCTTCATAATCCTTATTGAAATAATATATAAAAAAATTCCCTCCATTTTTTTTTAATAGCGTATTATTGTCTCCAAATCAGATAGATTGGGATGTAGCTATAATGGGGCCACCGGGAAGGCTTCCTCTTTCATTTGCAAGCAAAATCACTCTGATCGGTTAAATACTTCCAAAGTTATCGTGGAACAAACAGAAAAAAACATACAATCGAATATAGAAGCTCCTCTTTTTCACGTCGGTTGTGATTGTTTATTTTGCTTATGATTTATCTTCATAATTCTTATTGAAGTAATATATAAAAAACATGCCCTCCATTTTTTTTTTAATAGCGTATTATTGTCTCCAAATCAGATAGATTGGGATGTAGATATAATGGGGCCATCGGGAAGGCTTCCTCTTTCATTTGCAAGCAAAATCACTTTGATCGGTTGAATACTTCCAAAGTTATCGTGGAACAAACAGAAAAAAACATACAATCGAATATAGAAGCTCCTCTTTTTTACGTCGGTTGTGATTGTTTATTTTGCTTATGATTTATCATCATAATCCTTATTGAAATAATATATAAAAAAATGCCCTCCATTTTTTTTTGTTTAATAACGTATTATTGTCTCCAAATCAGATATATTGGGATGTATCTATAATGGGATCACTGGGAAGGTTTCCTCTTTCATTTGCAAACAAAATCACTTTGATCGGTTGAATACTTCCAAAGTTATCGTGGAACAAACAGTAAAAAAACATACAATCGAATATAGAAGCTCCTCTTTTTTACGTCGGTTGTGATTGTTTATTTTGCTTATGATTTATCTTCATAATCCTTATTGAAATAATATATAAAAAAATTCGCTCCATTTTTTTTTAATAGAGTATTATTGCCTCCAAATTAGATAGATTGGGATGTGACTATAATGGGGCCACCGGGAAGGCTTCCTCTTTCATTTGCAAGCAAAATCACTTTGATCGGTTGAATACTTCCAAAGTTATCGTGGAACAAACAGAAAAAAACATACAATCGAATATAGAAGCTCCTCTTTTTTACGTCGGTTGTGATTGTTTATTTTGCTTATGATTTATCTTCATAATCCTTATTGAAATAATATATAAAAAAAATGCCCTCCATTTTTATTTTAATAGCGTATTATTGTCTCCAAATCAGATAGATTGGGATGTAGCTATAATGGGGCCACCGGGAAGGCTTCCTCTTTCATTTGCAAGCAAAATCACTTTGATCGGTTGAATACTTCCAAAGTTATCGTGGAACAAACAGAAAAAAACATACAATCGAATATAGAAGCTCCTCTTTTTTACGTCGGTTGTGATTGTTTATTTTGCTTATGATTTATCTTCATAATCCTTATTGAAATAATATATTAAAAAAATGCCCTCCATGTTTTTTTTAATAGCGTATTATTGTCTCCAAATCAGATAGATTGAGATGTAGCTATAATAGGGCCACTGGGAAGGCTTCCTCTTTCATTTGCAAACAAAATCACTCTGATCGGTTAAATACTTCCAAAGTTATCGTGGAACAAACAGAATAAAACATACAATCGAATATAGAAGCTCTTCCTTTTTACGTCGGTTGTGATTGTTTATTTTGCTTATGATTTATCTTCATAATCCTTATTGAAATAATATATAAAAAAATGCCCTCCATTTTTTTTTAATAGCGTATTATTGTCTCCAAATCAGATAGATTGAGATGTAGCTATAATAGGGCCACCGGGAAGGCTTCCTCTTTCATTTGCAAGCAAAATCACTCTGATCGGTTAAATACTTCCAAAGTTATCGTGGAATAAACAGAAAAAAACATACAATCGAATATAGAAGCTCCTCTTTTTTACGTCGGTTGTGATTGTTTATTTTGCTTATGATTTATCTTCATAATCCTTATTGAAGTAATATATAAGAAAAATGCCCTCCATTTTTTTTTTTAATAGCGTATTATTGTCTCCAAATCAGATAGATTGGGATGTAGCTATAATGGGGCCACCGGATAGGCTTCCCCTTTCATTTGCAAGCAAAATCACTTTGATCGGTTGAATACTTCCAAAGTTATCGTGGAACAAAGAGAAAAAAACATACAATCGAATATAGAAGCTCCTCTTTTTTACGTCGGTTGTGATTGTTTATTTTGCTTATGGTTTATCTTCATAATCCTTATTGAAATAATATATAAAAAAATTCCCTCCATTTTTTTTTAATAGCGTATTATTGTCTCCAAATCAGATAGATTGGGATGTAGCTATAATGGGGCCACCGGGAAGGCTTCCTCTTTCATTTGCAAGCAAAATCACTCTGATCGGTTAAATACTTCCAAAGTTATCGTGGAACAAACAGAAAAAAACATACAATCGAATATAGAAGCTCCTCTTTTTTACGTCGGTTGTGATTGTTTATTTTGCTTATGATTTATCTTCATAATCCTTATTGAAGTAATATATAAAAAAAATGCCCTCCATTTTTTTTTTAATAGCGTATTATTGTCTCCAAATCAGATAGATTGGGATGTAGCTATAATGGGGCCATCGGGAAGGCTTCCTCTTTCATTTGCAAGCAAAATCACTTTGATCGGTTGAATACTTCCAAAGTTATCGTGGAACAAACAGAAAAAAACATACAATCGAATATAGAAGCTCCTCTTTTTTACGTCGGTTGTTATTGTTTATTTTGCTTATGATTTATCTTCATAATCCTTATTGAAATAATATATAAAAAAAATGCCCTCCATTTTTTTTTTTAATAGCGTATTATTGTCTCCAAATCAGATAGATTGGGATGTAGCTATAATGGGGCCACCGGGAAGGCTTCCTCTTTTATTTGCAAGCAAAATCACTTTGATCGGTTGAATACTTCCAAAGTTATCGTGGAACAAACAGAAAAAAACATACAATCGAATATAGAAGCTCCTCTTTTTTACGTCGGTAGTGATTGTTTATTTTGCTTATGATTTATCTTCATAATCCTTATTGAAATAATATATAAAAAAATGCCCTCCATTTTTTTTTTTTTTAATAACGTATTATTGTCTCCAAATCAGATAGATTGGGATGTATCTATAATGGGATCACTGGGAAGGTTTCCTCTTTCATTTGCAAACAAAATCACTTTGATCGGTTGAATACTTCCAAAGTTATCGTGGAACAAACAGTAAAAAAACATACAATCGAATATAGAAGCTCCTCTTTTTTACGTCGGTTGTGATTGTTTATTTTGCTTATGATTTATCTTCATAATCCTTATTGAAATAATATATAAAAAAATTCGCTCCATTTTTTTTTAATAGAGTATTATTGCCTCCAAATTAGATAGATTGGGATGTGACTATAATGGGGCCACCGGGAAGGCTTCCTCTTTCTTTTGCAAGCAAAATCACTTTGATCAGTTGAATACTTCCAAAGTTATCGTGGAACAAACAGAAAAAAACATACAATCGAATATAGAAGCTCCTCTTTTTTACGTCGGTTGTGATTGTTTATTTTGCTTATGATTTATCTTCATAATCCTTTTTGAAATAATATATAAAAAAAATGCCCTCCATTTTTTTTTTTAATAGCGTATTATTGTCTCCAAATCAGATAGATTGGGATGTAGCTATAATGGGGCCACAGGGAAGGCTTCCTCTTTCATTTGCAAGCAAAATCACTTTGATCGGTTGAATACTTCCAAAGTTATCGTGGAACAAACAGAAAAAAACATACAATCGAATATAGAAGCTCCTCTTTTTTACGTCGGTTGTGATTGTTTATTTTGCTTATGATTTATCTTCATAATCCTTATTGAAATAATATATAAAAAAATGCCCTCCATTTTTTTTTAATAGCGTATTATTGTCTCCAAATCAGATAGATTGAGATGTAGCTATAATAGGGCCACCGGGAAGGCTTCCTCTTTCATTTGCAAGCAAAATCACTCTGATCGGTTAAATACTTCCAAAGTTATCGTGGAACAAACAGAAAAAAACATACAATGGAATATAGAAGCTCCTCTTTTTTACGTCGGTTGTTATTGTTTATTTTGCTTATGATTTATCTTCATAATCCTTATTGAAATAATATATAAAAAAAATGCCCTCCATTTTTTTTTTTAATAGCGTATTATTGTCTCCAAATCAGATAGATTGGGATGTAGCTATAATGGGGCCACCGGGAAGGCTTCCTCTTTTATTTGCAAGCAAAATCACTTTGATCGGTTGAATACTTCCAAAGTTATCGTGGAACAAACAGAAAAAAACATACAATCGAATATAGAAGCTCCTCTTTTTTACGTCGGTTGTGATTGTTTATTTTGCTTATGATTTATCTTCATAATCCTTATTGAAATAATATATTAAAAAAATGCCCTCCATTTTTTTTTTAATAGCGTATTATTGTCTCCAAATCAGATAGATTGAGATGTAGCTATAATAGGGCCACCGGGAAGGCTTCCTCTTTCATTTGCAAACAAAATCACTCTGATCGGTTAAATACTTCCAAAGTTATCGTGGAACAAACAGAATAAAACATACAATCGAATATAGAAGCTCTTCTTTTTTACGTCGGTTGTGATTGTTTATTTTGCTTATGATTTATCTTCATAATCCTTATTGAAATAATATATAAAAAAAATGCCCTCCATTTTTTTTTTTAATAGCGTATTATTGTCTCCAAATCAGATAGATTGGGATGTAGCTATAATGGGGCCACCGGGAAGGCTTCCTCTTTTATTTGCAAGCAAAATCACTTTGATCGGTTGAATACTTCCAAAGTTATCGTGGAACAAACAGAAAAAAACATACAATCGAATATAGAAGCTCCTCTTTTTTACGTCGGTTGTGATTGTTTATTTTGCTTATGATTTATCTTCATAATCCTTATTGAAATAATATATTAAAAAAATGCCCTCCATTTTTTTTTTAATAGCGTATTATTGTCTCCAAATCAGATAGATTGAGATGTAGCTATAATAGGGCCACCGGGAAGGCTTCCTCTTTCATTTGCAAACAAAATCACTCTGATCGGTTAAATACTTCCAAAGTTATCGTGGAACAAACAGAATAAAACATACAATCGAATATAGAAGCTCTTCTTTTTTACGTCGGTTGTGATTGTTTATTTTGCTTATGATTTATCTTCATAATCCTTATTGAAATAATATATAAAAAAATGCCCTCCATTTTTTTTTAATAGCGTATTATTGTCTCCAAATCAGATAGATTGAGATGTAGCTATAATAGGGCCACCGGGAAGGCTTCCTCTTTCATTTGCAAGCAAAATCACTCTGATCGGTTAAATACTTCCAAAGTTATCGTGGAACAAACAGAAAAAAACATACAATCGAATATAGAAGCTCCTCTTTTTTACGTCGGTTGTGATTGTTTATTTTGCTTATGATTTATCTTCATAATCCTTATTGAAGTAATATATAAGAAAAATGCCCTCCATTTTTTTTTTTTAATAGCGTATTATTGTCTCCAAATCAGATAGATTGAGATGTAGCTATAATAGGGCCACCGGGAAGGCTTCCTCTTTCATTTGCAAGCAAAATCACTCTGATCGGTTAAATACTTCCAAAGTTATCGTGGAACAAACAGAATAAAACATACAATCGAATATAGAAGCTCCTCTTTTTTACGTCGGTTGTGATTGTTTATTTTGCTTATGATTTATCTTCATAATCCTTATTGAAGTAATATATAAAAAAATGCCCTCCATTTTTTTTTTAATAGCGTATTATTGTCTCCAAATCAGATAGATTGGGATGTAGCTATAATGGGGCCACCGGGAAGGCTTCCTCTTTCATTTGCAAGCAAAATCACTTTGATCGGTTGAATACTTCCAAAGTTATCGTGGAACAAACAGAAAAAAACATACAATCGAATATAGAAGCTCCTCTTTTTTACGTCGGTTGTGATTGTTTATTTTGCTTATGATTTATCTTCATAATCCTTATTGAAATAATATAATAAAAAAATGCCCTCCATTTTTTTTAAATAACGTATTATTGTCTCCAAATCAGATAGATTAGGATGTATCTATAATGGGATCACTGGGAAGGTTTCCTCTTTCATTTGCAAACAAAATCACTTTGATCGGTTGAATACTTCCAAAGTTATCGTGGAACAAACAGTAAAAAAACATACAATCGAATATAGAAGCTCCTCTTTTTTACGTCGGTTGTGATTGTTTATTTTGCTTATGGTTTATCTTCATAATCCTTATTGAAATAATATATTAAAAAAATGCCCTCCATTTTTTTTTTAATAGCGTATTATTGTCTCCAAATCAGATAGATTGAGATGTAGCTATAATGGGGCCACCGGGAAGGCTTCCTCTTTCATTTGCAAGGAAAATCACTCTGATCGGTTAAATACTTCCAATGTTATCGTGGAACAAACAGAATAAAACATACAATCGAATATAGAAGCTCCTCTTTTTTACGTCGGTTGTGATTGTTTATTTTGCTTATGATTTATCTTCATAATCCTTATTGAAGTAATATATTAAAAAAATGCCCTCCATTTTTTTTTAATAGCGTATTATTGTCTCCAAATCAGATAGATTGGGATGTAGCTATAATGGGGCCACCGGGAAGGCTTCCTCTTTCATTTGCAAGCAAAATCACTTTGATCGGTTGAATACTTCCAAAGTTATCGTGGAACAAACAGAAAAAAACATACAATCGAATATAGAAGCTCCTCTTTTTTACGTCGGTTGTGATTGTTTATTTTGCTTATGATTTATCTTCATAATCCTTATTGAAATAATATATAAAAAAATGCCCTCCATTTTTTTTTAATAGCGTATTATTGTCTCCAAATCAGATAGATTGAGATGTAGCTATAATAGGGCCACCGGGAAGGCTTCCTCTTTCATTTGCAAGCAAAATCACTCTGATCGGTTAAATACTTCCAAAGTTATCGTGGAACAAACAGAAAAAAACATACAATGGAATATAGAAGCTCCTCTTTTTTACGTCGGTTGTGATTGTTTATTTTGCTTATGATTTATCTTCATAATCCTTATTGAAATAATATATAAAAAAATGCCCTCCATTTTTTTTTTTTTAATAACGTATTATTGTCTCCAAATCAGATAGATTGGGATGTATCTATAATGGGATCACTGGGAAGGTTTCCTCTTTCATTTGCAAACAAAATCACTTTGATCGGTTGAATACTTCCAAAGTTATCGTGGAACAAACAGTAAAAAAACATACAATCGAATATAGAAGCTCCTCTTTTTTACGTCGGTTGTGATTGTTTATTTTGCTTATGATTTATCTTCATAATCCTTATTGAAATAATATATAAAAAAATTCGCTCCATTTTTTTTTAATAGAGTATTATTGTCTCCAAATTAGATAGATTGGGATGTGACTATAATGGGGCCACCGGGAAGGCTTCCTCTTTCATTTGCAAGCAAAATCACTTTGATCGGTTGAATACTTCCAAAGTTATCGTGGAACAAACAGAAAAAAACATACAATCGAATATAGAAGCTCCTCTTTTTTACGTCGGTTGTTATTGTTTATTTTGCTTATGATTTATCTTCATAATCCTTATTGAAATAATATATAAAAAAAATGCCCTCCATTTTTTTTTTTAATAGCGTATTATTGTCTCCAAATCAGATAGATTGGGATGTAGCTATAATGGGGCCACCGGGAAGGCTTCCTCTTTTATTTGCAAGCAAAATCACTTTGATCGGTTGAATACTTCCAAAGTTATCGTGGAACAAACAGAAAAAAACATACAATCGAATATAGAAGCTCCTCTTTTTTACGTCGGTTGTGATTGTTTATTTTGCTTATGATTTATCTTCATAATCCTTATTGAAATAATATATTAAAAAAATGCCCTCCATTTTTTTTTTAATAGCGTATTATTGTCTCCAAATCAGATAGATTGAGATGTAGCTATAATAGGGCCACCGGGAAGGCTTCCTCTTTCATTTGCAAACAAAATCACTCTGATCGGTTAAATACTTCCAAAGTTATCGTGGAACAAACAGAATAAAACATACAATCGAATATAGAAGCTCTTCTTTTTTACGTCGGTTGTGATTGTTTATTTTGCTTATGATTTATCTTCATAATCCTTATTGAAATAATATATAAAAAAATGCCCTCCATTTTTTTTTAATAGCGTATTATTGTCTCCAAATCAGATAGATTGAGATGTAGCTATAATAGGGCCACCGGGAAGGCTTCCTCTTTCATTTGCAAGCAAAATCACTCTGATCGGTTAAATACTTCCAAAGTTTTCGTGGAACAAACAGAAAAAAACATACAATCGAATATAGAAGCTCCTCTTTTTTACGTCGGTTGTGATTGTTTATTTTGCTTATGATTTATCTTCATAATCCTTATTGAAGTAATATATAAGAAAAATGCCCTCCATTTTTTTTTTTTAATAGCGTATTATTGTCTCCAAATCAGATAGATTGAGATGTAGCTATAATAGGGCCACCGGGAAGGCTTCCTCTTTCATTTGCAAGCAAAATCACTCTGATCGGTTAAATACTTCCAAAGTTATCGTGGAACAAACAGAATAAAACATACAATCGAATATAGAAGCTCCTCTTTTTTACGTCGGTTGTGATTGTTTATTTTGCTTATGATTTATCTTCATAATCCTTATTGAAGTAATATATAAGAAAAATGCCCTCCATTTTTTTTTTTTAATAGCGTATTATTGTCTCCAAATCAGATAGATTGAGATGTAGCTATAATAGGGCCACCGGGAAGGCTTCCTCTTTCATTTGCAAGCAAAATCACTCTGATCGGTTAAATACTTCCAAAGTTATCGTGGAACAAACAGAATAAAACATACAATCGAATATAGAAGCTCCTCTTTTTTACGTCGGTTGTGATTGTTTATTTTGCTTATGATTTATCTTCATAATCCTTATTGAAGTAATATATAAAAAAATGCCCTCCATTTTTTTTTTAATAGCGTATTATTGTCTCCAAATCAGATAGATTGGGATGTAGCTATAATGGGGCCACCGGGAAGGCTTCCTCTTTCATTTGCAAGCAAAATCACTTTGATCGGTTGAATACTTCCAAAGTTATCGTGGAACAAACAGAAAAAAACATACAATCGAATATAGAAGCTCCTCTTTTTTACGTCGGTTGTGATTGTTTATTTTGCTTATGATTTATCTTCATAATCCTTATTGAAATAATATAATAAAAAAATGCCCTCCATTTTTTTTAAATAACGTATTATTGTCTCCAAATCAGATAGATTAGGATGTATCTATAATGGGATCAGTGGGAAGGTTTCCTCTTTCATTTGCAAACAAAATCACTTTGATCGGTTGAATACTTCCAAAGTTATCGTGGAACAAACATTAAAAAAACATACAATCGAATATAGAAGCTCCTCTTTTTTACGTCGGTTGTGATTGTTTATTTTGCTTATGGTTTATCTTCATAATCCTTATTGAAATAATATATTTAAAAAATGCCCTCCATTTTCTTTTTAATAGCGTATTATTGTCTCCAAATCAGATAGATTGAGATGTAGCTATAATGGGGCCACCGGGAAGGCTTCCTCTTTCATTTGCAAGGAAAATCACTCTGATCGGTTAAATACTTCCAATGTTATCGTGGAACAAACAGAAAAAAACATACAATCGAATATAGAAGCTCTTCTTTTTTACGTCGGTTGTGATTGTTTATTTTGCTTATGATTTATCTTCATAATCCTTATTGAAATAATATATAAAAAAATGCCCTCCATTTTTTTTTAATAGCGTATTATTGTCTCCAAATCAGATAGATTGAGATGTAGCTATAATAGGGCCACCGGGAAGGCTTCCTCTTTCATTTGCAAGCAAAATCACTCTGATCGGTTAAATACTTCCAAAGTTATCGTGGAACAAACAGAAAAAAACATACAATCGAATATAGAAGCTCCTCTTTTTTACGTCGGTTGTGATTGTTTATTTTGCTTATGATTTATCTTCATAATCCTTATTGAAGTAATATATAAGAAAAATGCCCTCCATTTTTTTTTTTTAATAGCGTATTATTGTCTCCAAATCAGATAGATTGAGATGTAGCTATAATAGGGCCACCGGGAAGGCTTCCTCTTTCATTTGCAAGCAAAATCACTCTGATCGGTTAAATACTTCCAAAGTTATCGTGGAACAAACAGAATAAAACATACAATCGAATATAGAAGCTCCTCTTTTTTACGTCGGTTGTGATTGTTTATTTTGCTTATGATTTATCTTCATAATCCTTATTGAAGTAATATATAAAAAAATGCCCTTCATTTTTTTTTTTTAGCGTATTATTGTCTCCAAATCAGATAGATTGGGATGTAGCTATAATGGGGCCACCGGGAAGGCTTCCTCTTTCATTTGCAAGCAAAATCACTTTGATCGGTTGAATACTTCCAAAGTTATCGTGGAACAAACAGAAAAAAACATACAATCGAATATAGAAGCTCCTCTTGTTTACGTCGGTTGTGATTGTTTATTTTGCTTATGATTTATCTTCATAATCCTTATTGAAATAATATAATAAAAAAATGCCCTCCATTTTTTTTAAATAACGTATTATTGTCTCCAAATCAGATAGATTAGGATGTATCTATAATGGGATCACTGGGAAGGTTTCCTCTTTCATTTGCAAACAAAATCACTTTGATCGGTTGAATACTTCCAAAGTTATCGTGGAACAAACAGTAAAAAAACATACAATCGAATATAGAAGCTCCTCTTTTTTACGTCGGTTGTGATTGTTTATTTTGCTTATGGTTTATCTTCATAATCCTTATTGAAATAATATATTAAAAAAATGCCCTCCATTTTTTTTTTAATAGCGTATTATTGTCTCCAAATCAGATAGATTGAGATGTAGCTATAATGGGGCCACCGGGAAGGCTTCCTCTTTCATTTGCAAGGAAAATCACTCTGATCGGTTAAATACTTCCAATGTTATCGTGGAACAAACAGAAAAAAAACATACAATCGAATATAGAAGCTCCTCTTTTTTACGTCGGTTGTGATTGTTTATTTTGCTTATGATTTATCTTCATAATCCTTATTGAAGTAATATATTAAAAAAATGCCCTCCATTTTTTTTTAATAGCGTATTATTGTCTCCAAATCAGATAGATTGGGATGTAGCTATAATGGGGCCACCGGGAAGGCTTCCTCTTTCATTTGCAAGCAAAATCACTTTGATCGGTTGAATACTTCCAAAGTTATCGTGGAACAAACAGAAAAAAACATACAATCGAATATAGAAGCTCCTCTTTTTTACGTCGGTTGTGATTGTTTATTTTGCTTATGATTTATCTTCATAATCCTTATTGAAATAATATATTAAAAAAATGCCCTCCATTTTTTTTTAATAGCGTATTATTGTCTCTAAATCAGATAGATTGAGATGTAGCTATAATGGGGCCACCGGGAAGGCTTCCTCTTTCATTTGCAAGGAAAATCACTCTGATCGGTTAAATACTTCCAATGTTATCGTGGAACAAACAGAAAAAAAACATACAATCGAATATAGAAGCTCCTCTTTTTTACGTCGGTTGTGATTGTTTATTTTGCTTATGATTTATCTTCATAATCCTTATTGAAGTAATATATTAAAAAAATGCCCTCCATTTTTTTTTAATAGCGTATTATTGTCTCCAAATCAGATAGATTGGGATGTAGCTATAATGGGGCCACCGGGAAGGCTTCCTCTTTCATTTGCAAGCAAAATCACTTTGATCGGTTGAATACTTCCAAAGTTATCGTGGAACAAACAGAAAAAAACATACAATCGAATATAGAAGCTCCTCTTTTTAACGTCGGTTGTGATTGTTTATTTTGCTTATGATTTATCTTCATAATCCTTATTGAAATAATATATTAAAAAAATGCCCTCCATTTTTTTTTTAATAGCGTATTATTGTCTCCAAATCAGATAGATTGAGATGTAGCTATAATAGGGCCACCGGGAAGGCTTCCTTTTTCATTTGCAAGCAAAATCACTCTGATCGGTTAAATACTTCCAAAGTTATCGTGGAACAAACAGAATAAAACATACAATCGAATATAGAAGCTCCTCTTTTTTACGTCGGTTGTGATTGTTTATTTTGCTTATGATTTATCTTCATAATCCTTATTGAAACAATATATAAAAAAATTCCCTCCATTTTTTTTTAATAGCGTATTATTGTCTCCAAATCAGATAGATTGGGATGTAGCTATAATGGGGCCACCGGGAAGGCTTCCTCTTTAATTTGCAAGCAAAATCACTTTGATCGGTTGAATACTTCCAAAGTTATCGTAGAACAAACAGAAAAAAATATACAATCGAATATAGAAGATCCTCTTTTTTACGTCGGTTGTGATTGTTTATTTTGCTTATGATTTATCTTCATAATCCTTATTGAAATAATATATTAAAAAAATGCCCTCCATTTTTTTTTTTAATAGCGTATTATTGTCTCCAAATCAGATAGATTGAGATGTAGCTATAATAGGGCCACCGGGAAAGCTTCCTCTTTCATTTGCAAGCAAAATCACTCTGATCGGTTAAATGCTTCCAAAGTTATCGTGGAACAAACAGTAAAAAAACATACAATCGAATATAGAAGCTCCTCTTTTTTACGTCGGTTGTGATTGTTTATTTTGCTTATGATTTATCTTCATAATCCTTATTGAAATAATATATAAAAAAATTCGCTCCATTTTTTTTTAATAGAGTATTATTGTCTCCAAATCAGATAGATTGGGATGTAGCTATAATGGGGCCACCGGGAAGGCTTCCTCTTTAATTTGCAAGCAAAATCACTTTGATTGGTTGAATACTTCCAAAGTTATCGTAGAACAAACAGAAAAAAACATACAATCGAATATAGAAGATCCTCTTTTATACGTCGGTTGTGATTGTTTATTTTGCTTATGATTTATCTTCATAATCCTTATTGAAATAATATATTAAAAAAATGCCCTCCATTTTTTTTTTTAATAGCGTATTATTGTCTCCAAATCAGATAGATTGAGATGTAGCTATAATAGGGCCACCGGGAAGGCTTCCTCTTTCATTTGCAAGCAAAATCACTCTGATCGGTTAAATACTTCCAAAGTTATCGTGGAACAAACAGTAAAAAAACATACAATCGAATATAGAAGCTCCTCTTTTTTACGTCGGTTGTGATTGTTTATTTTGCTTATGATTTATCTTCATAATCCTTATTGAAATAATATATAAAAAAATTCGCTCCATTTTTTTTTAATAGAGTATTATTGTCTCCAAATCAGATAGATTGGGATGTAGCTATAATGGGGCCACCGGGAAGGCTTCCTCTTTAATTTGCAAGCAAAATCACTTTGATCGGTTGAATACTTCCAAAGTTATCGTAGAACAAACAGAAAAAAACATACAATCGAATATAGAAGATCCTCTTTTTTACGTCGGTTGTGATTGTTTATTTTGCTTATGATTTATCTTCATAATCCTTATTGAAATAATATATTAAAAAAATGCCCTCCATTTTTTTTTTTAATAGCGTATTATTGTCTCCAAATCAGATAGATTGAGATGTAGCTATAATAGGGCCACCGGGAAGGCTTCCTCTTTCATTTGCAAGCAAAATCACTCTGATCGGTTAAATACTTCCAAAGTTATCGTGGAACAAACAGTAAAAAAACATACAATCGAATATAGAAGCTCCTCTTTTTTACGTCGGTTGTGATTGTTTATTTTGCTTATGATTTATCTTCATAATCCTTATTGAAATAATATATAAAAAAATTCGCTCCATTTTTTTTTAATAGAGTATTATTGTCTCCAAATTAGATAGATTGGGATGTGACTATAATGGAGCCACCGGGAAGGCTTCCTCTTTCATTTGCAAGCAAAATTACTTTGATCGGTTGAATACTTCCAAAGTTATCGTGGAACAAACAGAAAAAAACATACAATCGAATATAGAAGCTCCTCTTTTTTACGTCGGTTGTGATTGTTTATTTTGCTTATGATTTATCTTCATAATCCTTATTGAAATAATATATTAAAAAAATGCCCTTCATTTTTTTTTTAATAGCGTATTATTGTCTCCAAATCAGATAGATTGAGATGTAGCTATAATAGGGCCACCGGGAAGGCTTCCTCTTTCATTTGCAAACAAAATCACTCTGATCGGTTAAATACTTCCAAAGTTATCGTGGAACAAACAGAATAAAACATACAATCGAATATAGAAGCTCTTCTTTTTTACGTCGGTTGTGATTGTTTATTTTGCTTATGATTTATCTTCATAATCCTTATTGAAATAATATATAAAAAAATGCCTCCATTTTTTTTTAATAGAGTATTATTGTCTCCAAATCAGATAGATTGAGATGTAGCTATAATAGGGCCACCGGGAAGGCTTCCTCTTTCATTTGCAAGCAAAATCACTCTGATCGGTTAAATACTTCCAAAGTTATCGTGGAACAAACAGAAAAAAACATACAATCGAATATAGAACCTCCTCTTTTTTACGTCGGTTGTGATTGTTTATTTTGCTTATGGTTTATCTTCATTATCCTTACTGAAATAATATATTAAAAAAATGCGCTGCATTTTTTTTTTAATAGCGTATTATTGTCTCCAAATCAGATAGATTGAGATGTAGCTATAATAGGGCCACCGGGAAGGCTTCCTCTTTCATTTGCAAGCAAAATCACTCTGATCGGTTAAATACTTCCAAAGTTATCGTGGAACAAACAGAAAAAAACATACAATCGAATATAGAAGCTCCTCTTTTTTATGTCGGTTGTGATTGTTTATTTTGCTTATGATTTATCTTCATAATCCTTATTGAAGTAATATATAAAAAAAATGCCCTCCATTTTTTTTTTTTAATAGCGTATTATTGTCTCCAAATCAGATAGATTGGGATGTAGCTATAATGGGGCCACCGGAAAGGCTTCCCCTTTCATTTGCAAGCAAAATCACTTTGATCGGTTGAATACTTCCAAAGTTATCGTGGAACAAAGAGAAAAAAACATACAATCGAATATAGAAGCTCCTCTTTTTTACGTCGGTTGTGATTGTTTATTTTGCTTATGGTTTATCTTCATAATCCTTATTGAAATAATATATTAAAAAAATGCGCTCCATTTTTTTTTTAATAGCGTATTATTGTCTCCAAATCAGATAGATTGAGATGTAGCTATAATAGGGCCACCGGGAAGGCTTCCTCTTTCATTTGCAAGCAAAATCACTCTGATCGGTTAAATACTTCCAAAGTTATCGTGGAACAAACAGAATAAAACATACAATCGAATATAGAAGCTCCTCTTTTTTACGTCGGTTGTGATTGTTTATTTTGCTTATGATTTATCTTCATAATCCTTATTGAAGTAATATATAAAAAAATGCCCTCCATTTTTTTTTTAATAGCGTATTATTGTCTCCAAATCAGATAGATTGGGATGTAGCTATAATGGGATCACTGGGAAGGTTTCCTCTTTCATTTGCAAACAAAATCACTTTGATCGGTTGAATACTTCCAAAGTTATCGTGGAACAAACAGTAAAAAAACATACAATCGAATATAGAAGCTCCTCTTTTTTACGTCGGTTGTGATTGTTTATTTTGCTTATGATTTATCTTCATAATCCTTATTGAAATAATATATAAAAAAATTCCCTCAATTTTTTTTAATAGAGTATTATTGTCTCCAAATTAGATAGATTGGGATGTGACTATAATTGGGCCACCGGGAAGGCTTCCTCTTTCATTTGCAAGCAAAATCACTTTGATCGGTTGAATACTTCCAAAGTTATCGTGGAACAAACAGAAAAAAAAATACAATCGAATATAGAAGCTCCTCTTTTTTACGTCGGTTGTGATTGTTTATTTTGCTTATGATTTATCTTCATAATCCTTATTGAAATAATATATTAAAAAAATGCCCTCCATTTTTTTTTTAATAGCGTATTATTGTCTCCAAATCAGATAGATTGAGATGTAGCTATAATGGGGCCACCGGGAAGGCTTCCTCTTTCATTTGCAAGGAAAATCACTCTGATCGGTTAAATACTTCCAATGTTATCGTGGAACAAACAGAAAAAAAACATACAATCGAATATAGAAGCTCCTCTTTTTTACGTCGGTTGTGATTGTTTATTTTGCTTATGGTTTATCTTCATAATCCTTATTGAAATAATATATTAAAAAAATGCGCTCCATTTTTTTTTTAATAGCGTATTATTGTCTCCAAATCAGATAGATTGGGATGTAGCTATAATGGGGCCACCGGGAAGGCTTCCTCTTTCATTTGCAAGCAAAATCACTTTGATCGGTTGAATACTTCCAAAGTTATCGTGGAACAAACAGAAAAAAACATACAATCGAATATAGAAGCTCCTCTTTTTTACGTCGGTTGTGATTGTTTATTTTGCTTATGATTTATCTTCATAATCCTTATTGAAATAATATAATAAAAAAATGCCCTCCATTTTTTTTTAATAACGTATTATTGTCTCCAAATCAGATAGATTGGGATGTATCTATAATGGGATCACTGGGAAGGTTTCCTCTTTCATTTGCAAACAAAATCACTTTGATCGGTTGAATACTTCCAAAGTTATCGTGGAACAAACAGTAAAAAAACATACAATCGAATATAGAAGCTCCTCTTTTTTACGTCGGTTGTGATTGTTTATTTTGCTTATGATTTATCTTCATAATCCTTATTGAAATAATATATAAAAAAATTCCCTCCATTTTTTTTAATAGAGTATTATTGTCTCCAAATTAGATAGATTGGGATGTGACTATAATTGGGCCACCGGGAAGGCTTCCTCTTTCATTTGCAAGCAAAATCACTTTGATCGGTTGAATACTTCCAAAGTTATCGTGGAACAAACAGAAAAAAAAATACAATCGAATATAGAAGCTCCTCTTTTTTACGTCGGTTGTGATTGTTTATTTTGCTTATGATTTATCTTCATAATCCTTATTGAAATAATATATTAAAAAAATGCCCTCCATTTTTTTTTTAATAGCGTATTATTGTCTCCAAATCAGATAGATTGAGATGTAGCTATAATGGGGCCACCGGGAAGGCTTCCTCTTTCATTTGCAAGGAAAATCACTCTGATCGGTTAAATACTTCCAATGTTATCGTGGAACAAACAGAAAAAAAACATACAATCGAATATAGAAGCTCCTCTTTTTTACGTCGGTTGTGATTGTTTATTTTGCTTATGATTTATCTTCATAATCCTTATTGAAGTAATATATTAAAAAAATGCCCTCCATTTTTTTTTAATAGCGTATTATTGTCTCCAAATCAGATAGATTGGGATGTAGCTATAATGGGGCCACCGGGAAGGCTTCCTCTTTCATTTGCAAGCAAAATCACTTTGATCGGTTGAATACTTCCAAAGTTATCGTGGAACAAACAGAAAAAAACATACAATCGAATATAGAAGATCCTCTTTTTTACGTCGGTTGTGATTGTTTATTTTGCTTATGATTTATCTTCATAATCCTTATTGAAATAATATATTAAAAAAATGCCCTCCATTTTTTTTTAATAGCGTATTATTGTCTCCAAATCAGATAGATTGGGATGTAGCTATAATGGGGCCACCGGGAAGGCTTCCTCTTTCATTTGCAAGCAAAATCACTTTGATCGGTTGAATACTTCCAAAGTTATCGTGGAACAAACAGAATAAAACATACAATCGAATATAGAAGCTCCTCTTTTTTACGTCGGTTGTGATTGTTTATTTTGCTTATGATTTATCTTCATAATCCTTATTGAAACAATATATAAAAAAATTCCCTCCATTTTTTTTTAATAGCGTATTATTGTCTCCAAATCAGATAGATTGGGATGTAGCTATAATGGGGCCACCGGGAAGGCTTCCTCTTTAATTTGCAAGCAAAATCACTTTGATCGGTTGAATACTTCCAAAGTTATCGTAGAACAAACAGAAAAAAACATACAATCGAATATAGAAGATCCTCTTTTTTACGTCGGTTGTGATTGTTTATTTTGCTTATGATTTATCTTCATAATCCTTATTGAAATAATATATTAAAAAAATGCCCTCCATTTTTTTTTAATAGCGTATTATTGTCTCCAAATCAGATAGATTGAGATGTAGCTATAATAGGGCCACCGGGAAGGCTTCCTCTTTCATTTGCAAGCAAAATCACTCTGATCGGTTAAATACTTCCAAAGTTATCGTGGAACAAACAGAATAAAACATACAATCGAATATAGAAGCTCCTCTTTTTTACGTCGGTTGTGATTGTTTATTTTGCTTATGATTTATCTTCATAATCCTTATTGAAATAATATATAAAAAAAATGCCCTCCATTTTTTTTTTAATAGCGTATACTAGCAAATAGCGTAATACTTCCAAAGTTATCGTGAAACAAACATGGAATACAGAACCTCTTTCTTTCAAGTCGGTTAGTAACTAAAAGGTGCATTTCTGTCTGATAAAGTAATTTGTCAGTATAATCTATATATTACTTAAAAATAGTGAACGGGTGCTTTAGGCAATGCACACTGCCACAGTAGGACGTCCGGTTTGGGTTAAAACCTGACCTGCTCAAATTCTTGTCTTTAGTAATTCTACAACGGCGACAAAATGTCTGTTTGCAGACATTCTAAATATCGCCCCCGGAATTATACCAAAACATATGCAAGCAGACTAATACATTCCTCTGATAAGCTGGGGGGGTTGGCGATGTTTTTGTCCGTCCGTCTGTTGCTGTGTTCGCCGGCCTTAGTAAATCACTCGTTTGGCGCAGTTTAGAAGTGTTTCATAAACCATATTTAAAAATGTTTTACATAAACGTCTGCAACTACACTATACTCAAATAATTCAATTGTACTACTTATAAATTTAGCTAGCAGACCGAGTATACATGTTTGCTTTGTGACTGATATCAGTTAGAACTGTATGTAATTCCCGCAAATTAATAACACAAAAAAAGGGTAGAAGGTATTTCCAGCAGGATGGAGAGTCGCATCACTACAGGGCAGTGCGAGAAGCTCTTAATAGAAAATTCCCTGGTCAGTGATTTGGCAGAGGAGTTCCTGACTTGGCCACATTAGATTTTATTTTTATTTGGGTATATAAACAAACATGATCTACGCTAAACCCTCCGAGAACTGCAACACTTAAGGGAACGAAACAACGCGACGATAGCGGTTTTGACTCCTGGCATGGTTGACAGGACCTGAACGGTGATCGACTATCGCTTCGATGTGTGTCGGCCCACAAGAGTGCTCACTTGGCAACCCATCAGAGTATGCAAAACACCAAGATTTTCTCTATCTTTTGGTAGGAAAACAATTAAATTGTCTTTATTACAGGCTTACTTATTACTCTTAAATCAAAGACCATCTATATACCGCTAGCAATTTGGAACTTTATATTATTTCATTATTGATTACATTTAGGAAAAACCACTACTTACTGATGTTTCTTAGCACACGCGTTTCGCACTTGTTCAGTGCATTGCTCAATGCTTTGAGCTAGGAACAATAGTGCTGCTCAGATGTGTTGTTATTGTGAGTCCGTGGTGTTTTAGAAAACGCACATAGGCAACAGTATTGCCCGTAACTTACAGCATTGAGCAATGCTCTGACCAAGTGCGAAACGCGTTTGCTGAGAAACATCATAATGATGTTATGTATAAAGAATACGTATAATGGCATTGGTTTGTTTAAGAAATGTCTTGTAACCACCAAACCAATCGGAATATCTTAATACTATTCCATCCCACAAATTTATCGATAGTAATTGGTGACAGTTCTATGTTGGTTGCGCGTAGCATAGCGTTGCTTTGTTTAACGAATGTCTTATAACCACAAAACTAGTCGTGATATTATAATGCTATTTCATCCCACAAATTTATCAATAGTGATTAGTGACAGTTCCATTTTGGTGGCACGTAACATAGAGTTGGGTTGTGTAATGAATGTCTTATAATCACAAAACCAGTCGTGATATTATAATGCTATTCCATCCCAGAAATTTATCAATAGTGATTAGTGACACTTCCATTTTGGTGGCACGTAACATAGAGTTGGATTGTTTAATGAATGTCCTATAATCCCAAAACCAGTCGTGATATTATAATGCTATTCCATCCCACAAATTTATCAATAGTGATTCCTAACGGTTCTATGTTGGTGGCACGTAACATAGAGTTGGATTGTGTAATGAATGTCGTATAATCCCAAAACCAGTCGCGATATCATAATGCTATTCCATCCCACAAATTTATCAACAGTAATTAGTGACCGTTCTATGTTGGTGGCACGTAACATAGAGTTGGATTGTGTAATGAATGTCGTATAATCCCAAAACCAGTCGCGATATCATAATGCTATTCCATCCCACAAATTTATCAACAGTAATTAGTGACCGTTCTATGTTGGTGGCACGTAACATAGAGTTGGATTGTGTAATGAATGTCGTATAATCCCAAAACCAGTCGCGATATCATAATGCTATTCCATCCCACAAATTTATCAACAGTAATTAGTGACAGTTCTATGTTGGTGGCACGTAACATAGAGTTGGATTGTGTAATGAATGTCGTATAATCCCAAAACCAGTCGCGATATCATAATGCTATTCCATCCCACAAATTTATCAACAGTAATTAGTGACCGTTCTATGTTGGTGGCACGTAACATAGAGTTGGATTGTGAATGAATGTCGTATAATCCCAAAACCAGTCACGATATTATAATGCTATTCTATCCCACAAATTTATCAACAGTAATTAGTGACCATCCTATGTTGGTGGCACGTAACATAGAGTAGGATTGTGTAATGAATGTCGTATAATCCCAAAACGAGTCGCGATATCATAATGCTATTCCATCCCACAAATTTATCAATAGGGATTAGTGACAGATCTATGTTGGTGACAAGTAGCATAGCGTTGGTTTGTTTAATGAATTTCTTTTACCTCAAAACTAATCGCGATATCATAATGCTACTCGCATTTCATAAAATCACTACTGTAACGGACAAGGCCACACCCGTGACTTATGGCACACGATTTGACAAGTTTACAAGTCATATCATGCTTGAGAGGACACAATAGCTACATTGTTCTAGAACCTTCTAGAACTAAAGCGAATAGTAATCACGAGAAACCGCTGAATGCGACAAGTATAGTTTGCGACCGATATAAAAAGTATGGTTTGTGTGAAGAGAAATCAGTTTTTACTATAGCGTGAATAGAGTCCGTGATTTAGTAAAAGTGACAAAGCGCGTGAAGAGAAATCAGTTTTTACTGTAGCGTGAATAGGTTCCGTGATTTAGTAAAAGTGACAAAGCATATTAGTAAAAATAGACTATTGGCGAACATAATAGTTATAACTAGATCTAACTAAAACAATATTTGGGAGCTTTTATAAATGTCAAGTGTGTAAATAGTAGTAACTATAAAAGTCTATCAATTAATAAATAATTATTTAACCTAAAACTGCCTTATAATTTATGTAGGCAATAAAGAACCCCTGTAAGAACCTAAGATGATTTTCGGCAGCAATGAATTGGATAAGATACTAGAAAAGCTAAAGAAAAATCTAATGGAAAATTCAACTGTTTATAGAATAAATTAATACAAACATAACTGATTTAGAGAGGCAATTTAGATAGGTTACAAGAATATTAAAAGAATTAAGAAAGTAGAATAAGCTGTTTGAGAAGATAGCTTAAGGAGTTTAGAGAATAAAGTTAGTGAATTAGAAGGTAAATTAGCTTTCAATTCCAGTAAGTTAGAGAGTAAACTAGCTGCAAATTCCAATAAGTTAGCTGCCAGTTTAAAATCTAGAATGCAGGAACGACTGTGGGGTTTGAAAGAACGCTTGGCCAAGTCTGCGTCTAAGTGTACGTACACTCCTATTGCCAATACGCCATGTGACTAGGTCCAGAATATAGATACTTTGGCGCATGCGGTTTTGATGACTGACAGATTAATGTCCCGACGTCGATGGGAAGATACCTTGGAAGAGCTACAAACCGTCGTTTAGGGCAGCAACTTTTATTCATAGGTGGTCACCGGCAAACAAGCACTCCATACTGTGTTTGGAATTTAAATGGATATGCTCTGGAAGTGCTGCAGACGATACCAATGCCAAGAGTATGGATTACAACGAGATCTTTGTAAAAGCCTAGAGATGAAATTTAGCCACCAACACTTGGAGCAGCTGTATCGCTCTCAGTTGAAAAAGCCGGATCCAAAATTTCATGGAAACTCTCCAAACATTTGAAGCTGATATTTCCCGGCTAGTGAGGAAAGCTCATACATCGGTGGTGGATGATATCGAAGAGAGTTTAGCGATCGAACAAGTACTGGAAACACGTAGAGCTGAAGTTAAATCCGAAAAGTGTAATCCGTAACCAAGTAGAATATCTCGGCCACGTTGTATCGGACAAAGGTGTTTCAGCGATCCAGGAAAGATTAGTCCAATGGCGAAGTGGCTAGTTCTTCGAGACAAATCCGAGGTGCGTGGCTTCCTTGGCTGTGCACTTATTACGGACATTTCGTACATGGTTTTTCAAATGTATCTAAACCCGTACTAAGCTTACAGAGGGAAAACAGGTTTTCAATTGGGATAACTTATATCAGGAACTTAGAAAGGCTTTATGCAGTGTTTCGATCTTAAGTTACCCAAAACAAGTTTATTTTTGACACAGCAATACAGCCATCGGGGGTGTTCTGTCTGAACTACAGGATGAAGACGAACGATTGATCGAACAAGTTATTGTTAAAAACCCGAGTGCAAATTGCTGGGTGGTCAGAAGAGCTCCTAGCCGTTGTTAAATCCATGGAGCTTTTTCATAAGTGTTCGTAAGTGTGTCAGACATCTTTTCGAAATTATTCAAACCTTACGTTGAAATTTTGAATTACAATTAGTAAAAACATTTATTTATAAATAACAGCGCTAAGAAAGTAAAACGCTGGTGCATTCTAATTTCCTACCATTACATAATATTTTTTGCTTTACACTTTTATGTTTACCCACTTTCTTTTAATTCAGAAAACAATTGTTTTGGGCCCGCAACATGGATCTATATAATGCAATAAATTAAACCAATCAAAAAATTAAAGCTACTCGAAAGACAACAGCTGACACCTCCATTAGCAGCTGTTTTAAAACAAAAAAGACAATTTATAAAAACTAAATGTACCAAAGTTAACCTAAATGTTCTGTAAATATTATTTTAAATAAAGTAAAAGGCGCTCATTGTTTACTATTACAATTTACGTTCTTATTATACGTAACGGTAAGACAACTGAGCGGTCTACTGGGTAGAGCAATTGACACTATCCTAGAGACCTGCGTCGATTTCCAGTAACATCAAAGAATGTCTGTATGTTTTTACAGCCCCCGAGTCAACGCGAGCCTCTGAAAATAAGTACTTAGAGTCAAACTTAGGGTGTCAATGGGTAGCTGAAGCGAAGTGGCGCATTATTATATAATTTGTCAGGTTTAGCCTGACCGGTGACTTTCAGATGCGCAGAAGTCTTTCAGTTGATGTGTGTGGTAGGGGAATCCGCTGAGACGGTCTTTAATTAACGTTCTTACAGTGAACAAAACAGCAGATAGTTTAGTATACAACACTGCACTGCTTCCACTCCCGCTGTAGCAGCCCCTATCATTTATTCCATCTCCTCTCCTGTGCATTTCACATGCCACGCTATACCTGACGGCCTGTACCTTCTTTGAATACCGTAAGGCCCTTGAATAGTATAAAAGGAGGCATTATTAACAGTAGCGAAGCTCAAGTACCTCATACACCTAATGACTTTTCGACTGATTATAAAGCTCCTGTCCGGTGAAAACTTCGTGTTCTAAGACGTCTCGTAAAAATCTAAAATCCTCTCAGTCTACGTCTCTGAGATCTACATCCAACTCCCCCTGATCCATCACAAATTCTTTCGCTCTACGAAAGCTCGAATTATTCGCGTATAAGGGATCTGAGTAACTCTATGGCCCCTCCTATTTGCAATAGAATATCTAGGACTCAGGTCCCCTCCTCTGATTGACTGACTGAACAGTAGTGAAGCCATTTTATACTAGCTACAGTCGTTTAGTGTAAACTGTTGGTTTTATATACGTTAACCCAGTAACGATACTCCTTTACTATCCAGATACAGAGTGCGTACTTCTTGTACGCGACCCCTCCCATATGTTATTTTGATCTACAGAAAGGGATTATGGCCCTATTATCATACCCTAACTTTCCTGGAATATAATAGCTACACTGCTTGGTCGCCAAACTGTAACTTAACAAAAATTCATCGTTAAAATGAAAACATTGTTTTCACACAGGCCTACATAGTGAAAAACGTGTCTCTATGTTACTATTGTTGAACAGGCCTACATAGTGAAAAACGTGTCTCTATGTTACTATTGTTGAACAGGCCTATATAGTGAAAAACGTGTCTCTATGTTACTATTGTTGAACAAATATTATACTCATAGATACCGTACATTTTTTTTTCTTTGTACAAGCTTCAAGAGTCAAATGACTTCGACGGCCCGATATCCATATTACACAACAGCAGCCAACGCCCAGTAAATAGCGTAGATTACCATCCTGGAAGCTGTTTTCCGTACTTACATTACTCCACACGCTAACTTTAATACGCTCCATTTTTTAAGCTAGTAGAGTATTATACTAGGATTTATTACTCACCCGAAGGCAAATGTATAAAGTAAATCCTCATTACATATATCATTTCAAAGCCCCAACATTTGACTACTTCATAAATAGAAATAGCCGTTCTGTATTTCTCGTTATTAGTCGTCCCTGCGGTCAATAAATGAAAGCCTTTGCGCGCACGTGTTAATCTCGACAAACAAACCACGTCCAATAACTACACAAATTGTACTGTACGTATCTAATGAGAAACAACATGAACCAAAACTGGAAACCGTAAACCATGCAATTCTCAAACCAACTCGTAGTATTACAAACGTGATTAAGTTCATGTACATTTCAATGACAAGCCATCATCATCAGAAAGTATAATTTAAATAAAATTAAGACTAAAAACACTTTAACATATATTAGCAAGTTACACTTTCCTATAGTAGTCTGAGTTGATAATGGGGCACATCTCCCGAAACGGCCGTCCTCAATAATAAACGAGTAAGTGGTGCTATAGGCAAGTGTAACATACTAATATATTATCGAATGTTTTAGTGAATAACTTAGTAGCTCAAGTGGAGATGGAATCAAATAGTATTAAAATTAAAATAGCTACTGTCTAGGGTGACCTTTTAACTATATTGTGATTTTACACTCTGTTTATGATGTGTGGTCATCAAAATGTTTATAATAATTTAATCTGGGTTATAAGAAGCCCGTATCAGCCGAAAGTTCGTCTATTGTTTTTATTTATTACTGCTTCACAGCCTTTCTTACATATTTTAGGAAATCCCCAACCGCGATCCCATTACATTATTTAATGAAACATTTAGTCTGAATTTGTCGACATCCAATTATATCTCTTGTAATACAATGAATTTTAATTTTGACAGCATAGTCATTAAAAAGTTGCTACTGAAAGAAGACTGTAACATAGTATTCAAAACTGAAAGTTGGTAAAAAAGTCAGAGCCGTTTTAAGTTAGGAGGAAAATTAAATAGGGGGGGGGATCTGGTGATAGAGAAGGTAGATGAGATGGTCAGATATGCCTCAGGCTATTTATATCCCAGCCCCAACCTTCAAACTTTAACCCTCTTAAAACCTTTACCCCCCATCGTTAATCCCTTTACCATCACCTTTAACTATTTACCTCACCCTCCCTTGATCGATTGGTAGGCGTGGGTGGTAACTCAGACCTTCCGTAACCCATCTTAACCCCTTCCTTCCTTTCTTAACCCTTCCACAACCTCTTCTTAACCTCTAGGTAAGCATTGAGTTACCGTCCACTACTTTTATAAGATCAAGAAAGAGTGATGGTAAAGAGTTTAAGTGTAGGAGTTGGATTTGGGATATCCTGAGGCTGGTCTCCCCATCTCATCCTTTTCTCTACTCTTGATGTATGAATCTGAGGCAAAAACATGTAGAGTGAGGTAGCGCGCGCGGGGCAATACTGTGTTCAGACTTTCCTCCGTTCTTCCCGTCACTTTAACCGATTTAAAGTGCTTGAATTTTGAAATACACGTTTCGATGATTGTGAGAGGATACCAGTTTGCCACAAGCAAGAACAGCAACATTGATAAACTACTTCAGGGAAATTTTCGTTGTATGGATCATTGAGAGTTCGAGTAAAGTTGGAGATGTAGGGAAAACTGTTGAAATTAACAAAAATGAGTTCGGTAAAAGAGAATACAATCGTGGACGAATGAGAGAGGTTCGTTGGGTCGTAGGCAAACAAAGTAGAACGTATGTTTAAAATGGAAAAGTTATTGATAGAAGATACACACAAACATTACTGTCAGTTATACATGAAAATGTAGAACCGGGAACGGCTATGACACAGAACTGACGAGTGAAGGAGACACAGACTTCTTGGACACAATTGGTTCTTAGAACGATAAACCACTAAATAAATTTTGTGTCCTCAAACGATCGCGAAATTAAATGCAAACAGTTGAAAACCACTAGCAAAACATTAAACGTGACTTGCAGCGGAGAAAAGGTCGGATGACTGCAAGTACATTTGAGAGTTATCGGGTTGTATGCTATACGTCTAGAGAAGTACATAACTGTCCAAAAAGGAATTTGAGGATTTTTTTCTCGCAAAAAATTATTTTTATTCGCAATAAGAAACTATAGCACCATTTAAAAAACAACTAAACGTAATTTAAAAAAAAGCGGCAAACATGTATGTCTATAATGTTTACTATATACATTTTTTTATGTAAATGTATTGAATATAAATTTGTAAATATTATTCTTATTAATACTGTATAGTTTAATTATTTTAGACAATTATTTTTAATATTATGTAATACTAGCTGTACCCTGCCCCGCTTTGATGAGGCACACAGTGGTCGCATGAATGAGAAATGAGGAACAAAACAAAGCATCTGTTTCATAGAAGTTTAATTTTGGAATACTTCAGAGGCTAAGGTGTGTCATTTCTTTATCGAACCTTTGCCAGAATCCATCTGATAAGAAATGTTTTACCAGTTCCTCCTGGCGCCTCCAAGAAGTTCCTCCCCCTAACTCCGTCATTTGCAGCACGCTATTATAAATGCCCTTGTATTCACGCGTTAATTTGGCAATCCTTGACTGGAGATCGCCGGTTTTGTAACTCTATTCACGCGGATGATATAGCTATCCTTGTTAGGGGACCATTTGAAGAGGTCCTCAAAGACCTGCTTTAAGAGGCACTCAAGGTAAAAGAAGCATGGTGCAGAGGAAATGCATTATGTATTCAAGGAAAGAAATCTGTGGCACTCATCTTCACTAGGCGATATAAAACTAAATCGCTGGAGATGATGGAAGTTGGTAACACCAAAATAAGCTACGTTGAGAGCGCTATCTGGGAGTTATTCTGGATAGGAAGCTACTCTGGCGAGAGCACTTAGAGGATAAGTGCAAAAAAGCCTCTACGTTCTGGCAATGCAGAGGAGCAATAGGCACGAGATGGGGTTTGGGTCCACAACAGATGAACTGGATTTATTCCGCCATTGTGGTGCCGAGGTTGGTCTTTGCCTCAATCGTCTGGTGGGACAGGGCACAGAAAGAAACAATCAAAAGAATGCTGGACCGCCCGCAGAGACTCTTCCTTAGAGGCATAACAGCTACAAGGAGAAGCACACCATGTGCGGCCATGAGGGTTATGTTGGGTTTTCCATCCTTGAGTCTTCAAATTAGGATGGAGGCAATTAAAACTGCATACCGGCTAAGTTGTACCGGGCAGTGGACGACAAGTAGCAAACGTCATAAACAGCTATTTGGGGATTCACTGAAGGAGCTCTGGATAGAACCTCAGGATAAGATACTGTCTCTTAAAAGGGAAAAGGGAAACTACAAAATCCTTATTCCTGCAAGAGAGGAATGGGCGGAGTATAGACCCAGACATTGTGAAATCTGGATCACTGATGGGTCCAAGATGAAGGAAGGAGTGGGAGCAGGATTTAGTGGACCGAGACACCAAAACAGATTTTGTCATCGCCTGGAGGACTACAACTCTGTCTTCCAGGGGGAGGTGCTCGCGATCAAACTATGTGCTAATCAACTATCAAGCTAAGTGCTCTACACCGATAAGGTCCCTCCGAGTTTCAGTAATAAAAAAAAAAACTCTATTCACGGCGCAAAACCACATCAAATGAAGAATCAAGCGTGGGTGTTCGCATTCCCGAATAACCTCTACCTTATGACTTGGCGAACGGCGCAGCACAATCACGACATGATTACACAAAATTATTTATTATTAAGTGAATATTTATTTCAAATTGTATAATAATCTTAATGGAATTCAACAGAAAACTTTAATTTTTTGAAAACTAGAGGTTGTAGTTAGTTGAGACAAGGTTCGCGACAGATGGCGCGGCTGCTGGTACATGGCTGACCGTTGAAAAATCTGATTTCTCGCTGTCTCAGGTGTGT
The DNA here is from genome assembly GCA_036971475.1 of Prosapia bicincta. Lineage (NCBI taxonomy): Eukaryota > Metazoa > Arthropoda > Insecta > Hemiptera > Cercopidae > Prosapia > Prosapia bicincta. The sequence continues at coordinate 123,220,836 of JBAIZL010000004.1, read as the reverse complement.
TACTGACCATAAAAATATATATAAAGCATCTTTGAAACAAGTGTCAAAGTTGACAATCTTCTCATTGTTATGAGACACGTTGTCGAAAACATAATTTTAAACTACACATTTACATATAGTACACTAAAGTTTTAAACCGGGTATGGACCCCCAAGTCCCACTTAACCCTCGTGTTGGCTGAAACCTTTCACGTACACTTACTCCACATACTGTTAGCCCTACCGTGATGAAGGGATTCAGAATTGATTGCACATGTAAGAAGAAGCTATTAAGATCTTTCCATTGATGAAAGGAAGATATAGAAACGAAACGGAACGTGTCGCGTGAAGATCTAATTAAAATAATGTTAATACAATTAAACAAGATCAGAAAAAGAGTACTGTATTATTGGCATTGAATGCTGTTTGGCGGGTTACATTAATAATACATCAGGCACTTTTAAAAATATTCTGTTTCCACGCTTACACTTCTTTAAACGCTCAACAACTTATTTAGCTTATGTTTAGTTTCGATTAAAAAATAGAAAAACAATCTACAAATACGAACTAAGCGAAAATAAGAATTAGATCGATAGATATAACTGAGAAAAGAAGATATACTCTAAATAAGGAACTAAAAACATTTAATATCGGCAGACATCTTATTGCAGACAATTTAAGAATGGTTTATCTGAGTATTCATTTTCATTCAGTTAAAATAACTCTTTTTGATTGTATTATTCATTCCTGATGATGTTGGTAATGTTTATCAAAGAAAAGCTTTGAATATAAATTAATAAATAGAATAACCTATGTTGTTATATATATAGGCTATATATATATTGCACGCATTTCGGAATTATAATTACTCTCTTCATCAACTGTAACCATAACTAAACTCGATTTCACATTCAGAATGCAGAACGAGAAGTTCGACAATATTTTATCAAGTGAGAAATCGGGCGCTACTACCCTGAGTGAAACTATTGGCTCCAAGCAACAGCACGTTTTTATTTATAAAACTCTTTTGGAATATATGTTTTAAAAAAATATTTCTAGGATGGAGTTCTCTTCATACCGAATTAATCCGCCCTAAAAATAGGTTTTCGTTCAAATATGTTTGTAAAACCTCAAAACAGATTTGTTGTTGTGTTTATATTACTTGAGATAATTACCTTTAAGCGTGAAATATAAAATAAATGTAATACTAGCTTCGATTCTGTCGAGAAATCTAAATTACTAAACATAAAACCATTAAACAAGCTGTAAGAAATGGAAAAAAAACTTAAAGCTTGGATCTATATAGATTTTTAATATTGAATTATTTTTAAGCTTTTGTTATTCTGTTATTTTCCAAATTTCATTTTTATTTCGCCTTAAAAAAGTTGCACTAATTTTTTTCACATTATCATTCCGGTTTAAACATATCTATCTAAACCTCAGATTAACATAACTTATTCTAAACATTTTAGTCAGAACTATATATTATCCAAAGTTTGAAGCCTCCCATACAATTAAGCTGCCCTCAAAAATCACACCCGCTGACCTGCCAACCTTAAGCCGATGAGTCATCTACTAGACCTTGGTCTACAAAACCAACTTTTTTCAAATTGTTACATTAAAGTAATTTTTACCGCGATTTTTGGATTCTACATAGTATTCGTTGAAAATAGATACCGATAATTCCTTAAATTATGTCGATATTTAATGACCGACGACTTCTCTATTATCTAATCTCTATTATCTTCTCTATTAAGAGTGACATGATTACGTCTTTTCTGCTCTCAAGGAACATGTAAAATCTACAAGTCAGTAAAAATTACTTAAATGTTTTGAAAAATTTTAGTTGCGTAGTCCAAGGCATAGTAGCTGACTAATCGGTGGCAAGTAGTCAGCAAGTAGACCCCTGGTTAGGTCGACACGAGTGTGGGTGAGAGGGTCGCCTAATCCTTTGAGTCTTGGTGAAGAATAACGCAAAGGCATTCAACAGACATTCGGGTAGGGTTGTTCGACCCAGTGATTTTAGTGACAGCGCCAGGTTTTGATCAACGACTTTTACCTGTGACTTTAGTACCGGTGACAAGGTATACTGAGACCACTCTGTATGTGCCAATAATAGGCAGGCATACCACACTGGTGAAAAGATTCCACACTTCGCTTTTTTTGGCAGGCTCATTTTATTTAAAAATAAACTCCTACGAAATTAAGAACAAACTACCGAGTGCGAAATGGCTTATACTGTACACAACACTGTCACTATCTTGAGACCTGACACAAATCGACCACTCACACACGACGTAAATGAGTAGAGACAGTGACAGCGACAAATCAACCAATGACAAGCGTGGTAAAATATCAGTAACTTTTCAGTCGCGACAGCGACATTTTGCCCAACCACAACAGAGAAAACACCCCCTCCCTCTCCCCTTTAGTCAACGACACTGCTCGATAATCGGCGCCGTGAGCCGAGCGGGAGAGTAGAGCCAGCGACAGCGACAAATCAACCAATGACAGTCGTTTCATCCTGTTACAGCGACAAATCAACCAATGACAGCCGTTTCATCCAGTCACTGCGACAAATCAACCAATGTCAGCAGTTTCATCCAGTGCCTGCGACCTTTTGCCCAATCACAACAGAGGCAACTTCCGATCGATCCATTGTCACTGGAACTGATATTTTCCATATTTTTTCACTGGTACCACCAGCGACAAACGAATATCAATGGCAGGTCATCGTGACAGAAAATACAATCAAGTAGAAAAACCAACGGCATGCTAAGTTGTGACGATGGTATGTGATGTGTTTGGCGCGCCGAGCAGAAGTATTTTAAAAGCCTTGCAACACTCTGAACTAGAAATCGCCTTTAAAATCTAAACACACCCTAGGGTATATTCATTTCGGAGAGGGTTTACAGTTTAGTTCACATACATCTGCCATGATCTAACACAGGACTAGTTCAGAATCACTTTGTCTTGCACAGTAGGGGAAACAGGCTGAGAGAAATTGAGTGCCTGGCAGCAGGTATAATGCACGTGACCAACCCTTCCTCTATTGGTTTAAGCCCCTAAAACAATGTGAAGTGATGTACTCTAAGCTAGGATTTTAAATCATTTCATTTAACTTGCAAATATTATAAACTATAGGACTAAATCCTGAAAATCAACAAAACTCAACCATTCTCTTTCACTATGCCTTGATATTTTAAAAGACTGGGATTAACATTTGATGCATAATTTCTCCTTTCCTAGCATTTTCTGACCTGTTTTTGCATATCACTTTTCATTTTTAAAATGTATATATGTATGTTCTTTTGACTTCTAATATTTAGTACCATTTGTGAGAGATACTGTAGATTACTTCTTTTAGATAAATTTGTTAACATAAATTTAACCCTGGATTTACATAGGTATACACTTCATAGCGAGAGTTAATTTGTACTATAGGAAAACGTACACGAATACTATTGAGGTACTTAACAGGCTATTTTAACACAGTGTGTGTGTATATATATATATATATATATATATATATATATATATATATATATATATATATATATATCACTTACACTTTAATGTACTTAAACAAAAATCTTGCTTGGTATATTTGCGCGTTGACTTTCGGGAGCTTTTCAATTGCCGTGCTCTCATTTTCGAGCTTTGTAGAAGACAGTACATTAAAGTGTTAGTGATAAGTGAACACAAGAAACTGTTTATTTCTAAGTTATAAAAGAGTTATATTCCTATTAAAATATATATATATATATATATATATATATATATATATATATTTATATATATATACACTGTAAATATAATGCCTATCTACAGTCTCTTCGCTGTAGAGACTTTCTTTTTTCGTTAGCATTTCTTCCACATTCGTTGCAAGTAACCGTACTATGTACTGCCTTATTCGAACAATCTTCTACAACTGTTCCTTTGACATCGGCAATTTTTTACACTTTCTCATTTATAATTAGTTGCTTTCTAGGGATTTAACGTGATCTTCTAATAACAACCATTTCTATTGCTCTCATCTTGTATTTATCGGCTCTTTTTAGCTCCGCCCCTAAAATGTATGCTCTTTAGAATTGCATTATAAATACTTAGTTTCTTTTATCTTTAAATCTGGAAAGAACAAATTCATTTCGGTCGTTTAATAGTCCTTTTCCCAGTCTTTAACGTTCTCTCATTTCTAATGAATCTTTACCCTAGCTTTTCAATTCCATCGTCCACATTATTTCAATTCCATCACTTTCCACACAAAAATGTTCTCTTTATTATCACTATCCGATCTTTCACGTCATATAACTACGAGACTATATCTTCTTCGCTCTGCCTTAACTATATTAATCTCGTCGTCTGTAAATTGAAGTGTAAATACTAAAGTGTCTTTTATTTCTAATCTCATTCCTGTGCAATAATTTTCCAGTTGCTCATTAAATGTTCTAAATTGTAGTAAAAGTGAGAGAGATGCAATATCTTTAAGCTCATTCAACACCAATAATTCTCAAGAATTTTATTTCCAATTTTTATCGTTGTTTTACATCTTTTCACAGTTCTCTATAAGGTAATTCTGCCGATTTATAATTCTTGCCTTACCATGTAACTGTGAAATAAGTTCGCTTACTAAGAACGAAGAAAGTACATTACAAGTTGTTTGACGATATGTTTAAAACTAATATTCTATCTGAAAACAAAAACAGAAAATAAAAAAACAAATGGAACTCAACGGAAATCTAAAATACACATACGTACATAATTCCACCCACAAAGATGGGTAATTTTTAGGAACTGGATCCATCTGGCAAAGAACAAACTACTATTGGGCCTTCGTACACAATAGGCCTACCACTTATAAGTTGTTATTCTTTTTCTTTTACGGATTTACAGTCTACTGTTTACACTTCAGATATTGGGATCAAAGCCTCTCGATCCTGGTGACGCATTCACCTGGGTTGAGAGCGAAGAGTTTGAGGTTGGGTTCGTGTGGGCAGAGGAGGAAATCCGCAATCTATTCAAAATAGCTGAGTCGATCGAGAAACGTCATGGATAGCTACAAGACCACTCACATCGTAACTGCCTAGCAAACTAAAAAGTACGTGCTAGATTTTAAATGTCTGCATTTGGTCTTACATCAACTACTGGCCACTTATTGATTATTAATTAAAACACGAAATGTTTCATAAACTCTATGACAATGGCAATTTTAAAAAGCACACTGAAGAGAAACGAGGGAATTCGTGGAAGTATTATTTATATCCAATATATCATTTATAATATTTAAAGTCATTTTTCAAGTTAACATTACATTTTATACTTCTGGTGGTCATAAACCTTTCAATAAAATAGTCATAATGACGCACACGATAACAGAAAATATAGCATTACATGAAACGGTTTTGTTTTATAAGCATACTAATTTCCTTGGCGTTTATACTTTTGATGTAAGAGCACGGCCGCCTCTGGAAATACGAACTATCTTCTAATCGAACCGGAACCACAGCGTTCATACATCAAAATCATTAAATGATTATATATTTTTTGTAGATTCTAAACATAGCAAAACATATTTTGGTATTTATTATAAAGAAAATTTATGAAAGAGCATTAGCAATGTCTAAATTAGACCCTAGAATTCACCAAACGCCAGTAAACATACCGTCCCGACCAGTGCAGTAGTATAGAGAAAAGAAACATAACACGACCTATCCGTTAGCGGCAAATGCCTGGACGTTAGTTCAATCACCAGATCCTAGAGTCGCTACTGTCGAGGAATCACCCAAAGTAATAAATGTTGCCTATTTGAACAGCTGACAGTGTTAAAGTGAGAGAAAAGGAGAAACGCTCAGAGTGATGCCTTGATAGTAGCGACCCTAGGTTTGAACTAGAGTGAGGGCTGAAATTATTAATATAGCCTACTCATCTTTATTTCTGTTAGGAATTTTTTCTATATATTTGAGTACGGTTTTCTGCCATTCCTAACGTTACACTATTCTCCTCTGTTGACGCGTTTCGGAGTAACTTCATTTTCAAAACTTAAATCGTACTCCCAAAGTACGATTAAAGTTTTGAAAATGGAGTTACTCCGAAACGCGTCAACAGGGGAGAATATTATAACGTTACGAATGGGAGAAAACTGTACTCAAATATAAAGCGTAAAAGCGATTGACTTTTCACCACCACTGCACGTACACTCTGTGATATATTATCTAAAAATGCATATCAGTCCCGCCTTAATGAGTAAAAATAGATAGCGGGTTGTTCAGAGAGGATATTTTCTTAAAGCTCTCTATTAAAACTATCCTTTTAAAAAATATATAAATAAAAATAGAGTTGTAATGTGTTTTAAAACACACTTAAAAGTTATTCTAGGAAAGGATTTTGTATTATTGGATTGGATTATGAACATAACACTTTGACCTGAAAGGATCATATAGCTACTTGTTCAAACATGAAACAGATTTCTCTCTACTGAGTTTATGGTGAGATCTATGCCCGTTACACTCCCGGGAAGGAAGAATGTCGAGGAAGGATCGGAAGAATAAAGAAAGAACCGAGGAAGAAAAATTAAAGCACAGCATAGAAAGAGAAAACTTTCTCTCTGTTGTGGATGAAGAGAGGAGTCTACATATAGCCGGATTTTCCATAAACATCTGCACTAAACGTCTGTACTATAATAAGTAATGTAAACAAAAAAAACTTCAACTTAGGTAGGCAGAATTTTTTAGTTACTTTTATTAAATAATTACAATTAACATAAATAAAGTAGCATAACCTATGCATTAAAACAGCTGTTCTACTACATAACCTACAATATATAATCAGCTGCTTCAGGAAATCACATGTTATGACTTATTTTAAGCCAAATGGGACGAAATAATTAAATTACATACCTTTCCCCTTTAGTTTTTCTCCCATATAAAACTATAATTAATTAATTTAATTTAATCAATGAATTCATATTTGAAAAACTTTGTTAACACCAAGTGCCATCCACTACAAGTTTAAAAAACGTATTTGAACTGAGTGGATAAGTAAAAAGTATTTTATTAACGATTGAAAATTTGAACAAGACATATATAAAAAAAATGTGAACTAATAGAAAGAATTGAAAAAAAATTCAATATAACTTCCTAATTTGGACTTTGAAATCTGTACATACAATTATTTGTTCAAACAATACTGAGTTGCTATTAGTGCCAATTTTGTATGCTTCATTTACTTAGTATTGATTTGTTTCAGTATGCTATGATAAAAAAATACTTTATTAAAACACTGACAAATAGAACAAATTAGTTAGACTAACTGAGTGAATTAAAATCTTAAATCAAACTTCAAACAGATTATCCTTTTGCAGTTTGTTTGAACACCTTTAGACGGCCTCAAATTGTTAGGAAAAACAACAGATAAAGAAACTGCGAAAACTTAATCGCCCGTTTACTGAGACATGTTTAGCAGGTAATCTGCATAGGCCTTGTCTGTGAAGGTCAGTTGTAGAACAGAAGAGAGTTCTGGCTATGGAGCAATGGGATTCTGAGCATCGTCTATAATTATCTGCGGGAAATAAAAACGTCACTGCGAAGATGTGTTAACTTACGAAGGCAAGGTTAAAATAAGGAGACACCAATTAAGTTGCGATGGTATATAGAAATGAATGTCTTTGATTTTTTATACTAATGATTGTATGTGATTAGTTTAGACACTTATTCAACCGAAACACTCATGTCAAAACAGGCAACAATTTAAGTACTATACGAAAATAAAGTTAACAGCTGTTATTTAGAAGAAGTTAATTTATAATCACTAAAAGAACATTTAGAAACAGGACAAAAACAAAAAAAATCAAAAAATACATAACAGTAACACATCACTTTAAAAAGCAAAATACTAGAGTAGTGAAACACTTTAAAACGAAGTAATATAAACAGATGTATTTTAAAGTCAATTCCTACTTAGGTCAACAAAAACCTTTTTTATTTTTGTTACTTTTTATTAAGTAATTACAATAATATAAATAAAGTAACATAACCTATGCGTTAAAACAGCTGTTCTACCACATAACCTATAACATAAAATCAGGAGTTTACGAAATCCTGTTATCACTTATTTTAAATTAAATGGGACGAAATAACTATATTGCATACCTTGCCCCTTTTGTGAAGAGTTTATCTCCCATATAAAACTAAAATTAATTATTTAAATTAAATCACTGAATTAACATTTGAAAAATTGTGTGAACAGTTGCTATTTATTGCCTATTTTCTGTGCTTTCATGTATCATCCACTACAAGTTTCAAAAATATATTTGAACTTGAGTGGTTGAAGAAAAAGTATTTTATTAACGATTAAAATTTTTTAATATATATAAATATATTAAAAAGTTTTAATAAAAAAAACAAATAAAATAATTAATAAAAAAATAATGAAAACACTATTTTGATCAACAGAGTATTTTTTCTATTTCTTGGTTTACTAAGATGAAAAACGACTGGCTTACAATATTAATCACAAATGGGAACCTAGAAAAGTTGTGTACTTTAAGACAGCCCCAGGTCGCCCCCAGGCTTTCAGACAGTCAGATGGAATAGAAACTGTCAGAAAATATTAATAACATACAAAGGCAACTAACGTCTTGCGTTATAATGCAGACTATCCAGATTCGAATTCCGGTGCGGGCGCTGAATTTAACCAAGTCTCTTCAAAATCGGGAGGCAAATTATTTATCGAATCATGGACCTAAGCCCCAAATATAAGGTTGGGGTAAAAACTTCAAGTTAACCACATATTTTCTATAAGCTATCCAGGAGAACCTGATTTGCTAAATCCGAGGAGTTTTAGAACAAGGAGTACAAAGAAATAGACAATAAGCAAAAAAAAATCAGGGTCTAAAAGTTTGGTCACTTAGACTAATTTGGAAAACATTTAAATCTAGGTTTAAAAAAGCCGGCTCATTAAAAACCGATTGATTTTATGTAATTTATTTAGTAATTTTATTTATGAAATAATAAGTACACTGCCAGCAATAAAATGTGTATCCACATTACTAAAATTATCGTTAACCTTTTCTAGATTTTAAATATTTACTACTAATTAAGATTCTTGTGTAGAATATTTAAGAAATTTTCATTTATCGAACATTTTCGTCCGCTGTGAGGACACTTTCATGACGCGGTAAATTACCGCCGAAACATTCGGTAAAAGGTAATTCCTCAAACATTCTAGAGAAAAACTAAATAGTGTTTGTGTGTGTGTGTCACAAGTAAAATAAATGAAATATTTAAAACGAAACTTTGGCTGTCAGTAATCACAGAAGGATTATCTGGTTTCTTTTCAAACTTTTACTGGGTAAAAGAGTACTTCAAAAAATGTTTGTAACCAATTTCATATTAACTCCAAACTTCCAAAATGAAATGAAAATCGCATTATAACTTGAAGATAGTTTACGTACAAGGAGTTTTGTCAGTAAATTCGTCACTTGAAATACAGTAGCTTTGTGGCGACCACAACAAAATTATAAAGTAGAAATAAATGTATAATAGGCCTATAGGGTCTTTGTGAGGTGTTTTGGAAAGATTTAGGCCACGACGAAAGCAAGATGTTTAGTAGCGCTTAATAGTGAAAGCAAACATCTGTTCAAGCCAAAAGAAATTTCATTAGTAAGTGTTTGAATTTGGCGTTTTTAATTTTTACCTTGATACGTTTTCGCCAACAGCTCAACCCTCACTAAAGACATTTATCTTGGCTTACACATGCAACAAATGTTTGCCTCCGCTATTGAGCGTTACGAAACTTCTTTTGTTTTCGTCACGTGCTCGACCCTTTCTTCAAAACGCCTAGCAGAGGGTTATACGTTATATTTATTTCTACTTTCTAATTTTGGTGTGCTCGTACTCCCTTACCAGTGACGTAGCCACGATAACTGCCCAAGTGACAAATGTTTTTACAGGTGTACAATGACTAACTTGAAAAACTAAATTAATAATGTTAATAATTAAATTAATAATGTTGGTACCCCATTCAGTAATAAATTAATTATTAGATGTGTATTTAATAAAGCAATTAAGAAAAATTACGTTTCTCATAGTATTTTTACAAATTATATAATAAATCCCAATGTATGAAATATTTCAATATAAAAAAAATTAACATTGCTCATTTTGTTTTTGTTTTAAAGTTCCACCAATTTAAAAACTTTTTGTTACTGCGGCAGTTATCGTGACTAGGTTACTAGTAAGGGAGTTCTGTGCCGATCACATCAAAATTAGAAATAAATGTAAAATAAAGTATGAGCGTTTGCAAAGGTGTTTTGAAGAATGGGTTAAGCAAGTGGCGAAAGCAAAAGATGTTATCTAGCGCTAACATCTGTTGCTTGTGTAAGCAAAAAAAAAAAAAAAAATACAATTACAAATTTTTTAACTAAGTAAATACATAGTGCTTATTTGCTGACGCGTTTCAAAACAATCGTTCCTTTTAAGAAGCAAAGCCTCTACATAAGGGGGGGGCTCTTGGAAGTAGAGGCTTTGCTTCGTAAAAGAAACGATTGTTTTGAAACGCGTCAGCAAGTAAACCATATGTATTCACTTAGTTAAGTAATTTTTAATTATAGTTTAATAAGTAAATTCAAGATGATTACATAAAGAAACTAAAAAAAAATTCTTTACTAAGGGTTTGAACTGTTGGCGTAAATCCATCGTGTTATAAATTGAGAGTTCTTAGCCGTACCTAGCCAAACTATTCTAAATATAAATATTTAATTCACAAGTGAACGAGTGTATTTAATCTTACGAAATAACTACCTGGCTTTCCAAAGCTTTTATCCAACTTCGGTCAGTAAATAAGCCTATGCGATGTTTGTACAAGACTTCGTTCAACGATGGCCGCATATTTGTAAAATAAACCTTACTGACATCCACCTAAATGGACTAGATATGGCTTAAATCAATGATAAAACCACCATAACCAAGAATAAGGGTTTAAAGTCGCGTAGATTTGATTCGGTTTACAATGCCCCTTTGTAACACTGTAGTTTGTGAAAATAAAAATGTAAAATTTGATCTTAAGACCTCTTGTAAACCTTTAACCAGGCTTCGTAAATATAAATACAGTCAAAATCGTTTACAACGACACCGGCTATTACGTACAACTGGATATAACGAACAAAAAGGTCGGAACCATAAAATGACATACTGGAAAAAGCATTTACATTGCTTTCTACGAACACATCGGTTAGAGCGAACACGTTTCTTGGAACACTGAGTAGTTGAAATATTGGTTACAGCGTACAATTCCGAGTTTTATATTCTGCGAAATGAAAAAAAAGGTTTTGTTCGCCTTACCATTTCACCCAAGTGTTCCTCAGTTTAGTTGTCTCTTGTCTTCATACACGAAATCATGTCACGGCAACAATTTACAATTGAAGAACAATTCGGTATCGTTTGTCGAGTTGATTCCGGTGATTCCGCGAGTTCGATTGCGCGTGAATTTAAAACGTCACGCTCAACAATTGCTGGAATGCTTAAGCGCCGAGAGAAAATTGTTGCGCAATTTAACAAGTGCGAAAAAGGAAAACGCGTTCGGTCTTCCAATCACGCGGACATTGAAAATGCTTTGCTCGATTGGTTCAAACAACAACGCGCAAACAATATACCCGTGAGTGGGCCCATGCTTCAGGTAAAGGCTGAAGCCTTCGCTAAGCTTTTGAAGAAGGATTCGTTTAAGTGTAATGCTTCCTGGGTTCAACGTTTCCGATCTCGCCACAACATTGTTCATGGAAAAATTTCAGGTGAGTCAGCAGTAGTTGATCGATCAATTACAAATGACTGGGTTGAAAATGTGTGGCCTAAACTCAGGGACGGCTACAACGATGAGGACATTTTTAATGCTGATGAAATGGGATTATTTTTTAGACTGACACCTGATCACTCTTTGAAATTTAAAGGAGAGAAATGTTCTGGTGGTAAGTTGTCCAAAGAGCGTGTTACTGTTCTTGTTGCTGCCAACATGTCTGGTTCCATAAAAAGGAAGCTTTTGGTGATCGGAAAAAGCAAAATGCCACGATGTTTTAAAAACGTAAAAAATCTCCCTGTTGATTACGATTTTAATAAAAAAGCCTGGATGACTTCGACTATTTTTGAAAACACGTTGATAAAATGGGACAGCGAACTTTTAAAACAAAACAAACATATTGTTTTAATTGTAGACAATTGCCCAGCCCATCCTCCAGTTGACAGGCTAAAACAAATAAGACTCGTTTTCCTACCTCCGAATTGTACGTCCGTACTGCAGCCTATGGACCAAGGCGTTATACGAAGTCTCAAAGTATCCTTTCGAAAAGAATTGGTGTATAAAATCATCGAGAAAAGAGAAAATAATGACCATACGGAAGTTAGTATTCTTGACGCTATTTTAATGGTATCCAAGGCATGGGATTCTGTGCGGAAGGAAACGATCACCAACTGTTTTCGTGTTTCCGGTCTAACTAAGGACCCACAACCAGGAATCACATACGAAGATATTACACCAACACATTTGAAGGATGCCGTTTCCCTTCTCAGCTCTGACTGCTCTGCAGATGACTATGTGCAGATGAATGACGAAATCATAACTTGCGAAGAACTATCAGATAATGATATCGCACTGAGTCATCAAACGGAAAAAGAAAATACTGATGAGGCTGGCGAAGAATCGGAAGATTTCGGCAAAATCCCTACTGTTGCGGAAGCGTATGCTGCTTGTTCCACCATAAGAGCGTTTATTCAGACTTCCGAAACTTCGCAAAATGTAAAAGAATCCTTATTGGTTGTTTCCACTTCAATCGAGAAAATGTTTTTTACAGAAGTACAAGGAAGGCGTCAAACAAAAATTACAGATTTTTTTGTTTAATTCAAAATGAATACATATGTATGTATGTAAATATTTTATTTTCTTTCGTTGTTTAAAATAAATTCATAAGTAGTACATATACATACATTATGTACATATTATGTATGTCTACATTTTTAAAATACAAAGATTTTCACAACTTATTACATTATGACTATTGTTTATTGACTACCTGTACTCATTTCAATACATATTATGTATGTTGTACTTACATACATATGTATATATTGTAGGTATGGATTGTTCAAAATTTTTGCATCATAAATTTATAACGAACTGACTGTCAATAACTAGTGAAATGGCCATTATAGTGTAATGTCGTTTATAACAAACTGTTCGTTATAACCAATAGTACCGCTTAAAGAGAACACTGGCTACAGCATACAAAATCTGCCGGTCCCTTGAAGTTCGTTATAAACGATTTTGACTGTATATGCTACCTAAGTATATGTGAAAAATCTTAATTTACTCATTTTGCCATAAAATTTAAGCCTTATAATGGCGTAAAACAGTTTTTAATTTTCAACATTTTCATATGGGTAAAAATTAGTTCCCCGCAAGCTCCCGGAACGGCAAACCCCTTCCAGAAGAATTTTCTGGTTGCGTTACTATATATCGAAATCTTGTTGCAGTTCATGACGAGCTGGTTGTAAATTACTTATTACACTTTTGCTATTACTTGCGAACAGACTTTTTGTTAACTAAAAGTTGTTAAATTGTTAACTTACACTTGGAGGAACGTTTTCGTCTTGCGACTTCTTCAGCCTCGTTTTTTTTTTAAAACGAGGCTGAAGAAGTCGCAAGACGAAAACGTTTCCTCCAAGTGTAAGTTAACAATTTAACAACTTTTAGTTAACAAAAAGTCTGTTCGCAAGTAATAGCAAAAGTGTAATAATAATAATAATAATATATATATATATATATATATATATATATATATATATATATATATATATACTTGATATTTAACATTATCCATTGTTTTTCCGTTGCACTGACTTTATGAAGTTAATATATTACTATGTGAGTAATTTTATCCACCATTAAGTGCAATAATCCCATAAACACGAAATAACAAATTACGAAAATAACCTAACCATACTGGAAATAAATAACAACCCAATAGAACTAAACTCACTAGAAAAATACCACATTTATAAAAACATACACAACAACTTAATGAATCTACAAACAACATATACAGAAGACATACTATACAGAAATATCATACACACAGATCAAGAAAAAGTGCGCGTAACGTCAACAAACACCGGCTTCACGGACGTAGCATCCACAACAGAGAAAAATCAGTGATTCGACAATGGTCAACGACCGAAAGGTGCCTCATCACTCAAGGTAAAATTATTGCACTTAATGGTGGATAAAATTACTCACATAGTAATATATTAACTTCATATATATACTTATATACTGAAATATTCTGATTTCTCTAACATTTACTTAAATAAGCTAAACACAGTATTACTCCCTTTTCATTTACGTCAATAATACGTAATAGATTAAATACTGTAATCGAAGAGATTCAGCGGCGAAATATATCAAGCTTCTGGACGATATACATACAATGTATCTATATAGCTTCTGGAGGGTGTAATTTGATACAAGTTGAGTTTTAGAATGAGAGACATTTCGCTCTGGAAACTGCCGCGACATAGCGAGAGACTTGAGTGGCCAATACACAGTGCCCTACTTCACATTCACAGTGGTAGTACTTACTTTACTTTTATCCAACGCCTGCCCTTGGTAACTCGAACATTTGGCATCGTACAGACCAGTAGAGCTTGGAGAGTCTGGTTTTTGGGTCGCTATTGTATGCTTCGAGCTGTGGGCAGGCAGGAAGGTGGTCTCCATCCATCTTTCCTGTTTGGCACAAGGGGCACCGATCCGTGTCCGCCAGCCCAATGCGATGAAGGTGCGCCTGAAGGTAGTCGTGTCCTGTGGTTAGACGGAACAGCGCAACACTGATAGGTCGAGGCAGGTTTTTTGGTATGGGGTTGGTGCAAAGTTCTTGCCATCCCTTTCCAACAGCCAGTTTTTCTTGTGATGATTTCAAGTACGTCTTAGCTGCTGCGTGAATCCTGGTGTAAGCAGAGCCCAGTGATATTTTGATTTGTGGCTGTGGTAGGCGGCACCCACTCTTGGCGAGGTTGTCAGCTTTTTCGTTCCCTGTTGTGCCAACGTGGCTGGGAATCCACTGGAGCGCAATTTTGAAGCCTGCCTCTTGGCATAGTTGCATTTTTTCTCTGCACGACACTGTCAAGGTGCAGTCAGTTGGTGTGTTAGAGGAAACTGCCAAAATCGCTGATTGTGAATCAACTCGCCTGCTCTCGACTGAACGATCAACAGTCTGCGCTATACTCGAGCAGACCACAAGAGCAATAAAGATTCACAGTGATAGTGGAACCCTCTACTTTTTTTTGTCGAACTTCGCTGCTATATATGTATCGGTCTGGTATAAACACTGTGCAGTGGCGGCTCCTGCCCAATTACATTGGTGGGGCTCATGACAAAGGGGTCTAGCCAGATTTACGAGGTGCGGAGACAATTTTGAAATTTGATACCCATTTAACTCGTTTTACATTCTAAGCACCTACAACTTTTATTAAGTTATACTTATTGATTAATATATTAACATTGCTATAACTAATAGACGTATTACGGTGTGATTTACGAAATGTTGTAAGGTTGGGTAGTTAAGTGATCGCCTATTGGTTGCAAAAGCGTCGAGTACTCAACGAATAGTGTGAATCATGTTTTACTTTTAAAAGTATATTCGGCCACTGTGTATGCGCATCAAAGGATCTATAAATGGAAACATTGTGAGAACATTACAAATAAGCCTACAATGCTGCTTCCTAATCAGCAGCACTGATTAGTCATATCTCAGCGCATGTACAAGACGACGGGACTCCATCCCAGGCCACCCGTAACACGCGCGTTGAGTGACGTCACCGCACGGTTTTGGCTGTTTCAGCTTATTCCACGCACACTCAATGCACTAGTCTGGGACTCTCTGCTGTCAGCCCCGCGCTGAGCTTGCTGCTAATTTCGTGCGTCAACTGCTAAATATTTTATGGTTTTAACATTGCTTAAATAATTCTAAGCTCTTCTTAACCTAATTTAAACAAATGAATATTAATTAAAAATTAAATTTTGTAATTGGGAGGGCAGCACCCCAGAGCCCTTTTGGACAAACCGCCACTGACACTGTGTCTCATTCAACTCAGCCTAGATATCCAAGGGAGGAGTTGCTAGCTGTCTGGCTTTCCACCTCCATTAGTTGGCCAACTCAACTCCTACGCGTCTCAAGTCCCTTGCTATATCTCGGGAGAGCTTTTACTTATACTTTTCAGCTGCATGCCTGCACTTAGTTCCGGACCAAAAACATTATTCTTTGTTCATCTCTATATACCTCTGAGCAAGACATAACATGCTATGTATCGAAGGATCCAGTAACAGTGTGAAATGAGTAGTACACCATCCCACCAGATGAAATGCTCTCTATTCTACTACAAAGTGAATCCTTGTACATCTCCACGATTTCACGTTAAGTAATTTTCACGTTTATTACCCGTCAGAACGTCTTACTATCCACCATTATGCTGACCTACATATCTATTAACGAATTATTAGTAAGGGTTGGCTAAAAACCTATTATTTGTTCGTTTTGAAAACTGGTAAAATTGCGAGTAGTTTCAGTTTTTGTACTGGTTAATAAATCCAACTTGGCTTCTACAAGATAAATTTCGAATGGAAGAGAAAATGTTCAGAGATGTAGCAAGTTGTAATACTTTGTTTATAAATCGATTAACTAACTCGCATCCCCAAGAGGAACGTTTGAGATATAATACTCTTGATAATAATGAGTATGCGTGCGTATGCATGTGATTGAGTGTGTACGGGCGTTGCGAGTCCGAAGCCCGAGGCGTCTAGCTGGATCAATAGCTTTCTTTACTTAGTCTTGGGTTGAATTCTTCCCTTTTTACTAGTCATCCTTGGCTCCTCTTGATCAAGGTCTGTTTTTTTTTCAAGATTAAGACACTATCGTATTTAAGAGCTAGAACTAAATTTTACTAACACACACCAGAAACGCCAGTTTTGTAGTGATTAATCTCCTATCTTATTAACAAAGTAAGAAAAAATCGGGGATTTTAAAAAATTAAAATTTTTATTATTTCAATTGTTTACCAACATTTTTTTTACTCGCACGATAGTAAAATCTATGAAGGAGTAAAAAATTCAGTTTTTAAGAAAATTAATTAGGCCTTTAATGTGATGCTTTTTTAACAGACACTGCAAAGATTGTTTGTTTTATGCAACGTTTTTTTTTTAATTTGTGTGTGTGTGTGTGTGTGTGTGTGACTGAAAAAACTTAATTACATACACTATAAGATAGAATATACTACATTTATTATATAACCAAACCTCCTTTTCTCTGGCCTCATCCAGAAAGGGAACTGACACTATTTTCCCCAGTTGAGAGTATATCTACAGTATTACAGGTAAATGACCTTAGTCACAAAGTGACTAAGTCACATAATTTTCTCCAAATCCCAGTACCTTGTGATCATTTTTTCTTTTCCTTAAAAGTAACTAAATTCACACCTACCCTTGCTTATTCTTCTTCTTACAAGGAGGTGTAATTAATAGACTCTTTTTATGATCCCAGAAGTTCAGATCTACTTCTAGTAAGCACCTTTGAATACATGATGACGTATACCCTATATATCCTTTACCAAGGGGTTTCTGACCCTACCTTAGTCCTATTTATATTCACAATCCTTTCCTATTTTTGTGTTGGGGAAAATAGTCATATAGACCGATTGCGTTAAAACTACAAAAGAAAACTTATCTCTCAGGATATGATACATTTATCTTAGCTCTGTCTGCCAATTTCTTCTACTGTTTTCAACCTTTTTCTATTTATCATTCTTTCATATAACCAATTTTATTTCTGCAATAAATTTATTTGTCTCTTCTACAGTAGTTTCAGTATTTTACATTCTTCAAACACTTACCTCATTTCTGAAATCTCCAGTTATATCACTTGAATATTCCCTTATTTCTTCCCTTGATCTTTTGAAAGAAAATCAGAAGATTTCTTATATTTAGTAGTTCCTTTTCCAATCCTTCATCCATCACATTGTTTTCTTGTAGTATCTCCTTTCACATAATCAATGAAGGAGAGTTTAGGTGCAAAATCATAATCCGTTAAGTTCATTATGGTCTGTTAGAATATTTTCTTGGAAAAAATAAATATACTATATTGCATTCATTCAGTTTTGAGCATAAAATGCTCATGTGTCCGAATCACTGACAACAACGGAGATTCAAAACATAAGGCCAGACAGGTCATAGTGATATTCAAGGATAGATGGTATTCCAAATATAACTATTAATGATGCGGTTGGAACTTTCTTCCCCTGCTCTGTCTCCATTATGCAAACCTGTAAGGGAGTGCAGACTAGCTGCTTCTACTGAGAAGGGTTTGAGGTCCCTCACTGTATTCCAGTCTAATGTAACACCAATGACAACACCAACTTCTACAGTCTACACACTCATACACATTTTTAAAAAAACGCATCAATTAACTACAAATTTGTACACATGTGTACACTGACAATTTCTATCAGGGATTTTGATTGATTTGTTGAGTGTTAGGAGTACTGAAAGATCAGAGCTTAACAATCTCTGATTTAGAATCCTAATGTGAGCTTACTCTGCCAAAGATGTAGGCATACTCACAATTGTTGGTTCACTAGCTACTTCAGTCCTTATAATGAGAGTGTACATGGTGCACAGGAGCAAAGTCTTAAGCACAATGTTAAGAGTTCTTGTCTGTTGTCCATTCAGTCAAGCTAAGGACGAAACTTTGGTCTCCAGAGTAATGGAGGATGGAAATGATCGAAAATGGATCACTAACGATCTTAGGTATATTCATTCAAGTACTCTTCTTCGAATGCCTGAGGGTAACATTACAAAAATCTATAAAACTAAATCAAATGTTTACCCAGTTTGAAGGAAAGAGATATGCCTAGCTCCCTGTACCAACATCCCTAGAGAAACTGATTATAGTAAAAGAAAATGGTAGTAGCAACAACTCAACTACTACCAAAGTTTTTAATTATGACCTGTTAGGATAATAATATAGATTTATCAAACGCTATACTTTTCTAACCAACAAGCATGTAACTGGATGTGCAGCAGATCCTGTTTCTTCCATAAGAAAATTATGAAATAGAACACAGCAACTAGAGACAAGTAACCAAAAGCAATCACTATTATTGGTAAAGATGACCCTCTTTGACCGGGTTATAACTTCTGTAGCTCCTACAAAATGTTTACCTCTTTAAAAGGAGTCATCACACATAACCCATTGCATGTTAACATGGATACAATAAAAGAACTAGCATCCAAAGCTGTAACATACATTTGGATAATTAAGATAGATCAAGGGCAAAGAGTTGCAACCGCATTTTTAATGTTAACTTTTGCAAAACCATTTGTCCCTCGATGTATCTATGAGGGTTGAAATCTAGGCTTTATATTCCAAAACCTCAGTGTTGCTATAAATATCAGCCCTTCATCCCCAAAGCCAGAGCCATGTGGTCAGTGTCGTACTGAAGGGCATATAGATAGATTGCAAGAATGCTACAAAACAGACTAACTGTGCTGGCAATCACCCTGCTTGCTACTTCAACTATCCAAGTTCAAGGAGAAGAAAGATATCCTTAGGATAATTGCATAAGAAAAAAATATTTGTATGCCATAGCTATCATAACTAACAAGTCCTCCTGTTCCAAATGTGTTGAGCTAAATAAGAAAAAAAAGTCCTTAAGCAGCAAGTCAGTCACCTACTAGCTCTTGTCCCAAAAGTTCTTCTACTCCTAGTTCTAAGCCTCATATAAAAACGGTTCTCATTTTTTTCACCTGGTACCACCTTTGGAAAATTTGGTTAATGAAGAAAGTCACTGATAGTATTAATAATAATAAATATTTACCATCTGTATCTAAGAAGAATAACAAAACCAAATAAATAACTTTAACTAATAAAACTTCATCTTTAAAATTAAATGCAAAATTCAAGGCCAAGGAAGGACTCATAATGCCTCTCTTCCTCTGTCAACAAATTGCTCAGTTTCCATCACTAACATAATTATGATAGAAACTGAGAAATCATCTAAAACTTCAGGTCCACCAATGTGGTCATCAATGAAATCCAGGAAAAATTTCCTCCACTAATCACCAATGTCCAAATCTAGAGAATCGGTGATAAATTAACAGAGTTAGAAGTCATATAGAAGAACTTAAAGTAAGTGTGAGAGAGGTGTCTTCTATGTTCAAACAGACTCTAAAGACACGCCATAATGAATCACACAATTTCCAACCACGGGAGGAATCAGACCTTGTTACAGAAGATCGAATTGGAGGTGGCATACCTATTCTAGCTCAAGACTATATGTAGTTTCTGAATACTTAACAGCTTCCTTACAAGCAATAGCCATTCAAACAGCTGTATCTAAAATCTTACTATTTTTTGTATCTACTTTTCACCAAGTGATAACCTGCAACAAAATGAACTAGTAGACCTTATAAATGAGTTACAGACTCTGTTTTTATTGGTGAACGATTTCAATCCTCCCCACTTTTTATAGGATTCCTCAATATTCAACTCATTAGGGCATTACGTTGAGAGTGTTATATCAGAATTAGATTTCTATCTGCTAATTGATAACATTCCAACATTTAGCAGCGTATAAAGAAGCATGAACAGCTGATGACTTGTCAATATGCAATCCTGCTTTAGCTAAAAGGTTGATCTGATTAGTACTGCCGAATTTGCACAGTAGGTATCACATTCCCAAAACGATCCCTTGCTAAATTATGTTTGACATTCCCATTGAACCCCAGTAAAGGCTAACTTCTCAAAAGATCTGGTACCACTGGACATAGATTACTTGGCTCCTGCTGATGAGATTCTAAATAAATTATGAAAATTATTTTAAATTGAAATAAAAAATGTCATTTTTAATTCTAACACACAAAAACAATTGTTGCTTTTTACACACAACCCTGTTTTTTTTGAAGAAATTAAGATGTACATCATATAGTTAATGTTAGTAAATTCTAACAAATTAACTCATTAAAATTGGTCAAATGTGTTCCCTAAGCCATTCTGACCTAGACAATCTATTTTGCTTTTAAACTTCTTGGAACATGGTTGTTGGTTATATATTTGTTGTTATAGTTTCAGTTATTTCTACTGAAAAACTTGTTACACGATTTTTTTTCAATTATCTCTAAGATTGACATTGAGTAACATAGATTATTTCTATTTTTTTTCTTATTAAATGTTAAGCTCTTCCAACTTTCAGTCATCAATGAATTAAATTTCCATCAATTTTCAGGAATGTCCAGAGTACCATTAATAAAGATCCCATTCTCTGTACTAACATTCTCTGTATTCACATTGTTAAGAAAGAACACCTCACCTTCTCGGTTCATAAATTGTATGAAACTCTTAATAGTCATGAATATCTGGCTAGAAACAGTAGCTTTCATCCACTTCCAACCATTATCTAAAATCTGTTCATCATATCAACTGCAGAGTCACTGGCTGAATATCACCAGTATACAGTTTTATTTATTAAAACTTTGTTCCTTGTAAGATGGCTTTACAACATGAATCCTTAAGAAGAAGCAAATCTCAACAGCTTTAGTTGATCTACCCAGTATGATTCTGCAATACCTGTGGACAGTAACAAGACCTCCAGAAGCTTCTCTTCTTTCACACGTCTAAAAAGTTCTCTTATTATATCTTGCCTAGAAATATCTATGACCTACATCCATTTGGCATATCTACACAATTAGAAGCTCTTAAGCAGTGTTTTAGATGAAGATTACCCTGGATGATACAGCTGGCCAACAGAACCCATAAACCACTAGTTATCATTATATTTACACATTATAATGTACCCAAAAGACCAGAGAGTAAAGGAGCCTCCAAATAGTGTGTAAGATTGTCATAGAAAATACAAAAAGCTGCACTGGAACATGACTAGAGTCATAAATGGAAAAGGTGAATAAAAAGGTAAAAGAGCCTTCCGATACATCTTTTACTGCATGTTCTGTTAAAATGTTTTGCCTCATTCCTACAGAGACTGTAGTATTCATACGAACTGTGTATCCATTTATTTATGAACAAAGGCTTATTCAATAATACATAACAGAATTTTATTATATTTATGAAAACTAGATAAAATAATCATATTATATTCTTCTAAAAATTCCTTTCCTTCTAAAATTTCCATGAAAAAAGAAATATGCAAGCGTTTATTTTTCTCATGCCTTTTAATAAAATTTAATATTAATAAATAACAAACAAATATTTTTTCAAAGTTTTCACAATGTAAAATATATCTGAGCAAACAAATAAAAAGAGACTTTCGCTTCAAATCTTAATTTTTTATATTCTATTTATAGGTCTACACCCTTCTATCAGTGATAGCCTTAGCGCTTTACCCTGTCCAAATTCTATTTAGCACTTTTCTCTATAAAACAATTGTTTATAAAGTGACCTTTCATCTGACAAAAAGTTCTCTATTCCGACCTCAGCATTTATAGTATAGAACAAAACAAAAATTGTTTGAAAATAATCTGATGAGTAAGAAAAGTGGTCAAGCAGCTCAAAACCACATTTCATAGATTTTTTGCATAGAACTGATGGTTTGAGAGACAGTAATTTTTATTTGGAAACCCAAAATTGTTTTCTCTAGCAAAAGTATTTGTTTTCCTGCAATTTCTACTTTCAGCTTGTCAAGTAATGGTTTTAGTATACTCCTGTAATAGTTTGTTTCCTTTTTCTAAATAATCTCCCAAGACAAGTCCATGATTATCCCAGAAACAGCACTTGTTGCCATTTTCTACTGTCCCAAATGTTCATCATCATTGAAATGGATAGAGTTACATTTAAATTCAGATACACGGAATTTCATAGTGGTAAATGATGGTTCAGAGTCCCCCTACATATTTGTTATACGAATGGAATTAATGTGTAAAAAATAGTGAACGAGACAGAAAAGGACTGGAAGAGAAGAGAGAAAATCGAGACTTATATGTGCAGGGTTGCACGTAACAGAATGAATGGCACATGAGATGTGGAAAGATTAAAGAATAATAGCTGCCATGGAGAGTCTTGTTTAGGCCCACGGAGAGCCACGAAGTAGGTCTGTATGGTACTGGTAAGTAGATTCTATATAAATAATTGTTGTTACCACTATGCTAGAGATTTTTTTCTATTGATTAAATCTTATCCATTCATCTGAATACAATATAATCTAGGAAATCCGAGTCCTGATTTTCCGAGTTTCTGTTAAATTCTAGTGTTTCTCTATTTGAGCCTATTTTATCTATTTGAAAGAAAATTAGTCGGGCGTCCAAGAAATTATCGAGACTACTGTATTAGTATTTGACCTGAATAGAAACTGCAATTCTCTTAATGATTTCTGATATCAGTAATAAATTTACATTCAATTTAAGATAAGTTTCAAGATTACCTTGTTCTGAACTGGTATTAGAATAGAAATCCTAAGCTGTTTTTATGTGACTTAAATTAGTTTAACATACCAAAACTAAAATGCTAAAATGATCTGTAAAAGAAAGTCATATGTGTAATTTTATATTCTATCCTAAATCGATTTTCAATATAGGTTCTTGTATAGATAATTTGCTCTTCTCGAATGATTTTCTCCAGTAAGCAGTTGCATAAAATAGGTACACATTTATCTCTTTATTTAAGACCAGTTTCAATTTGAAATATTTCAGACATTCAATTTTAACCCTTTACATGCGTATAACGTGATTTCTCGTAAGGCTGAAATCTCTGTTAGCACATATTACAAGAAATCACGTATTTACAATATTTTGTTTATGGAAGTCCTAGTTGTTTGTTTAAAGGCCATTACAATGTGTATCAATGTTTGTTTGGTGTCAATAAACTCCTTGTGTCAACATTTATTGTTCTTGACCACGTGCTACTGATCCACATTCTGTTGTTTTAGCCACCAGGCGCCATTTCGTGGTCAATGCATGCACGTATGACGGGAATTCTTGGCAGGACGCAGCGTCTGCCAAATGTTGTATTTTATGTTGGCATTGAGATTGCTATAGTTGTTTACTGTTTACATAAGTGACCTTTGTTTGTACTGTAAGAATATATTATTGTTTATGATTTAGTGAATAATAATTTTAGTTACTTTAACTTTATTTTAAATGGATGTATTGATATCTTGAATTAAATAGTGTAAAAATATAAAAAATTATAAAAATAACTAGTTTATAATTTATTTTGTTCAAATACATCTTTAGGAACTCAGAATTAAATAGAACTTTGAACATTTTGCAAAAAAGTTTTTTTTATCTAATAGCACGTAATGTGTTACTTGCCCTTTATATGTCCCTCGTGCTAAGAGTTAATACCTCCATTTGTTACTTTCTCTTGTTGATTAATCCTATTTCTTTTATAAATTTTGATAATGTGAATTCTCTTTCAATGTGAACAAATGTTGTATAAATCATTCTTTTTTAAATGTTTTATGTATCTCTACATTGATTTCAGATTTAGTATTTGTTGAATATCCATGCGCCCTTTACAGAATCACCCTTTGCAGTTCACTAAATCATGGGTCCACTTCAGCTATAATCAGAATTTGTTTTCAGAAGGTTTTGTAGATTGTTGGGAAATACAACTTATTTACACTTCTTTTCTTATAAAGCGAAGGAAACATGTTCACCACCAGTTTATAGGACTTTTTCTGTTTTTAGATTTTATGATTTCAGTTACATTATCAATTACTTTACCTCATACATTAAAAATTCATTATATTATTTCAAATTACAATGAATATTATAATTTCATTTCTTTCTGTTGTGCATTTAGAAAAAGGATGAACTATATTGTTTATTGTTGTTAGTGTTACTTACGACCTATTTGTTGTACAAAGAAAATACTATAAAATTTAGATTCAAAGAAAACAATTTTTTTAAACAAAACAGAAAGAAGATTGACAGCCAAAGGAAATTCCCAAACTGGAAGTGAAGAAGTATCAAAATACTTCTAGAGACTTTCTAGAGATAGTAGCTATATACAAACTCATTTTGTTTAATACTGTTTGATTAATACTGGAAGTTTTTAACTTTAGAATTTTTAAAGCAGAGTGACTAACAGTTCAAAACTGCACTGGAGTAGAATTAATAAAAATAATTTTAAATTTCTGTTACAAAAGGTTAATATTTGTTCAGACTAGCCATTTGATAAAAGAACTCAACTACCTACATCATGCCCACAATAAAACTGAATCTTTAGAAATTAGTAAGAAACTGTTAAATTGTTGTGGCAAAGATTGGAAAGAGTATATCCATTACTTGTTCTACAATTATATAGTCAAGATATAATTATTGATAAAGTTTGACGTGAACTGCAATTTCTTAAAAAACTGAAATGTCTGTGTACTGGAAGAAAACAAATTAAATTCTATTGTATTAAAATATTTAATATTGCAATTATAGTAGATAAATAATACTGGAGAATTCTTAATAATTCAGACTCAAATAGATTTTGAAATCAATCGCAGTTTTCAAAACAGCTTTATGAATAATTTGATTTTTTTTATATGCATGCAAAAATGTTTTGTTTGTATTTAAGGATTAAGGGTGCTATTTATTCAATACAGTCTAATTCTGATAATCCAAAATAATAAATGTACAGCCATTTTGGATTACCGGATTTTTCGGATTACCTGAACGGGTACAACATATACCTATGACATAAATACAGCTACATATATGATATTATATATTATTGTAGTATATGGTATTATTTGGCAGAAATGTTAATTGCTCTTTGCCTATTTTTCACTCCGGTGTACAGTATTCGTACTTGTGAACTAAAGTTTTCTTTGGTAAAGCTTTCCAAAATAAGCTACTTTTATCTGCAATGAAAACCTGATCAGAACATAAATTTAATTCACTAACTTTTTTCAGAAATTGTTAACGAAATGGTTCTATAGCTTCCGGATTATTAGACAATTTTTCTCCCATGACAGAAAGGCACTGAATTCCATGTCTCTTTTTAAAATTGTCAACCCAAAGATCACTGGCTTTAAACTCTTCCTTGTTGGAATAGAGTTCAGAAAAAAGAGCCAGATATGAGATTGTTTCATGATTGTTCTTGCAAAAACCGGGTGTATAGAGCAGTTTCTACTAAAGCGTATTCACTCTTATCTGCGCACTGCTAGCTTACTCCATAGGAGACACAAACAACATTTTTTTTTTTATGTTACTGATTATTGAATTTCCAACCCTGAAATCTTCCACTAATTTTTTAGCAGGAGCTCCAGCATCAAGTCATTTTAGAATGTTGCTCTTATCAGATAACAAAAGTGTTTTGCGTTTCCTTTTAAGAAAAGAAGATGCCATTATAAAAATTAAAGTTTAATACACTCCAGTGACAAAACGATTCTACCGCCTTCTTGCCGTAAACGTTGAAACTGAACTACTATAGGCTGAATAATCAAAACGCATCGATACACTAAGACCATTGCAAAGTAAACAAAAACATGTTGCCTTTCTTCTTTGAACCTCTCTTACAGGCATTTATTTATTTCTCGTTTTAGTGGGAGTTTCGGACTACAGTAATTCGAATTACCGAGATTGGACCGTAGTTCAATTTTTATTTTATTAAATATTTTTATTTCTATGGATTTTTTAAGCTTTGTAATAGATTAACTTTTTTAACATAGCTTTTAATCTACTATAAGATACAACACTCAAATTTAACTCTGATTAAATTTTGTTTTAAACTAACTTTTAAATTCGTGTTCTTAAAAAAAAAGACTAAAAATGTGAACAAACAAAGCTAGTATAAAATTGTTTGAATTATTTTGTAAGCTTAATTGTGAAATAATGTGAATTGACATTAATTATTAAGGCTAAGCATGTCACAATGACATTAGAAACACCTGAAAAACTTTAATAGCTTAAGCTAATAATAAAATCTAGTTTAAGAATTTTCTCACTTCATTTCAACATTCAGAAATCAACATTAAAAAAACACATTAAATATTGATAACAAACACAAATGAAAAAATGTAACTGATCTGTACATTTCACTGTAAACAGTTCAACCTACAATACATAAAATATTTAGATATTAAAAAAATTACAAATCTATTTTATAAAAATAGGCTAGTATAACAAATTCACTTTTCTACAACAAATACTCTATATACAGCATTACATTGTTGTAAAATTAAAAGCGGTGCAGAAAACTCTTGGTAGGATAAATTTAGTCACTATCTTAGTATTCTAAGGCATTTGTTGTAATAAAATGCATTGTTTCATGACCAGCCAGATCAATCTTATAAACATATACTTTATATTACAATACTTAGATAAAACCTCCACCTTAGTGAATGTGAATGAAATGAAGCAAGCAGTGCCTACCCTAGTCAAGAGGAGGTGTAGACTGTGCAGGCAAGGAGACGATGAGGTTTCACACGTTTCACTCTGCAAGCCAACATGCAAAAGTAACCACGGGCATACCATATTCACTTTACATTAAATATTATTAAACTATGCATTCATTCTGTGCACTAAGTTAGTAAAAATTTATTGATTTGTTACAATTGTTTTTTACATCGGTGTTTTATCAATATTCCAAAAAACATGTACATGTCCCTTAACTCTTCTGAGACGAAAGAAAATTTAATGGCTACTTATTGTAGTGAGATACGTTAACAAACTCAATAATAACAATTTTTTTTAAGTAAATTTTTATTCCATCCTAATAGATGTTCCAATTAAAATAGCATGGCTATCCTTCTACTACAACTTTGATTAATTTGTTGTAAGACTTTGTATGATGGAGACATGTGTATTATACTCATCACAAACATAAGTACTCTGAGCCATTCTGTTCAATCCAAATCTTAATTTAGATAATTAATATATTAAGGTTACATATGAAAGCTTTCGAAAGACTATCATCTGGCTTAACGTAATATCTAAGTAAAGAAAAATATACTTTAAGTGAAATTAGTTCAATGTTTCATAACTGTATAGAATATAAAGAGTTTTTAAGTTGTTTTGGGTATTAATATATCCATACTCGCTTTCAATAGGTACACCTATACTGTATATCTTGTGTTAGATGGCTTAGTGAAGTTATATTTTCTGTTATGCGCCCATATAATATTAGGTTAAAAGTTTTACTATTTGATTTGCCTGAAACAATTACCAACGTATTGATAACAAGAACATATCTCATTAAAGCAGAGTTTATGTTTAAGTGACAAACAAGATTATTCAATGAAAAATATCTCAATCTGTATGCCGTCAGACCTGGAAAACATTTCCTAAGAACTGGATGAAATTTTAACAAAATTATTGAAATTGTTTAAGTTTACAGCTTCAAATAACTGATTAAGTAGAGAAAATGAATAAAAACACTGTGTGTAATCAAAAGTTTAAAAAAATAGTAAACAAAATTTTATAGCAACGCAAATAAAAATAATAAGATTTTTTTAAATGAAACCGCAGCCTATGTCCTGGTAAACAGTCTCTTGCCAAGTATCAAAAAAACTCTTCAAATTAAACCCATACTTAAAGCCATGCTAATTTTGTCAGAAATCATTTGGGAAAGAAAAATTCCAAAAGTAAAACGTGTAACAACATTATAGCAAAAACATATCAAAGCTCAAAGAAAATGAAAACAATGTGAACAAATTGTTATATTCTTCTAGAAAACATTGCAAATACTATGAACGGACCCCTTTTGGCGGGTTTGTTTTTTGTAAACAAATTCATTACTAAAAATCATATTTATTTCTTATTTCTAGTATTTGTCATTATGTAAATTTTCATTGAAAAGAAATCTGTGTTTAGCTTTTCCTTACCCAGGGTAGGAGAATAGGAAAAATTATAGTACTGTGAAAAAAAAAGAAACAAGAATTTTTCTTGATAACTAAAGATTAGGTCCAATGAACCCTTAAAGAAATTTATTTGTTTATGTTTCAGTCAATTCATTGTTCATGATTTAATTGAAAAACTGAATTTCTTAAAGCAGACTTGGTCTCAACCTGGTACATGCACAAGTTTCTCCCCCCCCCCCCTACTTTACATGATATGTTTCAAGAATTGTTTTAGTGAATTGTTAGAGTAAAAAGAAGTAGCAGACAGAAAGTGACTCTGTGTCTGTTTTTTAGAAGAAAATAAAACTATATTTGCATTATTAATAATGCCAGGAAAACTGTTATATTATCGGACTGTGGAAAATTATTTAACCATATATGTAGCAGGGGTTGAAAAGGAGAGAGAGCAACTAATGTCTTCAAAACTTTCTTTATGAAGCAAATCACTGCTTATTTAAACAAAAATAATTATAGAACATTTTTAAAATGTATTCAATTGAAAAGAGCCTTATATTAATGTGCATGCAAAATATTTACATTAAACTTTTCAATACTAAAATTTTGTTTATACATTATATACAATTCACTATCTTAGTGCACAGAAAAAAATTTAAACTTGATTAAAATTAATAAGTTTTAAAATGTAAGGATACCCAAACAGAGTCAATACTGCAGGTAGATATATAGGAGTACATTCACCACATTTATTGTCTAGAGAATAACATATATTTTCTTAAGTACCTTTTTTTGTATACTAGACTGTATATTTTTCTAAAAAACAAATAAAATTAAAAGTATTAATTATTTTTAAAAAAATGTTTCATGAAGTTAACAATACCCTAGAATTAATGCAACTAGCAATATGAGCTCAAAGAAATGGCTATACACTTGTATGAAGGCTTTTACAATTTATTTGTGATTAAATGAAGTTGCATTGCTTTGTGTATAATTACAAGTTACATGTGATAATCATCAGGAGTAACACTAACGAACTTTATTTACAGGTTCTAGAGGAAGGGGGGACAATTAAAATTGGGCAGAAAGTAGTTTCACCAAAACGATAAATAGAGCTAAATGTACCATATCAAGGATGTCCTAAGGGAATATTTTCTGAAGCAATTTAGGGTTTCTGATAAGACAATGAAAATATGTAGTCATACTGGATTTTTAAATCATCTGCAGTTACTAAAATATTAGACACCAAAAGACATATCCACAGCAATTGGATATGGATTTGTGCACATCACTAAAAAGTGTAAATGTTAATGTAGAATAAATAAAAAAAGTTGTGCAGTAAGGCACACTGAACAAATTTCAATTTTTTTTTCAAATTATATTATTACTTAAAAATTGTGAATTTATCACACTAAAGAGGGATGAGAAAAGAAAACAATTCACATTTTTACAACAATGTTTTTTGGCAACTTTTTCATAAGGTTTGACTCTTAAAAAAACTGATGATTTTGAAAAAAATTCTTCAACCAGTTATCAAATCTAAAAATTCTTGTCTGTTGTATATATATATATATATATATATATATATATATATATATATATATATATATATATATATATATCTTATTTTACTACAATTTTGATTTTTTAAGCTTAAAAATAATCATATACAAATTAATATTTTTAAAACAAAATAATTAAAATAAATAAAAATATTTAAAATACAAACATACAGCTGCTAGTTCAACTTATCCACAAGCGAACTATTATGAAGAACATTCAAAAATGTCTCACTCGCCTAACATGATATGAATAATATAACTACTGTAGTATATAAGTTCTTTGTGTGTGTCTGTGTGTGTGTGCACATCTATGTATATTTCTGTGTGTGTGTGTGTGTGTATGTGTGTGTGTGGGTACACATTTAGCCTTCATTTTACACTTGTAAGGTTCAACAAGCTATAAACCTTATACTTTGACTACACAGGTAGTGGTGAAGATTCTACAAAAAAAAAATATTAAAAAAGTCAACATTTACTTGTTAGTATTAAAAAAAAATTGGTATTAACAGTTATTTACACCCATTAACAACACATTATTTGGTGACATCAAAGTTAGTATTATTAACACTAGGACACATGTTACATACACAACTATCGCTAACATAATGGCAAGTAAGATTAATTTTATAGAAATTACAGACTTATTAGAAAATGAAATATAAACGATTCTTGAAGTTAAAACAAGATAAACACACAAAAAAACTATTTTTAAATATGTGTAATTTGAATCTAGATTTTTACAGCTTAAATAATGATCAAAGATATACTTAATAAATAGAATAAATCACTACTATGGATATCCAATAATAATTCATTCACAATAAAAAATAATGACATTTAAGAACAAAATAACTTTGGCTCTCTAACTATACAATAAAATTTAAACATTTCTAGGATTGTAAAATTTTACTGGAATTATATTTGTAAATGAAGAAAATAAATTCTTAAAGAAACCTTGCATTTATACCACTATTCTTCAACACTCATTTCACAGTTTGGTTTATACCATTTCTCCATCTTGATTATCTTTATGCTCACTGTATAAATTTTCATAGGAAATCGTATCTATGCCATTCATTTATTGTTTTAACCCTACACATTGCAAGCAGAGTCATGATAAAAATTATTTTCCTTTAAGAATGTGGGCATGCAGATAATTTAGTACAATAATAGTGAATTAAAAATACAACACTGCAA
Source organism: Prosapia bicincta (assembly GCA_036971475.1). NCBI lineage: Eukaryota > Metazoa > Arthropoda > Insecta > Hemiptera > Cercopidae > Prosapia > Prosapia bicincta. The sequence goes on along the minus strand of JBAIZL010000004.1, from coordinate 123,189,270 downwards.
CGTTTAAAAATACAACAAAACCTGTACTAATGAAAAGATAAAACTATACATATTCATTTTCATGTATTTCTATGTACCATTCTATTGGACATATTTTTAAGCTAAAGAAAATCTTGAAATATATCGTTGTCCAGAGAGTCAGTGAAAGTTGTGGGATAATTCTGTTTGTGTCAGAAAATCCCTGGTTTTAAACAAAAGTATCTGAGGGTCAATTTTGATGTCTCAAAAAGTAGATCGGCAACATGTGTTTTCTTGTATGTTCCTAAACATGTCATCTGTAGGTGATTTTCTGCTAAGACAATTAATTTGTCTGATATAAAGCATTTTCGAAGACGCGGTTTAATGACTGTCAGTCAACGTTAAATTATGGTCTAATAAAGAGGTTTATAAGTGGCAACCTGTTTACCTTAATCCAAACATTTATTTACATATTAAAACAACAAGATATATCGGTTCCAATAATTGTCTCGATAAATATGTGTCAGTAATTTTTCATATTGAAAAGTTTGATCACATCCGAAAGAGTGTTTCTCAATCCCTCATAGAGTTAGAAGAGTTTTGTTCTTGTGTTAGTAAATTTGTTACAGCACCTAAAGTTTTTTGTAATTCTGGAGTAAGTTGTGAATATTAGCTTCCGTGCGTTAACTACTAAAACTGGTATTTTACAATTTACATATTTCATTCATGATATATTTGGTTTTAATTACGACTAATTGTAGGCAATAAAATTTAATTTATGGACTGTATTTGTGAGCTAGTCCATCCAAGACATTATAATAATTTTACTATTAGGTTAAACACAACTTATTTTTATACCACTTTATTTAATACAAACAGTATATTTTAGAAATATATGTTTTTTGTTACTTGGTACTAAAAAATAAAAATCACTACCATGAACGTATATGTAATAACAAATAATAGGAAAGAGTGTAAGCAGATACATAACAGTGTTACAATGCAACAGGATATGTGGAAAAATTCTGTTTTAAAATTAAAATATGAAATGCTAAGAAATGTGTGCACTCTTTCATATCGCTTTAGTTTAAACCTTTTTAGAACATTTTTCCTTCTTTCATATAAAATTACATATTTCAAGAATCTAGAATAAATTTCCTATATAATGTATATCTTGGAATTTTGATTAATTACCTTTTAGACAAAATATGTGCAGTTGAATATACAAAATATTTTAAATTTTCTTTGGCTGGAAACCAAAAGTTGTATTTTATCGGTCGTTTTTCATATTTTGTGTCAATAAGAAGTTAAAAGACTGTGCATTTATTTGCCTTTAATAAAATACATATATTATATGAAATATATAATAATGTTGCTGTCTTGTTCAAAGTGGAACATGAAAAGACAGAATCTTGTACAAAGAGGAAATCTTTGCGAGTCCCGAGACAGTAACAATGCGCATTATTGTTCTTTATTTTGTATAAAGCAGAATTTTTTCAACGCAGAAATGGAAAGAAAAATTTGTAGAATTTGTCAAAACGGAAATGTATAATACAGAATTTTAAAAGCCAGTATCTTTGTGGTAATTTGTAAAAAAAAAGGGACAGAGAGAGGAAGAAGAGAGAGAGTGTGAGTCCATGATCAATGACGGAATTGTACTCAGTACCTTCAAACGTTCCACCTTTGTAAGGAAACCACAATCAGTTTGATTACCTGTTTGTAGCTATACATTTCATGTTCACAACTATACTCATAAAATGGCTAAATCACACGTATCATTCTTGTTAAATGAAAAAGTTAAATTAATTGAAGTGAAAGAAAAAAAATTTGTTGGTACATGAAATAATGGTGCGGTTTAAGTGTGATAAAATGCAAATTTATGATGCTCTTACGCATAAGGATAAAGTAATTAACGAGTGATCACAGGGAAGCAGACAAATAAAAAAAAGAGAAGTTAACAGGTAATGAAGAAATCAATAAAGTAGTGTGGGAGTGATTTACCTATGCAAGATCAAAAAATTTACAGATTTCGGGTCTGATGCTCCAAAGTGAAGCTCTTGCAGTAGCCAAATCTCTTGGCAACAACCAGTTCAAAGCGTCTGCAGGATGGCTGGAGAGTTTCAAGAAAAGACACAACATAGTCTGGAATGAAATCTGTGATGAATCGAAAGATGTAGTTGAACGTGTTGTAAATGAGTGGAAAACAAAGCTGCAAGATTGATTGCAGACTGTGAACCTAAAAACACTTATAACGCAGACAAAACAGGTTAATTTTTTTTGGCATTACAACGAAATTACTCATAGTTAAGAGAGAAAATATCAACAAACAAAAAACTTAAGGTATTATTGTGCAGAAATTTAGCTAGAGATATGGTGAAACCTGTTATTATTGGACAGCGGCAAAACCATGGTGTTTCAAAAACATGAAAATTGCAAATTTACCAGTGATTTGACGAAACAACAAGAAGGCTTGGATGATTCCTGCTACAAAAGAAAAAATTGTTAAGCTGTTTCAATGCTAAAATGAAAAAAAAGCGAAAGGTTATTTTTTTGTCTGGATAATTCCATCTGCCACCTTCGAAAGTGAAACTTGTCTGGTTTCCACCTAATACTACGAGCGTACTGCAGCCTATGGGTATAGGTATTAGTTATATATTTAAATCATACTAAAGGCATTATATAATGCATTATTATATATTTATTTTAAATATAGGAAATGCTTATAACTCTTATGATTTAGCAAGATTTGTGTCAATTATGGATGCTGTGACTTGGATTGGGTTAGCTGTTAAACAAATTAAAAATGAAACTGTAACAAAATGTTTTGTTAAAGCAGAGTTTGGTGGAAGTGATGATACAGACGACATTCGAGAAGCAAATGAAAATGAAAAGGCAATATGAAATCTTTGTATAGACAAAAACATGCTTGGAAACAATCAGAATAATATGAGCTAGGGTAACTCTTGTTGTTAAAATAATACATTATTATTTATTTATGCTTGGGTAATTTCGTGAAAATGTAGTGTAGGGATTTATTTTATTAAAAGTAAACACTGAACCAAATTTTTTTAGCACCAGCCTTTTTTTCTCAAATCAATTTTTCTTTCCATTTTCAGTTTCAAAATTTTTTTATGTAGATTGATGTGAGTAAAAATAAGTTGATTTCTTATTTTTATGATTTTTTTAGCATGTTTTCATCCAACTCATTAAAATTACGGCTTTTTAAACTTATAATTAAGGTAAATTTAGAAGAGAATTTTCTCAGGTGTTATGTTTTTTAGCACACTAAGTAAATTTCATTACTATCTGACAAAAATTTTATCAACAAAATTCAAAAATTCATTTTTCTTTAACTTAATTTTATGAAGAATATACACCCTGCAAATAATGTCGAACTTATCTCTCTCATAGTGATCAACATAAATAAGGTTAAATTAGTATCATAGTAAAAATACTCTATATCTATAACTGAAACAAAAATTTATATCCTATATAGTGGACCCTACATAGTATTCAATATACAGCCTAGTAGTCTCTATACTCCAGCCTCGTTTAAACAATGTGAGCTGAAATGACAAAAGTCAACAAATAATTGTGAAACAGCTCCAACCATTCAAGTTAAAACATAAACATGTTCTCCAAGAGGATCATATTGTCAACTTGATACATTATAAACTATTTTTGTAATGAGAACAACTAATGAGAGAATTAATAAAAAAGAAATGATATTAGCCCGTCTTTTCAGCATTTCCTCCATCATCACATACTTATTTACACTTCAGTATAAACACATACACAACCGCTGATCTAAACTCAGACTTTGCACTTTTTGTTGCTGAGCGAATTCTATGTTAAACATGATACATCACTCTCTTAATCTTTAGTTTACTCTTAATAGTACCAAAGAATTCAATGTCCATCTTTCTTGCTAAATATAAAAAAAATTCGTTTCTCAAGCACTCATGTTTTTCTATCCATTCTCCATAATCATGTAGTTTCTCTTCACACATTGTAATGAATTTTATCTTATTTGTGTAACTCCAGATAGTAACCACTAGTGTTATACTTCGGAACATTATTATTTTAGCAGGTAATACTAAACGCTTTTAATTATATACTTGCTGCTCACCCCTTAACTGACCGAAGCCATCTAGGCGGCAAAGTTATTAGCCTATTTTATTCACAAGTTGCTTGTTAAGATAGTACTGTGCTTCTGTGGTGGTAAGAGAAATGGGCCACAGGTGGTTATCCTCAGTCTACTCCTCTAGAAATTTTCAAGACAATAAATTGGCAAAACAATTAGTCTAAAATAATCCCACAAAGTCAGAAACCAGTCACATATTTTCTTAGATTTGTGTTAATATCTGCATAATAGATCTCTAAATTCTTTTCACAGCAGAGTATAAGCATTGCAATCAGTTAGAAGCCAGATCTAATAAAAAAACAATATAATTGGTTTCCTAATTATACATATTTTTTGTGGTTATATCTGGTCTTATGTTTCAGGTTATTTACCAATTAACAGGTTCTATGCAAAATAATATTCATACAACCCATAACTGAAAACTTTGTAATAAAGAGAGGAATTACTGTTCTTAAAATAGAAATTCTAAAGAGACTGAAAAGTGCTTTTAGAATCTATATGGTTATATCCTAAAGTTTTTTTGTAATCAACAGAAATGTAATTTTTTATTTGATGCATTAAAATATCTTTTTGTGATTATTATACATGAGGCTTCCATATCATAGAAAGTAATATATTGTTACATAATCATACTGACTATTTTATTACTACTATTGGTAACACTTGGCAAAAAACCACTATTTACTGATTCAGCAGAAGCGTATCACATTAGATCAGTGCATTATTCAATGCTGTGAGTCACATACAAGACTGTTATTCAGGTGTGTTGTATTAATGTGAGTCTTTGTTGTATTATTGTGAGTCTGTGGTGTGTTATTGTTCATAGAGTAGTTGTTAATTATGTGTTCCAATAAATTATTAGTGAGTGTGTTTTGTCGTTTAGAATGAGCTGTGGATGGTTTTTGTGGTATTTGTATATCTTGTAGTTTTCTGTTGTGTTTAGTTTGTTGCTTTTCTTGATGTAGTGAAGGACTTTTAGATTAGTGTATATATTGGTGTATGTGTGTAGTGTGTTTTGTATGTGAATGGCTAAGTTTGATTTGGTACCTATTTTATGCCCTAAGTTAATTTTTAGGGAGAAAAATATATTGTCGTGTACCAAAAACTAACTACAAGGTAAACAATTTAAATAATATTTCAAATATTGAAATCAAGTAAAAGTATAACATTATTACTTGTTACCCTTTAAAAATATTTAAGCAACTTAAAAAGGGAATGAAAACATAATAATATGAATATATGTCACTTACTTTAAAAAATAATTAGTTAAATGTTATAACAGAAGTATGTATAGAGGAATAAGAATGCACTTACTCTACATATTGGATAGTTATCTTAACATGCTAAAAACTTATGAATGTAATTTTTAATTTGTTTTATAATTAATTTATAGAATAACGAATGGTGGACATATATTTATGTTGGTGTCATTAGTAAAATCTTAAAAATGAAATGTCTTGGTACACTAATTACCCTATATCTACTATCTCGTTTAAATCTCTGACATTATAACTTTTAAGCCTTTAAATAATCTACTTTGTAAATATTTATAACAGATGTAATTTAATTATTAATTTTTCAATTGTGTGAAACAAGATTATCATGTAATTAAAAATTGATAACTGGTAATTACATTTAACAGGTTTAATACTCTAAAACCTGATACTTATTAAAGTATCTTTAACTTTATAGCTTATTAAACCTTACTTGCCATGTGTTGTTAAAAAAATACTTTTTCTATTTAAAGCTCACCTCAGAATCAGTGTCGTAGTACACAAGATAATGGCGAGTTAGGACAAACCAACGCTGTTTGTAATTAATTGGAGTGAATCGTTTTTTATTCTGAGAACGTTTTACCATAAAACCTTGTTTAACAACTTCTTCTGCACCATCTTTGCCAGCCATTACACTCAAACACGCACTTACACACACGAATAACCTGTAAAGGAAACTTCAATTTAGATTTAAAAAGCTTTAGACAAACATTGTTAACTTCTACCATAAATAATCATCTGTGAATGAATTAAAGAGAAAATTCTATCTACTCAACAAATTATCATCATAGATGGCCTCTGATGTGTATGTGTGTTCCAACTGTAACCCTTTCCCCTTTTCAAGCTATCTAATCCTTTGAGTAAAAGCCCCCGCCACCACCCATCACATTCGAATGATGCTGATGCCGTTGTGTGACCAACTTTGCGTGACACTAAACACAACACTTTAGCTTTGGCTGTAATGTTCAGCCTCATTCCAGTATTCTCACATCTGTTCTGCCTTTACCATGAAGAATATGATTTATCTCACAAACTTCAAAATCTATTATTTTAGGACCTGCGTTTCGATATAAATCTCCTAGAAAAACCAATTTCTAGATTTAACAAAAAACCAATTAGGCTATGCGGGTTACTCTTGCGAGACATGAGTATCTAAAATGGCTAGTTTTTAAAGACCATTAATTTCAATAATATCTGTGAAATTTAGTTTCACTGTGTGTACTTGAAATAATTACAATAATTTTGGCTACTTGAACAAAATGTTTATTTTATAAAATTTACTTTTAAGCCTACTTCAGGATTTTTTCTGGTTCTTTGCAATTTCACAATAAAAAATATTCAAATGATTTGGGCTTAAAACTAAACATTGAATCTTTTCTTTTCATACAATTATTTGTTATATAAAATTTATCAAATGATAAATAGAAATAATAAAATTTAAGTACATTTCTATACTTCTTAGGAGTTACAAATAATTAACAAAATTTTCACTACTAGCCAGTATAAACCCCTATGAACTTTACCAACAACAATTTCATAGCCCACGTGTGGCAGTTTGGTGTGTTATTGGTAAATATGGTGTGTAGGGGTTTGACTTCTTTTGAAAAAAAATAAGCACACCGTAACAGTTACCTCAAATTACTACTGTCACTTGATTGAGATTTTCCTAAGTTTATTGAAAACTATCAAAAGGGAGAAGATCGGTTCCAACAAGACAGAGCCACAGCTCACACTTTGCAACACTCTCAGCAAAGTGCGTTATATAATGGATCTCTTTTTTCTTTGCAAGGAGACAAGACTTGACTAAGATTAACTAACAATTAAAATGTTCAATAGAAAGCTACGTTCTTACTGAATGTTTACTGGATAAGTTTAGCCACTCGATCAGATCACTAACCAGAACTGGTTATATGATGTTATATGATTTTACCTACTAATATTTAAATAAAAACACTTGTACATATGTTAGTATACTACACTTGCCTATTACTTTTACACTTACTTTTTTTATTTTTAGGAGTGATGTGTCCTATTGTCAGCTCAGGCCGTAACTGACTCTTGTTTTTAGGTTAGGAAGGAAGTGGGATATTCGGGTAGAGATGTAGGCGTATTTTCAAATTCTTTAATTTTGAAGTCCATTACGTTCAGTGAATCTTATTAATCACTTAAACAATAGTTTATGACTATCCAAACTTTAAATTTTGTAAATTAGTTAAAACTTACTGAGACAGAACGTTTTCGATCGCTATGTGCTGATCTTCATCAGTGTCTTCTGCTTGGAGATGACGGGTCAATCGGTAATAGTTTTAAAGGTAGGTTTTCGATAGTATCAAAGAGTATGTGTGATTTGTATGTTTGTTCGTTTAATATGTTTAAACTTTGTGTTTTTGCGTGTCTGTAAATTTTATATTGTCCTAGTGTGTTGAGATGTGGTCCTTTTTTGTTGATGTGTAGGATTTCTAGGTTATGGTAAATGTCTGTGTATTTGTGTCCTGTTTCTTTTATGTGAATGTAAAACGTTGAGCTGGTGTTCTGTTTGTGTTCCTCGACTCTTTGTTTAAAGCTTCGACCTGTTTGTTCAATGTAGAATTTGTTGCATTCTGTGCAGTTTAATTTGTATATGCCTAGTACTTGTAGTTTATCTTTGTTGTTCATGTCGCGTTATATTTTGTATTGTAACTTGTTATTAGTTTTGTATGGTATTTTGTATCCTATTTTTTGAAATTTGCAGGCTATTTTGTTTGTTGTTTTGTTTATATATGGTAATGTGATGTATTTGTTTTCCCTGTCTATAATGTTAATTTTAGTGTTTTTTTGTATTTTATACCATAGATTGTCTATTATTGTGGTGTTGTATCCATTTGTGTATGCTAAATATTTAATTGTGTCTAATTCTTTGTTTATGTTTTCTGTGATCATTGGGACTTCTTTATCTCTATGGAGCATGGATCTGAAGGTAGCGTGTTTGTGTTGGATAGAGTAGTTTGAGGTGTTGTGGATAAGTGAGTCTGTCGTTATGGGTTTTCTGTAAATGTTGAAGCTGTGTTTTTGTGTGTGGCTTTTTGTTATGGTTAGGTGGAGGAGGTTTAGGGATCGGTTGGTTTCAATTTCTGAAGTGAAGTGGAGTTTTGGGTGTATTTTATTAGTGTAGGTGAGGAGTTTTTCGCATAATGGGAGTTTGCCTCTGTATAGTGTTATGATATCATCCACTTATTTGTGCCTGTAAATGAGTATTTTTAAAGGCTATTGGGAGTTATAATGTCAAAATGCGTGTGTGGATTATAATGTAATTGGGTGTTGAGTATGTGTATAGGGTACAATTTGAAATGTTTGTATATTTCATATTGTTCGGTTGTGTCATTAGTTATTTTTGTTTGTGAAGATTTGTAGGTTTGATGTTATCTTTGTGTAGTTATGGTTTATGGATATAAGGTGTTCAGCAAAACTTGTAGTTTCTGTGTTGTACATATCGAGGTTTTTCTTGTAGATTACACTTTGATTTGCGGAATGATTACAAGCATTAATCAATGCACTGACCTACTGAAAAATATCAGTAAGTAGTAGTTTTTTGCCAAGTGATGCCAAAAGTGTAATGTTCAGTGAAGTTTGATTGGGTGTTTTTGTTTGTGAGTGGTTTCATGTGTTCTTGGTAACGTGTGTAAAATGACCTGTTTGGCCTATGTAAAAACTGGGACACGAACTGCAAGTTAGTTTGTAAACATCAGCGGGGTTGTCTTTGTTTATAGTGTTAGGTTTATATTGTTTGTTGTGGGTGTTGTGTAGGGAGTAGGCTATTCTGTAATTGTATTTACAAAATGTGTTGGTTAGTTTGTGAATTTTGGGTGATCTGTAAGGTATTGATAAGTATTTTATGGGTTTAAGATGTTGCGTATTTGGAATTAGGTTACTGAGTTTATTTTATAGGTGTTGTTTTTAGACAATAATTCATTACTTAGATACACACAAAAATGGATACATTTTCATACAAAGGTTTCAAAATTATAGTACATCGTTCAAGTATTTTTTTTTACCAGTTCCCCCTGATTATCATCTAAAAGATAAAGACCCTAATATCAATGGTATGTTTAAATCTTTGGTTCATATTTTTTTTCTGAAGAAAATTTTAGTATTTCCAAATATGTCCCCTAGATTTCAGGCAATGTGCTAAACAATCTACAGTAAGCAATGAGAACCTACAGTATGGTTTTTATAAGAAAAAGGTGTTCTTAAATCATCTGATTTAATATGGATTTATGGCCAAAGCTAGGTAATTAGTTATGCTAAAACTGCTTTGACTCCATATTCATGGTAGGGACTAGGTTCATATTCAACCTTATAATTCTCAACGTTTTACTTATTGATACATAAATTAGATACATTAAAAAAGTCTTGATATAATGATAAACTATTACACCTTTTGTTTTATTAAACCAACCCTTGAGATTTAGGTAATTTTCCTGAACCCTATAAAAAATCAATACACATACATGTCACAAACAGGTACATGACACTTATACAAAAAACTTAAATTTTTTCTGTCCAATTTCTCTTGAGCAAACGCCACAACCTTTTTTTCAATTTTTCTTAGGAGGTTTTGCTGGAATTTGGAGATTTTGGGATATGGGAAACATTTCTAGAATGACTTGTACAATTCCTCATTCCCTATGAGTTCCTCATCTAAAGATTGGGTTTCTAATAGTTCAAAAAAAATGTTTGAATAAATTTCTTCTTGGTTTTATAAAACTATATTACAACATTTGAAATTGGTTAAAAAATTGATGCCAATAAGATTAAGAATATCTATTCACCCATTCAAGGTAATCACTAACAAAAAAAAAAATTTTCTTATCCTAACCTGATACTTTGTTGCTACATTGCAAAATACGTATATATAATTTTTTAATGTTGTATAAAATAGTATTTTCTTTTACAAGAAAACATTCTCTTTATAAAGTCTATTAATGTGTTTAGCATAGGTTCAACTTGTTTTTTTTTTTTAATTTAGGCTCTAGTTTAATTATTTATTCATTAGAAAAAATAATAATATTCTTTGGGGAAAAAATTCAAAGGTGGTGGAGAAACAGTAAACTTTTACCGAAAACAATAATCTAAAATAGATCAATTAAACACATAAAACAATATAATTATTTTAAAGCATTAAATGCCATAAAATAATTTTATGTAATGAAGTAAAGAGGGAAGCAGAATAGTTAGAATACACGCAAGCCATGTCCCTATTTATCCTAGACATTTTGTGGACTCCCTCCCAACAGCCATATTCCCATTTTTTTCAGGACTTTTCCTTGTCAGCTCTTGGAGTGATGCCACAACTCGATGGTCAATGTTGTAGAAATCCTTGTCTAACCTCAGCTTCAAACCAAAGATCTGTTAGAAAACATGCAAGCTACCATTGTGCCATTCTGCTGCCAAGGTTTTTTATACCGAAATCTTGTTGCTGTTCATAACGAGCTGGTTGTAAATTACAAATTACACTTTTGTTATTACTTGCAACCAGACATTTGTTAACTAAAAGTTGTTAATTGTTAACTTACACTTGGAGAGAAAACGTTTTCGTCTTATGACTTCTTCAGCCTCGTATTTTTGCCGCTAGGAATGCTGCTGTTGTGCTTCCTCGGTACCATTTTTTTGAAAGTTAGAAGTGATGTGATCGAAAAGTATGTGTGATCTGTGCCGTGTTTATTCATTTAAGATGTCATTTTTATGTGTGTTGCTATGTCTATATATTTCAAATTGTTCTAGTGTGTTTAATTTATGGCCTTTGTTGCATGTGTGGACGATGCTCATGTTATTTTCCATACTTTTGCATGAGTGTTTAGTGTCCATGAGGTGATTTGCGAAGGTGGATTCAATAGTAGTGTGCAGTGCCCTTTTGTGTTCTTTATAACCACATATAAACAAAATACACAAAAATATCCAGTTCACTGCGGAATTTGAAAACAACAAAACATTGAACTTCTTAAACATCACCATAACAAAAAATCAAAACAAACATGAATTCAACATATACCGCAAGCCAACCATGACAGACACATTGATACATAATTCATCGAACCACCCAATACAACATAAACACGCAGCATTCAAACATTTAATAGACAAACTACACAGAAAAATACTCAACAAGAACAGTAACAACAAAAACACAAACACAAACAAATTCATCACCCTCACATACATAAACAAACTCACAAATAAGATAGCACACCAATTAAAAAAAGCAGTTTACAATGTAGCTTACAGAACAACAAATAAAAGCCAAACAGCTATCAGATACAGCATTAATAACAATACCAACACATACAATAACCCAGGAGTAACTAAAATGCAACAACTGCAATAAGTTCTATATTGGACAAACAGGCAGATCTTTTGCCGAAAGATATAAAGTACACAAAAGGGCACTGCACACTACTATTGAATCCACCTTCGCAAATCACCTCATGGACACTAAACACTCATGCAAAAGTATGGAAAATAACATGAGCATCCTCCACACATGCAACAAAGGCCATAAATTAAACACACTAGAACAATTTGAAATATATAGACATAGCAACACACATAAAAATGACATCTTAAATGAACAAACACGGCACAGATCACACATACTTTTCGATCACATCACTTCTAACTTTCAAAGAAATAGTACCGAGGAAGCACAACAGCAGCATTCCTAGAGGCAAAAATACGAGGCTGAAGATGTTGTAAGACGAAAACGTTTCCTCCAAGTGTAAGTTAACAATTAACAACTTTTAGTTAACAAATGTCTGGTCGCAAGTAATAACAAAAGTGTAATTTGTTATTTATACCTTCTGTCAAGCAGCATTTACCCTGAAAGTTATGCTAAAGTACCATAATTAATAGACATTTCAGTAGTATTTATAAGAATGACTTATCAAGCGTTAATAAATGTTTTATAAACAAATATACACCCTGCTGTACTCAAAAGCCACTGGCTTTAAATTTGATATTTGCTCCTTAAAATAAACTCCATAAGCTTTCAATATCAATCCGAAAACAGAAAGTAAAAAAAATTGTTTACCACTGTCACATTTACATAATAAAGCAGTATAAAATAATATATGGTATCTCATTGCAGAGTAAAATGTTCATAATGTAATTATTCGGCTAGATAATCAAGCAGCATAAAATAATATATAGTATCTCAGTGCAAAGTAAAAGTTCATAATGTAATTATTCGGCTACATAATCAACCAGCATAAAATCATATATGGTATCTCATTGCAGAGTAAAATGTCCATAATGTAATTATTCGGCTAGATAATCAAGCAGCATAAAATAATATATGGTATCTCATTGCAGAGTAAATGTTCATAATGTAATTATTCGGCTAGATAATCAAGCAGCATAAAATAATATATAGTATCTCAATGCAGAGTAAAAGTTCATAATGTAATTATTCGGCTACATAATCAACCAGTATAAAATCATATATGGTATCTCATTGCAGAGTAAAACGTCCATAATGTAATTATTCGGCTACATAATAAAGCAGCATAAAATATTAATCACTTAAACAACAGTTTATGACTATCCGAACTTTTTATTTAGTAAATTTGTTAAAACTTACTGAGACAGAACGTTTTCGATCTATATGTGCCGATCTTCATCAGTGTCTTCTGCTTGGAGATGTTGGGTCAAGCGGTGACGGTTTTAAAGGTAGCTTTTTGATAGTATCAAAAAGTATGTGTGATTTGTATTGTGTTTGTTCGTTTAATATGTTTGTATTTTGTGTTTTTGTGTGTCTGTAAATGTTCTAATGGTCCTTTTTTTGGTGTAAGATTTCTAAATTATGATAAATGTCTTTGTATTTGTGTCCTGTTTCTTTTAAGTGATTGTAAACTGTTGAGTTGGTGTTATGTTTGTGTTCTTCGACTCTTTGTTTAAAGCTGCGACCTGTTTGTCCAATGTAGAATTTGTTACATTCGTCGCAGTTTAGTTTGTATACGCCTGGTGCTTGTAGTTTATCTTTGTTGTTGGTGTTGTGTTGTATTTTGTATTGTAATTTGTTATTGGTATTTTATGCTATTTTGTAACCTATTTTTTGAAATTTGCGGGCTATTTTGTTTGTTGTTTTGTTTATGAATGGTAATGTGATGTATTTGTTTTCCCTGTCTGTAATGTTAATTTTAGTGTTTTTTGTATTTTGTACCATAGTTTGTCTATTATTGTGGTTTTGTATCCATTTGTGTATGTTAAATATTTAATTGTGTCTAGTTCCTTGTTTATGTTTTCTGTGGTCATTGGGACTTCTTTAAGTCTATGGAGCATAGATCTGAAGGCACCGTGTTTGTGTTGGATAGGGTGGTTTGAGGTGTTGTGGATAAGTGTGTCTGTCGTTATAAAATAACGATAATAATGTTACAATATCGTAACAACGATATTTTATCGTAATAACGATAAAATGTTCACAATGTAATTATTCAGCTACATAAAAAGCCGTATAAAAAGATATATGGTATCTCATTGCAGAGTAAAATTTTACATAACAGTAGGTACAATGAATAGGTCAACTGCTTATAACCATTGTAAATAAAATCTACACAATTTTAATCAGTTTATTTATTTTATCAACTTTTTATACTTTTTTCTCTATTTAATTTAGCACTGTCATATAATGTTTTCTATATAATTGACTTCCCTTAAATCAGACAACCTTTAGACTAAATTAGTCTGTTTTAATGAGATTCCACTGTATTTCATAATGCTGCCTCAATGATAGCAAACCATATTATAATAATTACTATACTAGTAGGTTTTGAATAAATCTATTTGGAATATCAAAACATTAGACAAAGTTCCTTGTCCCTCAAAATAAAACATTTTGAAAAAAACTTTTTTCCTTTTAACCTAAAGCTTACCTATAATTTAACCGCTGGGGAATATAAGAACATTTACTTGGTGTCTATATCTAAAACTTAAGTAGAGATGCAATATAAATTAATGATTTATTAAGATTTTTTAAGGCAAAGATTGCAACCCCAAACAAATTTTAATTTCTTTGAATTTACACTCAACAATGGTTTGAATTAATCAGAACCGAAAAAGATTCTTGCTCTTTTCTAATTATTTTTGTTATCCATACAATAATATCACACGTTTTCCTTACACTTTAAAACTCAGAAACAAAAATAATGCAATTTGAAGAGATCCTGAAATTTTAATAGTGTTCTCACATTGTGGAAGGTCCTATAGGCGTCTGGTCACGTGCTTAGTAATTTTATTTGTAGAGTACATACTATTTGAGTATTCTATGACTATACATATTTCAAACCTTTTACAATTTTGCAAAAATCCTTGTGCAATGAAGAGTTTTTTTCAAAAATGTTCAGACATTTATGTTTACAATTAAGATACTTTCTTATCATACTTATTACAGAAAACATGATTACAGTATACTATTATGTCTGAATCTCATATGGTTGTCTGCTTGACACAACTATACCATTTTCTCATATTCACATATACTTGAATGTATTTAAGCAAGAATCTTGTTATTTTTTGCGAGTTAACTTTCAAGAACTATACTACAGTGTTTTCTCTCTCTATTAAACATAGGAATTAATAAGGAATGTATAAATTAACCATATTTACGCTAACTAAATACCTCATAGCTATATTGTAATTTACCTCTATAATTAATTAGTACAATATGTTGCTCATTTTTAGTACAAAATCATTACAAAATATTGCTGCATGTAATGGGTTATGCATCGGTTTGGTTTAAAAAAATAATAAAGTTTCCTAAAAGCACTAGCCTGATCAAGTCTGAGATGACAATCTATACACTGTAATATAATAAATACCCTTTGTGGAGGCTAATTCCCTTGCCAATCAGTTACTGTAAGTTCAGAAACTTAATTTTTTATTTTTAATAACAAAATATATCATAACAGGACAGTTTGTAATAATTGAGATTGTTTTTTATTGTAATATTACAAAGTTCTCTGTTTTATAAAGACAGCTTGACTCTATAAAGTTGTTTTATTAAAATGAGGTTGTATCTGTTTATTCAAATTTTTAATTTTTGTAGTGCCTGTTTTTTTTTATAACCAGTCAAGCATAATTGTTTTGCAATGTTAGTTAGATGTGAGAATAATCTAAATACACTTTTAACAATCCTATTTACAAAAACTGAAAATATACAACTGTTTTTACTGAAACGGAAAGTATGAAAACCGTGTTTTTAGTACCACACTATTAGTTCCTTCTGTAATAATAATAGGTATATTATTCTTGAATGTTAGTACCACAAGATTACAGTTTTAATTGTGTATTATATAAAACTATACCAACCAATTTAATTTGAGGTTATGTTTTGAGATTTATTTTTAAAATGCCTTGTAACTAATAAAGAAATACTTCACTCCATGAATAATTAATCAGATTACCATTACAAATTTGATATTTTTTATGTATGATTATTCAACAAGATTTAAAAATACTATTTCCTGTTCTGTCTTACATTATATTTTCATATGTTCCTATAGTTTACTTGAGAACAAAGATGTTTGTAAACAATAATAAATTAATCACAATTGTTAACGGTTATTATTAATAATTACTAAATATTTCATCACCTAGGCCATTACCAAATAATAATTATATATTAAGACTACAATTTTGTGAAGGGCAACCACTTTGGTACATGTCTATGCATTTACACCACAAAAATAGCCTGATAAAAATTGACTAAATTAAGATTATTTGTATATATTTACCAATAATTAAACGACCAAATTAAATGCAAGAAATGGAAAACATTAGTGAACTGGTTTAAAAAGTTCAACTAACACAAACTCGGTTAAATTTGAACAAATATAAACCTTCTACCACTGTATATGCAGAACTGTCAAACATACATGAACATAAAGCGGAAATAACATGTAACTTAACAACAATAACAACAGGTTCCTGTAGGGAAATTTAATTATGGAAAAAGAAAATTGTTATGAAAAAGTCATGTTATTAGGGGGGTTGTATTTTTATTAATTTTATAATAGATCTGTAACAAAAATATTTTACTAAGCCACATTGAAAATGGGTGCATTCTATATTAAGAATAATACAGGAAACCATGTATTATACTTAGAATGTGGAGTAGTCATCACTTGACAATAGCGTCTATGATATGTTTCTTTCAGAAATAAATTCCTAAATGTTTACTTTGTAACAGTTTTTTTGTAATATTCGTTTTAGTTTAAATTATCTAAGCAACAGAATGACAAAATTACATAGATTATTCTCCCTGTTCAACATTTTTCAGTTTGTCATATTTTCAGTTTTAATGGTGGTACTTCTTAATTATTTCCGTTAGGCGTTAATACTTAATAGCTTTTGTGGCATTGTAGACGTTATGTTGAAAAGAATTATAACTAATTTTGTTTTGTTTTTCAGCTTTTGTTTAGTTGTGTTTCGAATTTTCACTCTTCTAATGGAGTAAAATGTTAAATATTTGAAAGGCATCTGTATAACCTAATGTAAATTCGAGTAAGGCAAATAATTTTTCAGGAGGTTAAGTGTTACACGTTTTCCTTAAAATCGCTATAACAATGACTACTCCAGAAGTAAGCCAGGTTAGTTCGTTACCTCCGCCTCCAATGCAATACATTAAAGAATATTCTGATGAAAATATTCGTCGAGGACGAGCTCCAAGGCCTCCTCCACCTATTTTTGATACTTACAAAATGTTTGGCAGTACGTTTAATGCTGATGATACAATTATTAGACCATTAGAGAACCAAGTAAGTCCATTGTTTGTTTTTTTGCTTGATATAAGTTTTTACTTCCACATCTATCTTGTATTGTCTCGCAATTTGTACTTCAAAAATAAAGGTTTTCAGATTACAATCTGGTTAGGTGAATTGGTTTACATGTTTATGTAGTACAATACTATATAAATTCTACAAGAGAAAACAAAAACTAAAAGTAATTTTTGGTTAAGAATACAGTTTAGGGAACTAATCACATGTGTAAAGAATCATTCGGAAGTACCATGTCTGCTTCTGTGGACTTATCTTTTTGCCAACTGATATCAAACACATTTACATACACAGTTCCACAAAACAGAAGCTATTGCTTTTTCGGTAAAAATATAGTCTTGATAACATTGGTTTTTAAATTTCTTTTGTTTGTAAATTACTCTGTATAAAGTGTAGAACATAAATATCAATTTTTTTCCTCAGAAAATACGGAATGTTACTTTTTTCACATTTTAAATATTAGGCTGTAATGGCATGTATAGGGTAAACGAGTCTTATTGATATTGTTAAAAAAATTTGGTTAAAATGCTGAAGCTCGGCGCCATACGATATTTTGGGAAATTGTTTAACACCACCAAATAGGACGATATCCACAAGAATTTTTTTTTATTGACCACGGAAAGTTACTTTTTTGTCAATTTAAAGTAGGGTAAAAAATTCAGCGCGGATGTAGAAGTTGTGAATGGGGGCGGAGTGATACAAAATGTTTCGTTACATCACAGTGCTGTGCATAAGGTTGTACGCATCGGCCGCGGTACGTCACGCAACCTTACGTGTGTAGATATTTGAGAAACAATGTTTTGGCTTAATATATTTAAATATACTTATAAAGTCTCCAGTTGGGATAGATTTGGTTTTAAATTTATACAATACTGTATACCTATATTAAAATATACCTAAAAAGTGTCTTTAGGTTAGATTTGGTTTTAATTTTATACATTACCTAAATGGTTACATATATACAATTAGAACCAAATCTATCCTGACTGGATACTTCATAGGTATATTTCAATATAAATATATAAAATTCACCTTCTTTGGCAGTAACAAAAATAATAGTTATCAATATAGCTTAAAGACATGTTTTTGTTACATAAAGTTTAGATTGCTAAAACACGAAATACAGTTGTAACATCACGAAGCATTTGTATCACTCCGCACCCATTCACAACTTCTACATCCGCGCTGAATTTTTTACCCCACTTTAAATTGAAAATAAAAGTAACTTTCCAAAGTCAATAAAAAAACAATTCTTGTGGATATCGGCCTATTTGGTGATGTTAAACAATTTCCCAAAATATCGTATGGCTTTAGCATTTTTACCAAACATTTTTTTCAATTACTCATTTTAATGTGAAGAACACGAATATTAACACGTTCGCTGCGGCGAAACTTGAAACATACCTTGTACCAGTCCTGAAATTTTTGTTTACAATTTTTTTATTTAATTTAATGAAAAAAGACAGTTTTTAGAAAAAAAATAATTTCAATGCTTTTCAGGTGATAATATGAAATCATAATTTTAGTAAGCCAATAGGCTTCCGCAGCGCTGCTAAAAAGTCACATTGTAAGAAAAATTTTATTTGTGACTATTTATTGTCATATATCGTAAATAATAATAGAAATAAATAATTTATCAGAAGAAAAAAACCTTTTGAATGCTTTTCAGCTAATATTATGACGTCACAGTTATCGGAAGCCGATAGGCTTTCACAGTACCGCTAGAAGGTACCATTGTAAAAAAATTACACTTTTGCCTATTTATTGTTATATATAGTAAATTATTACTAAAAGCCTATTCTGTTGAGTAAATGGTATGTCTCTCATATCAATAGTGTTATAATGACACCAAGTAGGGTTGTAACTGTCTAAATCATCATCATCTGACTCCCTTTCATTGTCTGTAGATATAGGTTCACCATCTAGATCGGCGGCATCAATGTCACTAGAATTATCACCGGAACTAGTCTCGAAGTAGTCACCAACATTGTTCAAAGCACTGTTTACATTTAAAACCATGTCCCTAGATGTACCAGCCATTATTTTACAGCGATAAAACACTAAAACTAACATTATTTATTTACAAAAACAAATGAATAATATACCGTCCTTTGGTAAGCGAAATGGGAAACTATTGCTACACAAGAAACACACGTACATACCCACCACGCTGCGAGAGAAACTGCAAACTAAAGCAATTACTGCAGTTGCAAACCCGACATGTAATGAATACGGACAAGAAAAGCCTATAGGCTTCCGCCGCACCCGAGAAGCCTCCACTTGAAAGCCGATAGGCTTCCGCCGCAGCCAACGTGTTAACTTTTTTCCACAGAAAATACGAAAAGGTAATTTTTTTTGCACATTTTTATAATAGCATGTAGGCCTATAGCGTGAACCGGCCTGGCAGTAGCTAAAGCGCACTGCACTACATCAACATAAATTATTTTAATACTAAACTTAAAATCTAAATATTTAACTTTTGGTTATAATTTTATAAAACATTAGGCCTTACTATATACCTACATTAAAATATACCTATGAAGTATCTAGTCAGGATAGATTTGGTTATAATTTTATTCCACTTTACTATCTACCTATATTAAAATATACCTTTGAACTATCCAGTCAGGATAGATTTAGTTAGTTTTATACAACATTACTATATACCAATATGCAGTATCCAGTCGGAATGGATTTGGTTGTAATTTTCTATTTGGTTAATTCGGCAATAAGTCTAAATATTTACCAAAACTACAACCAAATCTATCCTGACTGGATAGTTCGTAGGTATATTTAATATAGGTAGATAGTAATATTGAATAAAATTATAACCAAATCCATCCTGACTGGATACTTTGTAGGTATATAGTAATGTTGTATAAAATTACAACCAAATCTAGACGTACTGCAGTGTGTTGTAGCTACTGCGCGCCCGGTTCACGCTGCAGGCCTACATGTCATATAAAGCCTAACATTTAAAATGTGAAAAAAGTAACTTTCTGTATTTTCCGCAGAAAAAAAGTTGATATTCATGTTCTACGCATTAAACAAATTTTAAAAACCAATGTTATTAAGACTATATTTTTACCGCTTTTTCAATTGTTTTTATATAAAATTAATTGGGGGTGTGTGAATTGAATGAAAACTAACCTAACCTAATCAGAACATAAACTAAAATGTAAGGTTCAAATAGAAATCACGTGACATCACCCAACAAATGATATGACATAAAACTGTTGTCAGTTGCTACTGCTCGCAGAAGAAAAAGTCGCCCTAACTAAATTTTGATAAAAAGTAACCTTCAGAAGCAATAAGAAAAATGAATATCAACATAGTTCTAGAACATGCTAGGGAATGTTTTCATACCTATGGATTAGCTACCGTGTATCCTAAAATGTTGAAAATATTGTACAGTACAGTATAACTGATAATTAACACTTTGAGCACAAGCATACTCAAAAGTGACAAGAAAAATATATGTTTAATTGCAATTTAGGTATAGGGTCATAAGAAACCATTATAAAAAACCAAATCGACTGATAACAATAAATATCCTATATATTTGTTAAAGGTTGATTTATTATTTTGCTCTCCATACTTAGAATTTATACTATAATTAGAAAATGTTCTTTGATTATTATCATTTAAGAGTAGCAAAAAAAAACAAGACGATTTCAATGAAAGTCAATGGTACAGGAATCAAAATGTGTAAAAATGCCCAAGGTGCTCGTCAAAAAATAATAAACAACCTACTATACTATAACATAAAAAACAGATTTAGTCTCAATTTGAATATTTTTTATACTGGATATCCTTAAAATATAAGTTTTGGAGTGGTAAAAATTCAATATTTTCTACGGGGTACGAAAAAATGTAAACCTAAAGGGGTACATTGTAGTTCTGGTCCCGCCTAACAAAATCCTGGTTGCGCCCTTCTGTTCCAACTGAATTTTTAAATTCGTTTGCTGACCTTATTAATGCAGGAAACTATTCACTGCAGCAAATAATGCAGATGAGACTGCCCTTAACTTCAAGGTATTGTAAAAAAAACCTGGCTGCTAAAGAAGAAAAAATGCACCAGGTTTAAAAATAAGCAAGGAAAGGTTAACAGTTTTAGCCTGAAGTAATGTTACATGAAATCATAAACTCCCTCTTATGGTTATTGGTAAAACCAGCAAAACCAAGGGGATTCAAGAACCTAAATTTAAATGCCTTACCTGTCACCTACAAAAACTCCAAAAATGCTTGGATGCCCTCACAACTATTTTAGGACGGGTTTGCTACTCATTTTGTTCCTGAAGTCATTCGATTTTGTAAAGAAAATGGCTTACCAATTCATGCCTTGTATTGCAGCATCTTAAGCTCTCATACAGGAAAAATGTATTACAACAAATACTATAAAATAAAGATGAAACCCTCTCATTGATTCAAAATTTCAAGATAATAAATATTAAAGACTTAGTTTATTAGGTAGCGAAATCTTGGGAATCTAAAAGTGAATACCTGTTGAAAAAATACTGGAATAAACTTTGGCCAAGCCCAACTGTCGAAGAAAACTCAAATCGACATGTTTTAAAAGAAACAGACAAAATCTCAGACGAGAGTGAAGGTAAAGGAGATGTCGACGCAAGCAGAAGGTATCCCAAGCGGATACTGCGGCTGTCTTTGATCTAATGCTACGCTACGTAGAACAACAGTCCATCTTCACTCCAGCAAATACGTTGTGTCTGAGGCGTTGGCATAATTTTGCTACAAAAGAGAGGTCTTTGACAAAAAAATTTTACAGATTTTTTTAAACCTATATAGTATAGAACTACATATAACATTATTCTGTTTTGTTCATTACACTGCCTTTCTTTGATACATGTTGTAATTTTGACTACATAATACAATTATTCACTGTTCTTACTTAGTTTTTTCCTAAAATATAATTTCGGTTTCAGATTAAGTGGACTTTTGGATTACCGAAGTTCGAATTATAGGGACTCCACTGTAATTATATAGTTCAAAATTTTATTACAACAAAAAAGCTACTAGTTCCAATTGCATTTTCCCTCTAAATAAATGAGGGAAAAGCTTTTCAAATAAGTTTTATATATTTTCCTTTAAAAATTAACCATTTTAACATTAGCATTTGAATTTACTTGATGGTCTATCAAAATTTACTTTCAAGTAGACATAACTCCGTTAATTGTCTCCTTGCTGATGCTACTACAGTTTTTTTAAAGATTTATTTTGTTCTTCTATAAGCTTTACAATTGTTTATTAATAATTTTTATTGAATTGTGTAGTCCATTACGTTCGGTAAATCTTATTAATCACTTAAACAATAGTTTATAACTATCCGAACTTTAAATTTGTTAAAACTTACTGACACAAAACGTTTTCGATCGCTATGAGCCGATCTTCATCAGTGTCTTTTCTGATGGAAGATCGGCACATAGTGATCGAAAACGTTCTGTCTCAGTAAGTTTTAACAAATTTACTAAATCTAAAGTTCGGATAGTCATAAACTATTGTTTAAGTGATTAATAATAATTTTGTCCACAAAACGTAGAGATTTTGAGTGTATTATTTTATAAATTGTTATATTTTTAATTTGTTTTCTTCATGATTTTAAAAACTATATTTTGATATATGAAGAAGTAAATTTTTCACTTCATAATTTAAAATTCTATATACAAATTGTTATAGCGAAATTTACTTTCTTTCAAAATTTAAATTTTCTAAAATTTATTATTGCTCATTATCAGTTATTTATATATTTTACAACAACTAAGAAACAAATTGCCAGAATGCTTGGACCCCATACAGATATAGGGAAGTGTTTAGACCTAAAAATAAAGATGTATGGGTTATCTTTGTTAACTGCCCTGAAGCTTTTATTTTACAAGACTTTATTTTTTGTTTATTTTAATCATAGGTACTGTGAGATACAGCTACTTTTATTATACCTTTTCAGAAACTTTTATGTTTCAAACTACTTTAAAATCAATCAAATTTATTGATAAAAAACCTTAATATTCTTGTACCATCAGTATATTGCTAATCACTTTTACATTAGTTTATGACTATCCGAACTTTAAATTTTGTAAGTTTGTAAAAACTAACCGAGAAAGAATGTTTTCCATCGCTCCGTGTCAATCTTCATCAGTGTCTTCTGTTTGGAGTTGTTAGGTTAAGCGGTGACGGCTTTAAAGGCAGGTTTTCAATAGCATCAAAGAGTATGTGTGATTTGTATTGGGTTTGTTACTTTAATATGTTTGTATTTTGTGTTTTTAAATTTCATATTGTTCTAGTGTGTTGAGATGTGGTCCTTTTTTGTTAGTGTTGTAAAGATTTCTAGGTTATAGTAAATGGCTATGTATTTGTGTCCTGTTTCTTTTATGTGATTCTAGAATGCTGAGTTGGTGTTCTGTTTGTGTTCCTCGACTCTTTGTTTAAAGCTGCAACCTATTTTCCCAGTGTAGAATTCGTTGCAGTTTAATTTGCATGTGCCTGGTGCTTGTAGTTTAATAGCACAAAACTAATAATTACAATAAAAAATACGACATGACTCCAACAACAAAATTGATTAATTAAGTTTAACCGAACATAATGGACTACAAAATTCAAAAGTATATTATATTTATTAAATCTATTATTGTTTTTTCCAGGGTATAAAGCGGTTGTATCCTCAACACTTTGACAGGAAAAAAGAGCTTCGCAAATTAAACCACTCATTGTTAGTTAACTTTTTGGACCTGTTAGATTTATTAGTACGATTTCCCGATTCAACTCGAAGAGGTGAAAAAGTTGAAGATCTAAGTTTGCTTTTTATTCATATCCACCACTTGTTAAATGAATTTAGGCCTCATCAAGCCAGAGAAACATTAAGAGTCATGTTAGAACTACAAAAACGGCAACGAATAGAAACAGCACAACGTTTTGAAAAACATCTAGACAAAGTAAGTTCATTAGAAAAAACAAGTATTAATCAAAGACGTTGTGATCATAGGTTTTATTGCCTATGATGATCACCAAATCTTAACATTATTATTAAGCTAATTAACAACTTTCTGCACATATGGTTCAAATAAATTTATGAAAAACACTGTGACAAAAGGTTTTTGATTGCACTGATAAAGATCACCTAGTATGATCAAAAATGTTTTGTCACAGTAAGTTTTCTCCATAAATTGAATTTCAACAAGTCATTCAATGGTTTAATAGTAACATTAGAAATCTATATTTGTAATATTTAATAAAAATTACCATATCAAAGAACCCATTAAAACTTATAATTTTTATCATGAAAGTTTAATATATAATTAACTTCTTATCTACTAGAATATTTAAATATTTCCCTCAAAGAGCATTTATTTTATTGAAATTATGTTTGGTTTAAGGACCTGGGTAATCAAATTATCTTAGTAAGTAGCGTTTATGTCCTTTCTGTTACAACCTGTCTGAACACAGTTTGTTGTTGTACACATCAAATTTCAAGTACCCCCCCCCCCCCTACATACAAAATCACCACTACTCAAGTCAGGAGTACGAGGGACCAAATTTTAAAATGATGTGGGGCAGAAACAGGGAAGAGCCATCATTGCTTTTTGTGCTGTAGCAACACATTTTTGAAAGTGATTATCCTTTTTCAGAGATGAAAAATGAATTTTTCATTCCAAATCTTGCCCTTGGATGATATAGTAGTGGGTGCCTTAATATTCGTTTCTAGTAACACCTGCCTTCCCACTGCATACCACACAGTTACCTTCAGACTACGAAATAATCTCTCTTGAAGGTTTTGTGGTTTTTTTTCAGCCCAATTATGTTTATTGACAAAGCCATTAAGATGAAGATGAGCTTCATCAATTAGTAACAATATCAAATTTTCTTGTTCTTTAAGAAAGTAGCAGGCACTTGAGAAAATTCTAATCGCTGCAGGAAATCAAGCTGCATTAATTAGTGCACTACAGCTAACCTGACAGCATGTACATGCAAGTCTGTATGCTGAATGTGTCTCAACACAGCAGGCCTGAGGCTCTGAGAAAAGCTTCTCTCACTCGACTGGTGATCTCCAAAGTGAGAGCCGTATGTTCAGTATTTGAAGGTACTCTTGTTCGAAGGTTGTTTACCCATTCTAATATTGTGTTGAGGGAGAACACTTACATTTAGATGGATTTTTAATCTAGAAGCAAAAATCTCGCTGAATAACAGATTCTATGAAAAATTGTCACTATGCAAAACTCTTTTCATGCATATAGCAGCCAATGTAGCATCCATATCTAGATCTCAATGACCAATAATTATATGCTGTGAACAAAGGAAACAACTGCTTTCATTATATTCCTCCTATATACTAGTATGAACACACATTTTAATTTACACTAACCATTTTTTCTAACATACAAAACAATTGTTAGTTTCAAAAGCCGATTTTTGAACTTTAGAAAAAGAAAATATTATAAGAAAAAAATAGAACTATGAAAGCTTCTTGAAATATTGCAATAAAATTTAATGTTTTTAAAACAACAAAAGGTGTACATAAAACTTTACTACATTTCAGCCATAAATCTTATGGTATCAACCTTGTATTATCACCAACCTCATTGATCATGTTTCAGGCAATCCTGTTATAAAACTCTCCAACATAACACAAACTATTGAACAGATCTTAGGTATTTTTAAAATACCCAATCAGTATTAAAAAATATCTTAAAATAATTTGTAGATCTTGTTTTTTCTAGTTAGCGCTAAAAGTTTGTCTAAAATCAAAAGTAAAAAATATTTCAGGTGATGGAAATTTTGCAGCAAGCGTTAATGACACTACCAGACACTGCAGATTTGGATTCAAAATTAATGGTACCATGTGAATGTCTAGAAGATATGGACACATCTAATATGGATGATGGAAACAGTGATTCATGCAGCACTTTAGATAAACTGATGTGTGAAATTGTGGATGCTTTGTAGCAAACTGCCAAGTTAAAGACTGCTACATCATACACTAATTTACTAAACAAGGGTTCAAATTATTATTTTGCAAATAATTATTGTCTTTTATGCCTTTATTTCAAATATTGTCTATCGTTACTTTATTTTTAATGATTTTTTTAAGATTAGTGAATAGCAAATTTAAATGTAATTCAAGATTATTTTTAAAACAAAAAAGTTTTTCACTAAACACTTGTAAATATTTACAAACTTGCCTATAGTAGCACTTACTTATATTTGATTACGGCGGCCGTTTCAGGAGATGTGTCCCATTGTCAAGACATTTCCGATGTTTCGGAGATGAAAAATATATATTCATAAAACATGGTTTTTTACAATTTTTGTATTTATACGTTTTTATGTGTTTTAAGAAGTTGTTTATAATAAAAATTTGTATTTGTATTAAAAAAATGCTTTTATAGTGAGGTCTTGCTGCAATAAAAAAAATTATACATGGTAACTGTTAATATCAACTGAGACAGCTATAAACACTACTAACTCTCCTATTATACACGGTGCAAAAGTACTGATTTTTTAGACAGTTTTATTGAACTTTTTGGATCATACATCTAATACTCCTCAAAATAGGACCCTTGTGCGTCAATACACTGCTGGAAACATTTTTTAAACTCATCCTCCGGGATCGCCTTGAGCTTATCCGTCACAGCTTTTTGGATCGCTTCGATGGAGTCGCAACGCCTTCCCTTCCTTCAGCTTCCTTTTAACAAGCAGGAATAAGAGGAAGTTCGGGGTGACACGTCTAGGCTGTAGAGAGGGTGAAGAAGCACCGGAACCCCCATCTTGGCCAGTAGAGAGGTGTAGAGGAAGGCAGTGTGCGCCGGTGCATTGTCGTGATGGAGAGTTCAATTGTTTACCATGTCGGACGGAAATGTTTTTTGAGCCTCCGGGATCGCCTTGAGCTCATCCGTCACAGCTTTTTCGATCGCTTCGATGGAGTCGCAATGCCTATCCTTCAGCTTCTTTTTAACAAGCAGGAATAAGAAGAAGTTCAGAAAGGAGCACTTCCTTGTAAAGGCCGTGTTCACAGTGCTTCCATGAGGTACAAACTCCTTATAGAAGATGCCTAGAGAGTCGAAAAACACGATTAGCATGGTTTTAACCTTTCAACATTGCTTCATGGTAACAAGTTTGTGTGCCACTTTGTTCCTTACTATATGGATCGTACTCGACACAACCACATTTCATCACCAGTGATAGAACTGTCCAAGGTGTTATTCTGTTCGTCTTTTCCCAACACTTCACAAGAAAGTTGCACACGCAATTGCTTTTGCTCATCAGTCAAAAACTTCAGGACCATTTCGGGCACACTTTCTGCATCGCCAGTTTTTTTGTTCCGATTTCCCGTACATTGTAATAAGTTACATTTAACTCCTCACTAATCTCGACTAGCACGACAGTCAATGTTCAAAAACTCACAAACCCGGCTCTGTTTGCGTCGTCCAAGGCTTCCCAGGTTGCTGTATGTCTTCGGAGTCCTCTCAGCCTTCCTTCAAACATTTACCGAGCTCTACACAAAACTTGGTCCCCGTAAGCGTCTTTGAGTAACCCATGAGTTTCAGTA
Source organism: Prosapia bicincta (assembly GCA_036971475.1). Classification (NCBI taxonomy): domain Eukaryota; kingdom Metazoa; phylum Arthropoda; class Insecta; order Hemiptera; family Cercopidae; genus Prosapia; species Prosapia bicincta. The sequence continues at coordinate 123,161,532 of JBAIZL010000004.1, read as the reverse complement.
AAAGATTTGTTGAGCAATGCGCAAAATTTCATTGCATAATGCTGTTCCAACGATTGCATTTTCGCCACTGGCAAATTGAAACAGACTGCCAAAACAGCTTTCACACACAAAGTGATGTTGACTCAACCACTGTTGCCAGTAAACTGGGAGAGGGGAAGGTTCAAGGTACATTTTCCCCCTCTACTAGATTTTTTTGGCCGCTTGCCAGACATTGCACACAGAAAGTCTTATTACTTTTCAATCGCACCCTGTATTTCAGTCTAATCTGGCACATGTTACATATCAAACAAGATGTTTTTATACTACAGATATTTTACCAAAACATTTATATAAAATCAGAAAACAAGATTTAATTTTCTGAATGATTACTTACATGTAAGAAACATCTACATAAGTAATGCAAGTACTTTAAATAGTATGACAGCTACTAGAAGACCAGTCTAACTACGGCCTGTGGGCCACATCTAGTCCGGATAAAAAAGGAGAGGTTTTAGTGTAATTTATAACAATAATAATGAATAAGACTAGTGATACAAGGAACCAATGTAAGGAAGACTACCTACTCTTTTCAGAGTAGAAAATTTTCATTAGAAGGCACTCCATTCTTTAATCTTGCAGTCAAAAAAATTAAATTAATAAAGATTTTCTGGAGGGCCACATCCAAACATATGAGCCCAAGATGTAGGAAATAAGAAATATTTTTCACCATCTGTGTCTTGTGGAAACAAATCAAACATTTCATCCATGAGCTTAGCTATTATGATAGCATGAGGTCGAGTGTCTCCTCCAGTACAGTACTTCAGGGGCAAAAGAAACGCTAAATTCAAGCTTTCACAATGTGGCGAGAAATTCATACACATTCTTGTTCCTTGTTCTTCTAGTAAGTCTTCTACTTCTTCACTTTCTGGTTCTATTTACTGGGGTAGCGTTAACTTCTCTTTGATGCCTTGGTCCACATGTTGGTTAGCTATATATACAAGTGAATCCGGATACTCCACTTGTGATTTATATTTCATTATATTACAAGCACTTGCTAACATAACTAATAACTCAATCCCATTATCAATCATCCACTTGCTAAATTTCTCTCGAAATTGATATTCAAATTGCTCTACAATAGGTCCACGTATTTGTACAAAGATGGATTTATGACTTTCAGAAGCGAAAATCTCTACAGCTGCTGTTAGCCCAGTCGTAGTGTGCCCAAAAGCATCTTTTGCAACAATGGGTAAAATACCCTCAATCCATATACAACCAATCATGTCTGCCTTGGTTGAGGCAATCAACAGGTCAACTGCTAGTTGACCTGCACTTCCATATGACACCCCAGGTATAACTGCTGCATAATCCTTTAAATCCATAGTCTCTGCTGAAATAAACATTTTTGATCGATTTTGGATTGAATTTAAATCTAAATTAATCTCTTACTATATTCACTGTCACAATGTAAAACTAACAGTTTTTTAAAAAAAAAAACTAACTTTTGTTATACAAATACAAATTTTTATTATAAACAACTTCTTAAAAAACATAAAAACTTATATATACAAAAATTGTAAAAGACCATGTTTTTTGAACAATTTTTCATCTCTGAAACATCGGAAATGTCTTTTCACATCTCCCGAAACGGCCGTCCTCAACAAATATAAGTAAGTGCTACTATAGGCAAGTTTGTAAATATTTAATAGTGTGTTTAGTAAAAATAATCTATTGTAATTCAATTCACCAATATTGTATAGAACATTTTTTTTTACTTTTTTTCATTACACACCCTATATTTCCATAAAAAGAATTGTTACCGCTTAAGTTTTAGGCCCCACTTATATCAAAAAGGAGCATAGCTTGTGTAAAATATTTATTATAACCTTTGGTTTGTCAGAATTTGCATTTGCTATTCAATTGGATTTAAATTCAATTCGATCTAAAATGTTTATTTCAGCAGAGACTATGGATTTGAAGGATTATGCAGCAGTTATACCTGGGGTGTCATATGGAAGTGCAGGTCAACTAGCAGTTGACCTGTTGATTGCCTCAACCAAGGCAGACATGATTGGTTGTATATGGATTGAGGGTATTTTACCCATTGTTGCAAAAGATGCTTTTGGACACACTACGACTGGGCTAACAGCAGCTGTAGAGATTTTCGCTTCTGAAAGTCATAAATCCATCTTTGTACAAATACGTGGACCTATTGCAGAGCAATTTGAATATCAATTTCGAGAGAAATTTAGCAAGTGGATGATTGATAATGGGATTGAGTTATTAGTTATGTTAGCAAGTGCTTGTAATATAATGAAATATAAATCACAAGTGGAGTATCCGGATTCACTTGTATATATAGCTAACCAACATGTGGACCAAGGCATCAAAGAGAAGTTAACGCTACCCCAGTAAATAGAACCAGAAAGTGAAGAAGTAGAAGACTTACTAGAAGAACAAGGAACAAGAATGTGTATGAATTTCTCGCCACATTGTGAAAGCTTGAATTTAGCGTTTCTTTTGCCCCTGAAGTACTGTACTGGAGGAGACACTCGACCTCATGCTATCATAATAGCTAAGCTCATGGATGAAATGTTTGATTTGTTTCCACAAGACACAGATGGTGAAAAATATTTCTTATTTCCTACATCTTGGGCTCATATGTTTGGATGTGGCCCTCCAGAAAATCTTTATTAATTTAATTTTTTTGACTGCAAGATTAAAGAATGGAGTGCCTTCTAATGAAAATTTTCTACTCTGAAAAGAGTAGGTAGTCTTCCTTACATTGGTTCCTTGTATCACTAGTCTTATTCATTATTATTGATATAAATTACACTAAAACCTCTACTTTTTTATCCGGACTAGATGTGGCCCACAGGCCGTAGTTAGACTGGTCTTCTAGTAGCTGTCATACTATTTAAAGTACTTGCATTACTTATGTAGATGTTTCTTACATGTAAGTAATCATTCAGAAAATTAAATCTTGTTTTCTGATTTTATATAAATGTTTTGGTAAAATATCTGTAGTATAAAAACATCTTGTTTGATATGTAACATGTGCCAGATTAGACTGAAATACAGGGTGCGATTGAAAAGTAATAAGACTTTCTGTGTGCAATGTCTGGCAAGCGGCCAAAAAAATCGGGTAGAGGGGGAAAATGTACCTTGAACCTTCTCCTCTTCCAGTTTGCTGGCAACAGTGGTTGAGTCAACATCACTTTGTGTGTGAAAGCTGTTTTGGCAGTCTGTTTCAATATGCCAGTGGCGAAAATGCAATCGTTGGAACAGCGTTATGCAATGAAATTTTGCGTATTGCTCAACAAATCTTTTACCGAAACCCTTGAGTTACTCAAACAGGCTTACGGGGACCAATTTTTGTCATGAGCCCAGGTAAATGTATGGCACAGGGCGTTCAAGGAAGGCCGAGAGGACCCCGAAGACAAACAGCAACCTGGAAGGTCTTTGACGACTCAAACAGAGGAAGATGTGATGGGCGGACGGTGGATATATCCATGAAAATCAATGTAAATATGTAATTACTTTTTTTTTATATTAACAGTGTTTCTATTGTTTTATAAGTGGAAGCTCACTAGAAAATTAAAAATTGGATGGCAAAAGAGATGCCATGTTTGCTATGAGAAGGAAGTGCGTAAAGAGACTATATATTTCTGTAAAACTTGCATTGACAAACCTTACTTTACATCTAAACTCCTGCTTTGAAGCCTACCTTACAAAATATGTGTACTTTTAGATTTAATCAGTTGAAAAGTTTGCTAAAAGAATTAAGTACATAAAGAGACTTTGTATTGTATTAGTTCTTCTTTTACATGTAATTTGAGACTTGTCATTAAAGGCTAAGATTATCAGTTAAATGTATTGTTTTGTAATTTTTTCTACCTATTATAAGCTGCATGGTGAAGTAACTTATATTTTGCAATAATAACTGACAAGTAGCAGATATATCTCAAGGATGGGAGGCAGATATATCCGCATTATTTTTTATAACAAAAAAAAATTAAAATAAATTATTTTTTATAAAATAAGTATCACACATTTACTTTCTTGTAAAAACTGTTCAAAAAAAATATATAACCTAAATTTTTTCCTGCCATCCCTAACCTCAAGAACTGAACGTATTTCGATGAATTTCCCATATAGGAAGGATTAATTCTGTTAGTTTTGTACCGGCTCAATTTCATATATTAGATAAAAAATCAAAATAAAACTATATATATCTTCAAATTAAAACTTAAGACAACAGAGGAGTAAATAACTTTTGTCTAAAAAAGATTACAATGTTTATTAGGTTCACAGGGTTACAAATGTTTTAAAAATTATTACTAAATATAAAAAAAAAATTTTTTGTAATTCAGTGGCTAGCAAAAACTGCAAACAAAAAACATTAAAATCAATAATAAACATAGTCAACCCTTGGCCTCCTGAAACAAATTAAATATTAGTCAAATTCATTATTTTGAAACAAAATTTAAAAACGCTTTACTTCAAAACTGTAACAGAAATTAATTGATTAACGTTTATCTATACTACTAACGGAATAGATAATGAAAAAAAAAACATTTCATTATTGACTTATTGCTATACACACATACTGAAATTGAACACTACACATTTTTAAAATCATACACAGTTCATGCAAATCAAAATTTTTGTTACTCTAATATTAAAAATAAAATTTCACATCTAAAACGTAAATCTATAAACCTGTTTTACATTAAAAAAGTTTACCAAAAAAATTAAAGATTTTGAATTAATATCTAACCAAACAAATGACATTCACAAGTTCTGTTACCTATAGAAACAGATTATATTAATTACCTTTTGTTCTAAACTATTAATTGTTTATGCTATCCTGAACTGTAATAACTTTAAAACAATTTATAATCAAAAAACTATTGTTTAAAATTTGAATAAACTTTAAGAATCAAATATTCTTTTAAAATACTAAAAGTTAGATAAATTTTTCGAGGATAATAATTTTTTTTGTAATACCTAAAAAACAAATTTTATATAGTTTGCAAAAATGGAGTAACATGGAAAAGACCATAATTGAATACCTATTTCTGCAATATTAAAAAAAAATTCAAAATGTTTTTTTTTATAATTTTGCAAGCGTTTATACTATTTACGAAATAACCTAAAAATATTTGTAATTAAAACCCTAATCATTTTATAAAATATAAATAAAAAAATTAATTTTTTAACTACAATGAAATGGTTATTCAACAACCAAACTTAAATTTTTCTTCAATATATACAATCACTAACATATGTTTTAAGAAATTTACTCTATATTATGATAATACTAAACATTTGTTTTTATTGTTTCCATTTATAATAAATTAACAGGTTCATCAGTTTTTGTTTATAAGAATAAATGGTCCAGAAGTAAACATACTGAAACAAAGAATCAATATAATTATTAAATAAAACTATCAATTGCCAGCTATAAAAACGCTGAAAATATAACAAACAATAAAATATGCCTTATTATCCTTAGTCACAAATTAATCCTAAAATGATTACAATAGAAAGATGCTTTACAGTTATGCAAACTAAAAGGTCTTTTTATATTTTCAGGCTGATATTATGGGTAATAAGAGGTTGGATTTTATTTTAACATCTAAAAATCAAATATATTTATTAGAATTAAAATTTAGAAATTTGTTATTGTTTAAAAAAAAGTTGTATTTCCAAGACATTTATTTCAAATTGAGTAAGTAAATATCTTTTGTTTCAACAAGTTTTTTGTTGTTACATTTTAAGATGTTTTCTACTCTGGTGCTAATCTAGGGAGAAACTTTGCAAGTGATTACAAAATTTATTTACATATTCTATCTTTTTATTGAAAGGTTAAAATGCCCTGTAAAATGTCTAAAAACATAGAGAGAACTGTTTGAACTGAAAATACGGCTGTTTATCTGACCTTTACTGAATAATAAAAAACCAAGACAATAAGAATATACCTCTTATTAATGAGGAAGAAAAATTGAGATATGTTCACAGTATTGTCTTTTCTTTGAATTCATCCCCGTTTTAAAACTTCCACACCAAAAGGCCCTAAAATTGCGTGATTTTAACTCTTGATACTGTACTATTTCTAATCTACATAAGTTTTGTGCTAATTCTGATTCTGTAATTTCATACTTAACGTAGTTGCTTAACCTGTGGGCCATAGCATCATATATATATCGTGGACATCAGGCCATCGGCTATAGTTAAGCTGGAAGCCTGCACGAAGAAGTAAGTAAAACGTAGTTACTTACTTGCTAATGCGTTTCAAAACAATCGTTCCTTTTACGAAGCTAACCCTCTACTGGCGACATATCGGCAGTCTACAAAGGATCTGAACGGGATGAATTTATGACAGTGGAATGAGGTGAGGTGTTTGCATTTTGTGTCATAAAGGAACGATTGTTTTGAAACGCGTCAGCAAGTAAGGAACTACGTATTCACTTAGTTAAGTATTTTAAAATTAGTTTAATCAGTGAATTCAAGATGATTACATCAAGCAACTTTAAAATAATAATTTTTTGAGACATTTAGTTATAAGTAAAATTTAGGTAGCAACAGTAGCATAAAGAGCAGTGAATTCTCCAAATAGAAAACATTTTTTGCATTGTACAAAACGCTCATTGTTTAGAGGTCTATGCTATTGAAAGAAAAAAAATACAATATAAAATTGTATGTGAAAATGTACGAGAAAATGAATGAATGAAGTTTCAAATTGTAAGTTCAACTAGTCATAAAAATTCGGGTTTTAACACATTGACTATTGATCACCTAAAATAGGGTACTGACATCTAAACTAAAAGGCTGTTTCAAAATGTGTGAGCTGTAAATGACAGGTTTTGCATGTAGTTACAAAACACTAACAATATTATTTGGTTGTGACTAGGCACACTAAAATGAGCTGAAAAACATCGACCTTAAGGTATTTCCACAAAAGTCATCAAGGTCAATAGATAGGGGATCCCTAATTTAAAAATATACGTATTGAGAAAATTCTATGGTTTAATTTTCAAAATTAGACTACCAACTAAAAAAGTAAGTTCTTAGTCCTTTCGTTTTAAAAAAAATGAGAATAAATTTCAGAAAAAAACTCTTGCCATTTGAAGAAAATAATAGAAATTTTATTCTGAATATTCTTAACATGTTCATTTCCAAGCTGGAAATTGGAATTTTGTGTAGTGGCCGCTATAATAACTCACTTAGAATTTGGATAGCAACGGTATCACGTGATCAGCCATCCGGTAAGATCTGACATTACGCGATATCGCAGCTGTGATGATTGGCAGTGAACGTCTTAATGGTCAATTTGTGTGTGAATTAGTCCATTTTTATCATTACGTTAATAATCATTCACTTTGTTCTAATTTTCAAATTAAAAAAGACAAATTGTTTAAAAACGGTTTCTTTTATTTAATTTTAAACATATAACATTGTACACAAATTGTTTTTGTTAATTGTTTACAAACACTTTGAAAGGTTATTGTATGGTACTGTGCACAGTTCTATAGTGATATTTTGAGTTATAAACTGAGTTGAATGAAGAATGGCATGTAAATACTCAGCTTTACTGTTTTGAGCAAACCATTTGAGAAATGAGGATACTAAAAATGAGATTTTGGAGGTGATATTCTAAGCTTTAAAAAAAAGTATGAAGACAAGGTGTTAGATATTCTTAACAATAACTTCTCATATTTTTTTGTGTCTATAAGTAAATCAAATGATGATTTTTAACAGCGACGACGTACACTTACAGAAAGATAATAATTACCATAACATGGATAAACCAGTCTATTCAAATGATTACCTTGAAAGTGAATGATTACCATCATTGTCTTTTTACTTAAATCATTAGTTTTCACATAAAAACAAATATTACTTGTAATTTTTTATTTTTGTAATACAGAGGATTCCGATTAATTGGACTACTGATTTATCAGGTCAGTTATTTAATTGGACAACAATTAAAAAAATAAAAATGAGTAAAAGTTAAAGAAAAATAAAGTCATTTAATTGATCTGAAAGACATTATATCTTCCCGTACATTCTTTTTTTGTGTTGTAGCTTTACGTAGTACTGAAAATGCCCAGTAGTGTACAATAAATAATGACTATGTTCAGAAGAAAAACATCAGCTGTAGAACAAAAAACAGGTTCTACTGCAGATACTATGTATGCACTTTTGAAATAATTAGAACCTTGCAATGAAGTGAGCCCCCCCCCTACTGTTAATTGCCTCATCACTCAAAAATGACAACTCATCATCATTCTATAACCATTTCTTAATGTTATAAAAAGCTTTATATTAAAACTGCAATACTTGATGACTAGTATGTTTGTAAACACACTCAAGTACTTACAAACACAAGTACATTCACAAGCACTTCAAGGTCCTTACAGTTTAGAGACATCATATGTACCCTAACTTGCCACTTTGTAGGCTGTGAAAGCATACTTCATCACTATTTAATTCTGCTGCTTGCAATTAATATTGTTGTATGTACAGAATCTAATCCTGAGCATCATATATTAAAATGACAAAAATCTAGGTTATTTGGCATTTAGTAAAATATTACCTTTTATTTTCAAAACTTACTTTATTAAGAACAGCGATTTATTCGGACCAAATCATGTTAGTTCCAAAGTGGTTAGATTATCCAGAATCTAATATATTTTTTGCAATGGAAAAACAATTATTTATGATGATTCAATAAAAAAAAACAAGTCTAAAAAATGTAATCGTATTTAAATACAAAACTAAGGGTAACATAATAACAAATTTTAATTACTATGAATACATTATTGTTATTCATATTTCCGATAAGAATATTTGTCAGCTTCTTTTGACATAAGGTTGAAAATTATTTAATAACAGAATTATACGACAAGGTCTGATAAAAATTACATCACGTCTGTTAAAAGGCTAATCTGTCTGTTAAAAGGCTAATCTAGTGCTCAACACAGCCTAGGAAAAATCCAAATTATTTAGATACAAGAATCATTTACGACTATATTACCTGATTTTAGCTGTCTGCATTACTGCCAATTTTGTTTAGGAGTTTTTTCCGTAAATTAAACAGCTTAATTCGAATCATTAAGTAAATAAATGTTCAGCCTTCAATGTTGTCCCTCATAGTATCAAAAGATAAAAATGGAACAAATGCTTTGTTGATTGGCTAATTTGTCTTTGTTAAAAAATTCAAGTTCAAATTTCACTTAAAGATATCTTGTATTTTGAAACAACTAACATTTTCTACTAATATATATATTTTACAATTTTTTTAAAAAGTCTTTGCAAAAACACAAATATGGTTTAATTCGCCTTTTTATAGAAAAATGAGCTTTTATTAAAAATTAAGGATTATTTGTTTGACTTCAATGTTTAAATACTAGGAGGAAAAATTCCTAGGGACCAATTTTCAGAAAAAAAAACAATAAATTTCATTTGACTGCAAATCTATATGGCAAAGGTAGCTAATATGTTTTGTAATCAGACGAAATGGACTCTACTGGAGTCAATTCCTCCTAACCAGTATATCTATCTTTGGTTTCCTTTAGACACAAATTTCAGTTATTTGAAAATTCTAATGTCAGAAACAGATCTTGCCCCCAGTAAATTCAAACTAAGAATACTCCATTAAATTACAATAATGAATATTAAAATTACTTGAACCGTATTAATGAAAGTGGAGACAGAAATATCTTAAATGTGTGGATGGCAACCCGCTGAATATTATTACTGTTGAAGAATGAATTATTCTACTTTTCTTAATTTCTGCAGAGATTCTGTGCATACCATTTAGAAGCTCAGGCTAAAAGAATTGAATATAAATCAAAATTTTTCTAATAAAAACAAACACAATTCCTCACATTGATCAAAGGGATCTTCTACATCAGAGGTCTTCAAATGGCAGCCCGCGGGCCAGGTCCGGACCGCGAGCTCGTTTTGAACGGCCCGCGCCAAATATTTGAGTTGTCTCACAACGACACAACTTTACACACTGACGCAGGAGGCGTGACACCAAGGGACATGTGGTCAAACAATAGGTTTCCCCACTCTCCCTCCCCACCACAGCGTAATTCCCGTTACTTATGGGTCCCTTTACTTACCCGGACGGTCTGGTCTAGCGAAAGTCTCTTACTATCGGTGTCATTGTCACTCATGAGCTATCTGCTGCTAGTACATAGTGGACATTATTTCAGTGCCGTTGTCTGCATTTATTGTGTTTAACATTTTGTCGGGTGTGTTGTAAGTTTTAAAAGTGAGTTGTTTAAGTTTGTCAACAGCTACTATGGAAGGTAAGAAAAGAAAAGTTGACAGCGAAAATAGACAATTCCTATCAGAATGGACTGATAAATATTTGTTTATACTCCCAAATCGCGCTGGTGCCGTACCTGTATGTTTAATATGTCAGCAGACTGTATCTGTTGTCAAAAGTGCGAACATCAAACGTCACTTTGAGACAAAACACAAGTCTTTTAATGAAAACTTTCCAATTGGCAGCAATTTACGCAAGTCAAAATTTGATTCCTTAAGTGCCAGTTATTCAACTTCCACTCAAATAATGAATCGATCTATGACAGCGCAGGAAAAGTGTGCAGAAGCGTCCTTGCGCATTTCTTGGACTCTCGCTAAACATATGAAACCTTTTAGTGATGGAGAAATAGTTACAGAATGTATGTTAGCGCCAGGGAGTGCATTATTTGACACCAAACAGGACGTTGTTGACACTATTAGTCGTATTCCTCTTTCAGCAGCTACAACTACTAGAAATACAGAGATTTTAGCAAATGAAAATAATAAAATATTAAAGCAGGTTATAGCAGCTACAGACAGTTATTCATTGGCCATAGTTGAGTCATGCGACATCACTGATATGGCCCAGCTAGTAGTTTTTGTGAGATTTTTAGATAAAGCTAAAGACCAGTTCATTGAAGAACTTTTAACTATCATACCAATGAAAGGTCAAACCCGTGGAGAAGACTTGCACAAAGTTTTAACAGAGTTTTTTGAAAATGCTAGTTTTGATCCTAAAAAGTTAATTTCGATAACAAACAGATGGTGCTCGTGCAATTACTGGTAAAAACAAAGGTTTGGTTGGTCAAATAAAAAGTGACGCTAAATTCAATGAAAATCTGCTATTCTACCATTGCATCATTCATCAAACTGTTTTGTGCTGCAAACTGAGCCCTTCTCTTGAATGTAAAATGCAGGTTGTGATTAAGATCATCAACTTCGTTCGTTCAAAGTCTTCTCTACGCCACCGTGAGTTCAAAGATCTCCTTCAGGAAACTAATGTACAGTTTGAACACTTGCTTCTTCATAACAATGTTCAGTGGTTGAGCAAGGGTTTGATTCTTCAACGGTTTTTTGCAGTTATTAACGATATTAAAGTGTTTCTGTCTGAGTGCAAAGAAGACATCGCAAGTGAATACTTAGGCTTCCTACTTGACACAGAACTATTCGTAGCTACGATTGCCTTTCTAACAGATATCTTCAGACATTTGAATTTCTTTAACTTAAAGCTACAAGGGAAAGGCCTGCTTGTGTGTGAACTTTACACGGAAGTTAGGAGTTTTTCAAACAAAATTGATATCTGGTGTGAAGATATCTCTGATGAACGATTCCACTTTTCTAACCTAAAATCTATTTGTGACGAAACTGATGGTATTGATATCAAACCATTTGAAAATTTTTTGAAAGATTTGAAACTTGAGTTTGAAACTAGGTTTTCTGATTTTGGGAAAATAGGAAATGTTGTACAAGTCCTTAACAAATGCTTTTCTTTAAAACCAAATGGTCAATGGACAAGTGAAGCAGCGAAGATTTTCCACTCAAATAAGGCTGCCTTGCAAATGGAGATGGTCGACTTTCAAGAAGACATCGGTTTGAAGGACAAATTTAGTCAAGTCCCCAAAGATCTTCCTTGTGACCAGTTTTGGATTAGGTATGTTAGCCCTGAGAGATACCCGGAGATGAGAAAATTGGCAATTAAGTTGTGCACAATGTTTGGCTCAACGTACCTGTGTGAGTCAGCGTTTTCAAAAATGAAATTTATTAAAAATCGTTTTAGATGACGTCTGACAGATAATCATCTTAACAACTTGCTTAGAATTAGTTGTACAACCTCAACCCTAAACTTCAAGGAAGTTGTTCAAACTAAAAAATTTCATTTTTCTGACTAAAATGTATTTTATATAAGTTTCAAGATATATTATTCTCTTATTGTGGTATCTTTTGAGTCTAAATATAAACAAATTACTTTACTTCTTTGTTCAAATGTGTTTACGTTCTTTACCCCATGAATATATATAAAGGCCCGCGGCGGACTTTAGAAAATCCAAAACGGACCCTGACTAAATGTAATTGAAGACCACTGTTCTACATGATCAGCTATGTGATCTTTCTTGTTAGTAAAAGGAAATCACACTTAGGTAAATTAACCTTTTTAGAGCAAGGTATACAAAAATTATGGGAGTCAAAGTCAATATTGAATACAATTTTTAAAATTCTATTTATAAACAATATTTTTCTAAAAAAATAAAAATAAATTTTTACGGAGATTAACAAACAAAGTGTTTATTTTAGTTACCCTAGAGCAGAAGTCTCCCACCTTTTTAACTCAAAGGCCACATCAAAAACTTTTGGAGGAAAGGCAGGCTGGCAATATTTCAGGGCAGAATGTCTAGCCCCCCCCCCCACACACACACACGACATTTTTTTTCTAATCAAGAGCTCAGCGCAGGTTTTTGCTAGTTTCTTGCTTAGTTTTTTTACTTGTTTACAGCTAGTTTTACACTTATAGAGAAAACAATCGGCAAGTGACAGACGAGTACTGTACTCATATTTAATGGTAAAAATGATTATAAGGAAATATATTACCAAATAATTTTTTTTATTCAGTATGCTAGCTTTCCGCGGGCCGAAAATAATCTATTCGCTGGCCGGATGTGTTCCACAGGCCATAGGTTAGAGACCCTGGTCCTAGAGCACTATTTATATTATTTAGTAACCATTGCAACAGTGTAAGGTAGGTCAATCACGTTTGAAACAATCAAGGTTTCAACGACAACCAGATGAGGGGAAAATATGTCATATACAACTTAGAGAAATAATTCTAGGAATTGGAAAGTTGGGCTAGTGCCAAAGCGCTCTATACTTCAAATATGAAAATTCTCAGTTCGAATCAGGCTGGACCCCACAAATTTTAAAATTTAATTATTGAATAAATATTTGAAAAAACATCAACTGTCATCCACCATTGCTTTTAAAAAAGTGCATTTGAATTTGATTGGTTGAATAAAAACATATTTTATTTACAATTGAACATTTGTACAAGATATATATCAGGAGAGTGTGAGTTAATATAAAGAATTTATTAACGGACAAATTACTGTAAAAATTCTTAATGTAAAATAATTTTTTTGTGATTATGTATATGCAATGTAATAAAACCCCTGAATATGTCAAAATGTAATCCTAAAAACAAAATACAAAGTTTCAGCTGTATTTTCCTCCTAACTCATTTTACTTATTACATTGGTTCGTTTCTAAATTTTTATGATACAGACTTTTAAATATTGCATATTTCTAAATGTTTTATCTTGTGTGTATTTTAGTAATCTTTCAAGGCAGTTTATTAACAGTTTTGTTCTTCAAAAATCAAATGAAACATTAGACTTTGCCTGATATTCAACATATTTTGTTATTTATTTAATAATTCAATTAAATACAATTTTTGCAATGTTACTGACCAAACCAAGACTTTGGAGATCCAGACACAATTCAGTTTTACTAAGTCTTGATTAATGGAACTATACTGTACTTACTGCTAAATGGAATAACATTGCTGATATTTGGACATAATTTACTGAAAGATTCTTTGACATAGCCTATACTTCAAAATTTATAAAACATAAAATTAATTTATTGCTCTGAAAACAACAACTCATATATATATATATATATATATATATATATATATATATATATATATATATATATATATAATAAAATCTTTAATCATAAATTTACAAAAATGTATCAAAATTTTTATAAAAAAATTACTAAAGCTATAATAGGTAGAACTGCAAACCTGAAACAAAAAAGACAAATTAATTGAATACAAATTTTCTTCTTTCTTTTCTTATTTTATAATCTTTTTGTTGTTAGTAGTTTTCAAAAGATAACTATTTTTTATAACTTTTTTGCTTTATTTTCTTTGTAGAATTAACCTTCAGAAACTGGGAAATTTGAAAAATTATTAGGAAATCTGCAAAACAAAACAAAAATAAATTTATAGAAATAAAACGTAATAAAAAGAAAGAAGAAAATTTTAACAAAAAATAAATAAAATAATTTGAACATGTACGAAAAATGATGGTAAGAATGTACAAAAAAAAGTATTAAAATGTACATTACAGAGTTTGGATAATTGTTGGAAACTTCAGTTGTGATGTTCTTATATACGCCATGATTACAAACACATGCCACTGATTTTCTGTCTTCAATTCAAGTAGTGGTATTTAATTTTAAAACATTCATTCAAATTTAATATTGAAATATACAAAAAGCAAAGAACTTAGATCCAACATACAAGATACCATTTTATCTCATATGACTTATTTATACATTGTTTTCCCTAATGAAAGTTTTAGGGATATATGTCCAAAATCATGAGATTTTTGAGTGTTTCAAGAATTTAAAAATTTCGCCTCCATGACCGATTTCCTCTGAAACCTCCTCTTGGTCTAGAGCGCCCACCACGGAATCTCCCTCTCATTTGAGTTGGAACTGAAAAAGAAAAGTTATTACTGTAAAGAAACAAATTTAATAAACAAAATGTTTTTAATGGCTTTATTCTATCTGAGTAATCAAAAGAAATTAATAAAAATAAGGTTTATTTGACTAATTTCAGTCGAACCTAAATACAATATGAAAATATTGTTGCTTTATATTTTTTCTTGTGAATTTTAAAACAATTAGTAAATCTACAATTGAATATTCAAAAAAATTTTTTTACTAGGAAAATTACTTTCAGTACGTACTCACATCATATTTTATGATTACTGATATACCACAATAAATAAAGAACCCCCCCCCATATTGAAAATTTTAACAATATTCAGTCTTTGGAAAGTCTGGAAGTTAGCTACAGCAATAAGAAACTGTTCATTTCTTCATGTTATCTGATAGATAGACAAAAAGACAGAGTTACCTTGGTAATAGTTTGGTCTATTTTCAGAAATATATAATATTTCAAATGTGCTGCATCCTTTGCCAAACAGGGAGAAACTAATATTGTCTCAGATATATACATATCCTGTCACAGTGGCAGGAAAAATACCAAAAAAGCTGTTTGTTTTCATTATTGTAGTACATTTGAACATTAGGATAACCTTTTATAAACCACAATCTTAAGTAAATTTGAATTACACGACTCTGCTGCTAGTAAAGGCCATTTAAACCCTCTTTTAACAAACCATGTTCTGGATCATTCTAATGTACTGTTGCTAGCAGGAGAGTTAATTATTGGTGCAACCCCTAAACAAAAATTTAGAATTACCCTTTCTAAAAGGAAGTTTGAACTATAACCCTCTCTGGGCCATGCATGGTATATATTATCATCAGTAATCAAAAGACTAATTCATTTACAGATGATACACATTACTATAAAGTTAATTTACTATAAAGTTACATGATTCTCAAGTTTTGCGGTTTTAAAACATGCTGTCAGAGTTACTCAGAAACTGGCCTATTCTGGAAGAAAATGCTTATGAGAACTTTTATAGCTCATGAAGAGAAAATATTTTCAGATTTTAAGGCCGCCAAAGACCGATTGACAGTGATATTTGGCACAAATACAGTTGTTGACTATAAGTTGCAATCTCTTATAGTTTATCGCTCATAAAATCCAAGGCCATTGAAAAATATTTCTAAAGCTACCTTGCCCGTGTAGGAAGTCGAATCAGAAGGCTTTGGTGACAGCTTTTTTTTTAAGACCGGTTTGGTCATCATTTCATACCTCAAAACGAAGGTTATTGTCGGTCTAAACAAATTCCTTTTAAAGTAATTCCTATTAATTGACAATGCACTTGATCATCCTCCTACTATATAATCTAATTTTGACACATTTTTGCTACCAAACACAAATAATTTGCTTCAACCGATGGATCAGGGAGTCATCAAAACATTTAAAGCTTATTACACAAGAAGATCATTTGCACATCTGAATGAAGCTATGGGACAGAACAACAAGCTCTCTGTTGAAGGTTTTTAGAAACAATTCACTGTTATAGATGATTAGGAAATCATTGGACATCTTGTAATGAAATTTCACAAAATACTTTGAATTGCGTTTGAAAAAAGGCGTATTTTTTGCCGCTTTTTCGGTTTTGCCAGTCAATTGAATGATGGCGTTCAAGAACTGCTAAATTTATACAACCAGGAGATGATAATTAATTGATGAGGTTATAGAAATGCGTGAATGAACAAGACCTTGAAAATGCAGATTCTTTAGACCCAGTTGACGTAAAAGATGAAATGACGGTTAGAAACTTGACAAAAGGCCTTAGTTTAATTGAGCAAGGCTTACAAAGTTTAGAAAACATACACTCCAACGATAAGCGTATTTCTGCAAAAACAAACTTGTGAGTTACAAGGAAATTCTGTGTGAGAAGAAAAAATCATCAACTCTTCAAATAAATTTACTAGATTTTATTAAGCCTTCTATGTCAAAATAACTTCTTTTCACTTACTTCTTTGCAATATGTATGTATATAATTGAATTATTAGTTTATTTAATCTTTAGTCCCAATTAAACATCATGCCTATGTCATTGTATGTAAAATTACACCCCGACTTACATGGTTATGGCTCGGTACCATCTATCGCGAGTATTACTATACTTGGAGTTGACAGGATAGTGGATCTCAGCTAAAACAATCTCTTGTAGATACCACTATAAACTGAGTTAAATGCAATCATTTATTAACCCAAAGATTCGCTTATACATGTATTACAAATACAAGTATAATATTACTTTTGTATAGTATGTACTTAAGATAATATTATTATATTATAATACTTAATAAAAACAAAATTAATATAAAATACAAAATGAATTATAAAATACAAATATGTTTAACTAAATATAATAAAAACTAAAAGAAAGGGGGGTTAGCAATAGCCGATGGTTTATGGGGCCTTATGACTATGCATTGGCCCCAATACGACTCAGTCAACTTATTCAATAATATGGGCATAGCTTATTAGCAACAGCCAATGGTTTATGGGGCCTTATGACTATGCATTGGCCCCAATATGACTCAGTCAACTTATTCAATAATATGGGCATAGCTTACAAATTGTAATATAAAGACAATGTACATTATCAATTATAAGTGCCACTAGCAATTATAAGTACCACTAGCAATTATAAGTACCACTAGCAATTATAAGTACCACTAGAATTGAAAGGCGTCAGAAAATCTTTCTTCTTTTTAAAAAATGATGCCTTATTCTTGGACTGTTATCCACTGAGGTCTTTTTGGTATATTATTTTCAGTTTATTGTTTTGATTTGGCTTATTGTTTCCTTTAGATAATAAAGAAATTTTTTAACAACTTTTGGTATTGAAAATACAAGAAATGGTGTTGTAACCAGTTTAACTGTTCTCTGAGTGTTAGAGTAGAATTAACTTGCAGTTCGTACATCTCCCACCCCCCTTTTACCACATAGCAGTAGGTTGTGGACAATCCTTAATAAGATGCTTATTGGAAAGACAAGTATAAAAGGCAGTACAAGACAAAAAAATATAAATAAGAACCTGAGAAAATTGTATTGCATCATGAACTATATTAAATTGAAATGAAAAAGGCATGCAGCAAGTTTCAACTGTTATCTGTTGCCTTTTTACACACCACAATTTTATTAAATAATAGAAACCATTCCTATTATTATTTTTATATCACTTAAAATAAATAATAGGTAAAAATTAAATCATCTGCTGGATGTATCATACAAAATTCTATTTTTGTAATTTATTTCAACGTCTATGTTAAAATTCATGGAAAAGAGTGAATTACATGTTCTTGATAGCGAGTGTAATTAAATGTAAAACATTGAACCTTTGAAACTAAAAATCATAAATTTAAGGATTAAAAACTGAAATTCAATATAGTTGACTTACTATACTTTCAAGCTAGATAAATTAAGTAATATACAAATTTTTATCATATCAACTTCAATATCACATTACTTTGTGCTTGATCTTACCATAAGTGGACAGCTTATTGCTGTACTTGCCACCTGGAGGTGTGTATATCTCTCGGTTACGTGATTCAGTTCGGATATGTTTGCTTGCAACTCCAGAATCACCAAAAGTTATTGGTGTATGTCTTTTTTGACCTGTTTCTGTAGTACTGCTGGATTTGTTCTGCAATTGAAAATTATATTTCAGAACATATTTTGAAACTTGTTAATAGAATCATTATCACTGGTTTTTAAAATTGAAACATTTCTTTACATTTATATTGGGTTGAATATTAAAAAATATTTATTGGGTTAAATATTTTTATTTAGTAGAATATGATATTTTCCAATTTTTAATTCTATGCAAAAAAAATCAGCAACACTACACTATTTCTACTGTGTGTGGCCTAGGTAATAGTGGAGTGGGTATTCCCTGAATTTAAAGTAACTTTGTTTTTGAAATTTAAAGAGTCAAATTGCACTTATTTTCCTAATTATACAATAATTTAGTTAACACTATAACAACTGGTTTGTTATCTATAACATCTATAACAGATGTTGATGAGTGCATCTTAAATTAATATTAAATGTTACATAGTGAATTCAAAGAATATTGTAATAGCTTACATAAATCAATCAAATTACAAAGACAAATTAGTTCAATCTAACAGCAAAACATATCTCATCCATGTACAGCATAGTTTTGGCGCAGGTTGGAGTAGAAGGTGGTTGAGTATTGCCGTCTAAGGAGAGATAGATGTGTGATGCTTGTGCAAGTGTGTATGTGAGTACATAGTCAATTCTGCTCCGTCTTCCTTGCCGTGCATATAGGCACTGTTATGTCTACACCTAATGCATCCGTTAGATAAACAACAAGTTTGTTCACTTGTCTACCCTTACTATACAGTCTTCGTCAAGCTGCTGTGTACCTATATGTTGAATAACTTTTAAACCAAAAGTTCTATGTATTAAAAATTTGATTCTTCTTGATTATTAATTTGTAAATCTTGATTATTTATGATATCTGTTTTCTTTTATTTTTTTGTGACTGGTGGACATTAGTAAAGAGCCTCCAAGAAAACGTCAACTCTTCCACCTTGACGGGGTTATCTTTAGGAAGAGGCCTCCATAGGTATAGACCTTCAAGACTTTCAACACACTTTGTAACGTTGGTTATCTATGAATTGTGTGAAAATTATGAACTACGTTTTGAATAGCAGATTTTTTAAATTTATCAATTTGCCTTTTTTATTCCTTTGGGTTACATGGCGTACTAAACGATTTGTTTTCTCCTAGTCATTCCCTCTGGCAGTAACTTCCTTAACAATTGAACAGATATTCCACAGAGAGTAGCCACACTTTCTTCAATTACTGAGCGCAACATATCGGTATTTTCTTATGAAATATCTCTAAATACATTCATAATAATGCATTTAGATTGACTTTTAAACCCCACACCTTTACCTAGTAATCTTGTCATCTTTGGTTGAGGCATATTAAAAATGAAAAATACTGTTTGTTTTAATTAAAGAATCAACACTTAATACACAGTCACAATGTTACCATATAGGAGTGGTATGTCCACAGGCCTACAACACCAGTGCTCCTCCCCCATTACTCTTACAGCATTCCATTCCTTCTATCACCACACAACTGCTTCCCTCTCTTTCAACCAAAACTGTGTTTCTGCCTACCCATAAACTACGCTTTCTTAACTGGATATATAGTATGTTATGAGTGATTCAGGCTTCGTCAGACAGATTGAGTTTTTACATATTATTTGATCCAGGAAAGCTAACAGTATTAGACATATGTGTCAAACACTCCTGATGTGAATGATTTGACAGATTAAAGGAAAATATTAGTGGTAGGTTCTAACAAGATATCTGGAATGCATAATAATGATCCAAACTTTCTTGAACAAACTATTTAAAGCAACAAAATCAATCTTGCATACCTTTTACAAAAAAAGTTTGAAAGATTGGTCCAACTAAAAAAATGTTTGGCAATTATGAAGAATATAGAAATATTTATAATATAAATAATTAAGTTAGGGACAATAGTATAGGTCTCTGAAGTTGGTATATTCCCATTGGGAAGTAATACTACGACCACTCACCACAGATGTAAGTTGTGTAGGCTTCCAAGATAAGCTGATTACACTCTTAAAGCTGGGCGGGCTATGAAATAAGTCTTTTATTAAAGTATTTATATTTGATGTAGTTTTAAGAGCAACTACTTTAATTTTGTTTTCATCTGATTTTAATTCTTCTCCTGATTTACCCTGTAAAGCTTCTCGCAACTTCTTTATATAACCTTGGATTCCTCGTGCGAAGTACTGCAATCTAAAATAAAATATATTATCAGCAAATATGACTTAAAATATAACACACTAAATAATTGATTTTTTTGGTTGAACGTAATATGCTTATGTACTACATTTTTAAAAATATATTCACAATTGAATAAACAAATAAGAAAGTAACTTTAAAACTAATTCATTTGGGCTTGTTTTGGATTTCCTTTCTACTTCTGTGATAGAGGATCTCCAACACGCAGTGGTTACTATGTAAACAGGTATCTGCTCAAACAAGGCTGATTGTATTGACTTTGATTTACTGTAGCTTATTTTACAGGGTGTTATGTTTAACTGTCTTCTTGTATTGTTCTTATAATTTCTTTCAATAATTTTTAAATGTTGATTATTCATGCTGGTATAAAATATTTAGTAGGTACTAAATAGGTATAGCTAGTACGTACTAAAGTCACAAAGTTTTGAATACATAATATTTGGGGTTTTGAACAAAAGTATCATTGATTCCTAAATTAGAACTAAAAAATTGTTACCAAGCGACTCAAAAGAATAAATTTGATATCGTTTCAAATTTTATTTTAGAATTACCTTTTCCTCTTGGACAATTTTGCACAAAAATTGTGTAAACTCCCATCCCACTACCAACAAAAGCAGTGTTTACTAATCAATAATTCCTCATTCTATACTGAACTGAATATAAAATCCGATGATAAACAAATACAGGCAATGTTATCATATAAAAGAGTGAATAAAAAGAAATAAAGTAATTCCTTTACATATTTTTACTAGTAACAAAACTTTTAAAGGAAAGAAATGGAAAGTTTGAATAAATATGAAGTGAAAACAACGGCGACAGAAAAGGAAGCTGTTATTCTGTATATAGACAGGAATATTGTATTTCAAGCAGCAGATACAATCTTCAGACATTTCCCGGTTAAAATATTTTTAGACAAATATAGAGCAGAGAATAAGAGCTTCTAACAGACAGAAAGAGCTAACTATAAAAAAAAAAACAGTACTTTTTATACAATTTTTTGTAAATGCTACATTCATTTAAGTATTATTTATTTTTCACTTTATTTTGTATTCTTGTTTCATCTTATTACGAAATTTTTTACTAAATATTTTTTTTATATACATTATTCAAGAACACATGTAAAAGTAAACAAGTAGTTAAATAGACAATTGTAACTAATATATGTCAACCTACCTTAACCTAAAATCTTTAAGGTTATCTGGATCTTTAGTCAAGAAATCCGGGCATTGACGAGCTAGGCGATGAAGAGAATACATTAAACATTCCACATAAGAAAACTCAAGAGTAGGTTCAGCCTGTTCTTCTTCTGTTAATGGAGGTAATGGCATATATTCCTGAAAAGTGCAGTAACAGTAATGTTTCAAATAGAACAAACCTTTAACTAAGTACAAATATTAACCACCACCTATTTCATATCAGTAACAGATACTACAATATATACATCCCTCCAAAATTTATACAATACAACTGACTTCAATGACAATTCAGATATAGAGCAAATCATCTCAATACAAGGCAGCATAAATTTTTAAATTGTCCTAAGTTTTAATACAATTAGAAAATATAATAATTTTCCTAACTATTAATATAATTAGAAAATACCACTGTGTTAAAAAAATACCCTGAATTTTCGTTTTTTTAAAAAAATATTTATTTATTCATCTACATCAATATTGCCCCTTCAATATTACTACTAGTAGTCCCCACTAGATATTATGCAATTATGCCAGCGCTTTTTCCAATTCTCAAAACACTTCTGGAACTCGATCTTTGGGATAGCTGTGAGCTCTTTCAGCAATGTACTTTTAATGTCATCTATGCTTGTGAAACAACGACCCTTTAAGGTTTTTTCTTAATTTTTGGAAAAAGCTACAAGGGGCCATGTCTGGCGAATATGGAGGTTGGGGCATCATTACAGTGTTATTTTTCACCAAAAAATCACGAACAAGCAATGATGTATGAGCCGGTGCATTATCGTGAGACAAAAGCCATGAATTGTTTTGCCACAAATCCGGATGTTTTCTTCGCACTGCTTCACGCAAACGGCGTTGAACTTGTATGTAGTACACTTTATTGATCGTTTGACCTTGTGGCAAGAATTCATAATGCACTATGCCATATAAAATTAAAGAGCACAGTAATCATAACCTTGACGTAGTAACTGCACTTGCCGAGCCTTTTTTGGTCTTGGAGAGCTATAATGCTTCTACTGGGACGATTGAGTCATTGTTTTTACATCATATCCGTAAGCCCATCTTCCATCGCCTGTTTTAATACGTTTCAGTAATTCTGCATCGTCGCTGACTTCATTCAGTGATTCCTGAGCAACTTCCATTCGCCGCTGTTTTTGTTCTAAACTCAACAATTTTCAGACGAATTTTGCTGCCACGCGTTTCATACCCAAAATGTTTGCAAAAATGTCATGGCATGAGCTAATCGATATGCCAACATCATCAGCGACTTCTCTGATTGTGATTCAGCTATCATTCTCAACCATTGCTTCCACTTTTTCCATCGGTTGTTAATGTGCTGGGGCGTCCGGGGCTTTCGTCATCGTCAACGTCTTCGCAGCCACTAGTAAATATGAAGCATATACTGAAACTAAGTACCATTCTATTCTACTGCAATCGGTGTTCCGCGCATGTGCACTAGTCGTCCTTGTTCACTGGCTAGAGTCATGCCATTTTTTACACAAAAATTGTTTTACTTGTTTTTTTTTAAACCGGTACTTACTTTCCGAACATGCCTCGTACTTGTTTTTTTCATATCAGACTCACCATAGGCCTTTATTAACATTTCGCACACTTTGTTACACTTTATTTCATTTTTTACGCAAAATTCAATACAAATTCTTTGATCCATTTTTTTAAAAAAATCGCCGAGCTGATGAAAACATGTCTAACCTTAGAGGCTGCCACAGATAAAGTAAACAATGAATACAGCTGAAAATTGTGTCATACTTCAGGGGCATGTATACCAACACAATAAAAATTTTTTTTGACAATCTGACTCTCAATAAGCGCAAAATTTAAACATTCCGGGTATTTTTTGAACACACCTCGTATAATCATCAACGGCTAAGTAACTACAATTTTATTACAATACTATTTCAATTACTATTACAATATAGTTATTAAAATTAGTATTTTGAATAATTTCAATTTGAATCAACGCTTTAGCTGCAGGCCCCAACATCGGCATTTACCCAGAGAATTGCCACAATATTTTAACACTTTGACGGCCGTGGCGGTCGTATACGCCCGCCGATAGACCGTACGTAGGGACCGTAGCGGACGTATACGCCCGCACAAGCTCAGCACCAATAATCGTTCATTGTAGTCCACACGACCGCTTATCTGCTGTTTTCTCTATGCTATACGGTCCCTGTGAATGAAATAGTATACTTGGTCCATAGTTTTAGTGTTCGAAATTTGTTTTAGAAGTTTTTTCGTTTCCCTTTAATTAATAAAAATTCTCTTGTGTTATACAGCGATATAATAAAATAAATTCTCGTATTTATACTAGTCTATATTGTATCATAAGATTGAAAATACGTATAAAACACTCTAAACTAAATTATGATAATACATGTTCACAGTGGCAAAAAAAATAAATAAATTTCAAATTTAGTTCACATCGATGTTTTATGATATTCACATATTATTTTATATGTATTGTATTCCGAAAAAAAATAAAATAAATAAATAAATATATATATATATATATATATATATATATGTGTGTGTGTGTGTGTGTGTATGTAAGAGAAACACTAAATTCTGATAATGATGAGTTTACACACGGGAATACAAAAAAAAAAACAAATTACACATTTTTGTGGAAAGTATGGAAACAGTCCAAGCAGTAGTGAGGTTCATTCTCGCAATCTTTACAATATGATACGACCTCTTTTACTTTATTCTTTGTCATTTGGCCTTCTGAATGTTTTGCATAACATCCTTTACAATACTTGCGAACTTTATTAAACTTGCCTATTTTTTTATCAAATCTGTGACTATTCAACGATCGTCTCTTATTTGTTGTCACTGGAAGCACTTGTTGTTTAATTACTGTTTTTTTCAGTAAATCTTTTACTAATTCTTCTTTGAATTTTGTGATTGACATCCTTTTATTTTGTTTTTTATTGAATAAAATATGGGCATTGACCAACGTAGTACCGAACAAGCATTCAATGGCAAGTTTGTGATACCATTTTACCGTTCTCCTGAGACTCGTACTATAAGATGACATCTGGTCTGAGGTATCTATTGCGGATTTCCATTTATTGTACTCCACAATCATGGCTGGTTTATTTGTTGTTTTCCCAAATTTATTCATTACTTCCACAATGTCAGAATTGTGCTTTGTAGAAATCATAAGCACATCTCGTTTATCGTGCCATTTTAGCACAACAATCCCTTGGGAATTTTGTAATGCCGTTACTTCACCCCGATTGAGTTTTTTTGTTGTAACCTCTTTCGGATTTCCCTTCCTATTACTCCATAATGTGCCCAAGAGGTGGGTTTTTCTATTCAACAGCTTATTTGCTAGTTCTAAGCTACAGTAATAGTTGTCTGCCACAATTGTCCTGCCAGAGTCCAAAAGATCTTCAGAGAGTGTCATAACAACGTTTGTGGGTACAGCACCGTTAGGGTCCCCTTCTCTTCCTGCATAAATTTTCATGTTGTAAGTATACCCATTATCACAACACAACTTGAAAACCTTCACTTCATATTTGCTTGCCTTGTTTGGAATGTATTGTTTGAAGGATAATCTGCCTCTAAATGGAATTAGGGATTCATCAACACAAACCGTTTCTCCCGGCGTGAACATGGTTTTATAATTTTTTATTAATTTTTCAACAAGACTTGAGATTTTGAACAAGCGGTCATTACAGGACAGTCTTCATTGTTCGCGAAATGCCACATTTGTAATATAATTTCAAATCTATTCCTACTCATTATGGATGACACCAAGTTATTCTTATACAGTGGGTCCTGACTCCAGTATGATCGTAAAGTTGGATAACGAACAAGCCCCATGTAGACAATCAAACCTAAAAAGTTCCTCCTTTCTTCAACAGATGTCTGTGTACCCATTTTATCTTTGACTGCCCCTGAATGCTATTTAGAGTCTGGGTAGCATAAATATTAGTTTGTGCAACCATCATAACAATAATGTCATCATCCACAAATTTTGAAAAAATACCGTAAGGGGTTTCATAACACTGATCATCACTATCATTCACACACGAAGTAAAACTTTTGTCAAAACTGATGCATTGATCACAAACACTTTTCCATTCTGATTCTTGAACTGCAGTTACGTTTAGATTCAGATCAATGGGAGACGATGGCGTACATACTTGTAAAATACCCTTTTCTTCAAACTGTTTGTGGACTGTACTTGAAGATGCAATGTCAGCTGCGCAATGCTCAAGTTCTATTTGGCGACGTTTTCTCGTATTTTCTTGGTAGGAGTCATCACTATTTTCAGAATCCGACTCTTGACCTGACTCAAAATTAGGGTCATCTGATAAATCGTCTCCTAATAAATCACAGTCCGATTCATCGGTATCTGCAAAGATACAGATACAATAAATAAAACACGGACTAGAAATATAACAAAAACTAACTGAGACTTCAAGACAAAAAAAGCAGCACGCAACAAACATGTATACCTAAAATGATATTTTTATTACTAATAATATATAAAAAGAATGCTGCTTACCTGAAAGTAAATAGGCCTGTTCACGTGCAAGATCAACAAGACGTTTAGTGCGGGAAGATATACGCGTATTATCCATATTTCTTATTTGAAGTAAACTAGTAAAATTTATTCTAATAAAACTATTCAAAACTAGTAAAACTATTCAGAAACAACTTGTAAAAACACAACATCCGTCTGCAATAGTAGCTAGGAAAAGTACTCACTATTCCCGCGAAATGAATAACTACATTGACCTTGGACATAACGGAAGCACCCGAATACAAATCCCTAGCGCTACCTGGCGGTCGTACGAGCCCGCCACGGTCCGACACAAAAGGTTTTACTGCGCAGGACCAAGGCGGTCGTTTACGACCGCTTCATAATTTATAAATTTTCACCTATAATTATAAAAATGAACAGTAAAATCTATTAAATACTTGTTCTGTACTATATTAAATAGCAAATTAGAGTAAATGGAATATTGGGCTAATGAGGAAAAAAGGTAATTAATCCGTGGTCGTCAAAGTGTTAAGCCTTTTTTTAAATATTGTGTGCTTATTTTTTGTTTCCTTATCACATCTAAGTACAAAAAAACATTTCTCATCATAATATATATAAAAAAAGTGTTTTTTTATAGGGTAAATGAAACCTAAATAAACTCCTTCAGGTCAATTGGCCTGACATTGTTTTTGAAGTATTTATATTTTCTTATCTGTGCAACACTGTCTTAATATTTGTTGTTTTGTGTGTAAACAATAAACAACAAAACTACAATTGTTCGGTTTGTAACCGGCTTAAATTTAAGATTTAAGCGTAACAATGGAAATTTTAAAATTAAAATTTTAATTTTTGGAAATAAACAAATATAAAAATAAATGCAGTGCCATAAGCAGCTATTCAAAGAAACTTTATAAAGTAAAGCCGTTATTAAAGGGGGGAAGTTTTTATTATTTTGGATCTGAAGGAGTGTAACGGAAATGTGATATTATTAATTGTTAATTGCTTATTACCAACATAATTAATTACTTACCATTGCTCTAGTTCTAACGTCATAGCTCAGGCAATTACTGTCTGTCTATGGCGGTCTTCATATCTTGAAGGTAGAACTAGGTTACTTTGAAATGATAATTTAAAACTTTTAGGTTAGTTTTGGTTGGTAAAGATTATTTAGATTTTTTGACAAAAAAACAAATGACACCAATGCGTCGAGTAATTTTTTAATTACTGCTAATTATTCCATACTTTTTAATTACTTATTAACCTTTAAAATTTATATATATCGAGAAGATAGTAACTTAAGTTTTCCAATTAAATTTTTAGAAATGAATATTCAAAGGACAATTTCTACCGTTCATGTGTTAATCGTTCATCATTTAAAATTCTCAAGTTAGTTAACATTAAAATACATTTTCTTTATTATTATCTAAAACGTACCTGGTTGTGCACTTTACTTGTAAAACACTATAATACATATAATTAATTAATTACTGCACATAGCTTTTGCACTCTTAACACTTAACACATCGCTCTTACAAATCAGCGCTCTTACACAAAAAAGATATAAACTTTTACTTATTTGAAACATAAATAATCGCTTCTGACTTCTTCCTTTGTTGCGTTTATAAAATTTGGTACCGGCCTTGACATCTTAAATTTTTAATATTGGAAGCTTACAAATTTCTAGGTTATGTCCGAAAATGCCATCTCGTCCGTCTCGTTCAAAGACGTTTTGAGAAGTGGGGTCGTTGCAAGGATGCGCTAACTGAATTTCCCAACCTTACTTATTATTTTGAATTTTTTGATTGGTGCTTCAGATCAGGCGATATCAGACCATGTTTACGTCACATGGCGTGATGTGCTTATTACCCTAAGTTACTAACTCGTACGATATTTTTCTATTTTGCCCGCTAGGAGGGCTCACCACCTACGCTAGATTCACAATGTGCACCAATAAAACAAAAATTGTCTTTTATATTAGGACGATATAATTATTAAATAAAAATTAAATATATAAATGAATTTATATGTAACACGTTATTTTTAAGAGTGTTACAGGAGATAAATGCAGCAACCAGGAAAAAAGAAATAGAAATCTACATTCATGTAGAAAGTTGATCGACATTTGAAAATGTGCAGAAGGAAGAATTAAGAAGAAAATCAAGAAGAAGACAATCGCTAAAATTCAAGATTTAAAAAGTTACGACCAGATTTAAATTCTAATACTAAAATATAAAATTGGCCCAACACCGGAAATTGTGACATAGGGATCAGACCATTTTAAGGGGTAGATCATACGATTATACTTCACTCTCTAAGAAGTTTGCTGATTGGATCAGAGACCTCAGGTGATATCAGAAGTTTTAAAAAGGAGCTGGAAAGAGAAGATTGAAAAGTCAGTAAGTTTTGAGATGCGGTTAACGTTGAACTATGCTCAACTTGTTCCGGTTTGTAATGTGTCAAAAGTGTTAAAATTATAACATCATATGCTAAGTGCGATAAATAAGTGACTGCTAAATGTAACTGCGATTCCCAAGCCTTTTTTAGGGATTTCGGTCCCTAAAATTGGCAAAATTCAATAAAAATGTGGAGCATTTCAATTCGATCGAATAACGGAGGTTTACAAAGTTGATAAACCGTAGATTGCTTTAAGAAGATAGTGACATTAGAATTATATAAAATAGACTTTAAAACTGTTAAATATGAAACTAAATTAGAAAAGCAGGGATAAGAACGGTAAACTTTTCAAAAATTTAATTCATGGGGACACGTGAGGAACAAAGGACCATGAACAAGGCCGACCAAGAATAGAGAAGATCTTCACTCCACAAATCTGGGAGCCAAACTGTGAAATTAACAAGGGTGCAGGAAGCGGCACGAATTAAAAGGTAGTTGCTTTCTTCTTGTTCAAATATAAAATTCCGTAAATTCATTTATTTTTGGAGAAATGAAAATTCAAGTAATTCTTTTAAATTTAAAAAACATAATGAATAAACCTTCTTATAAAAATAATTGCTTTATTTATATTAGAAGTAAGGAAATGCATTAAAAGGGTTGTTCATAAAGTATACAGAAATAAAATTAATATATAAATATGCAATTATGTTTTGTGTAAACAAATAAAGAGGTCAAAATTAGTAAAAAATTGCTTAAGGGTTTTATATGTCACAGTAATTATGATTAAGAAACTGTTAAGTTTGTTTGAATACTAAAATAGAATAATTAAAACATTAGCTAGTTCTGGATAGGAAAAGATATAAAAATTAACCCAGCATAAAGGGTTGTAAGTGAAACTGGTTATAAATAAAAATTAGTATAGAAAACAAATGTCAGAAGACAAATAATTTATGTTGAAGTAATTCTCAGATATACAGAAAGTAAATAAATATTGTTCGAAAACAAACAACAGTCAAAAAGCATATTTTAAATATTAATTGATAAACTTAAATAAGTATAATTTCTATATAAATATAAAAATGATGATTTTACAAATAGTATGTTAATATTAAGATCTAAATATGATGTTTAAAATTAGGTAAATGTTCTGATGACATTAGTTATCAATTCGGGTTAAATTCTAATAAGATTTGTTGATCAAAATAGGTGAGGTTTACCAAACAATTTTAAATATGTGAATTGTCTTTATAAAGGGTTATATGTTTATATTTTGGGGTTGGTTTTTCATAAATTGTTCTTATGTATAATTTTTTTTTATTTTTGGAATAGATGAAACATTTTGTTAAATGTCATATAATTGCATAGGTGATTTTTCTTATGACATTATAAACGATATGTTTTTCTTTCAAGGAATTTAGTGTATTTTTCTATAAATTAAATTTAACAGTAAAGCATAAGTTTTCAGATATAAATGTATGCTAGCATTAAGTACATTTTTCAAAGGGTAACATTTGGAACCAAATGGTTCAAAGGGTTAAAATATTCAAATAACTAAGCTAGGGCAAAATCATTTAAAAAATAAATACCAAGTTCATTTATAAAAGTTTCATTGTGCTTTAGAAATTTTGTAAAACGTATGAAGAAGTTTTGTAAAAAGTTAAATTTTATAAAAGTGATAAATCTGTGCTAAAGAGAAAATTTAAATAAAATAAAAAACAGTGTTTTTTACTAACTTGCGAATTGAGGTGATTTATTTAATAAACAATTTTCTTACACACTCCGACACCCTGGTCATTAAGCTAAGATGCCTAAAAACAATTCATTCCCTGGGAATCAGTACCAAAAGCGTTAAATCTCCACGAGTTAGGTTTTTTAAAATAAAGTCCAGTGACTGGTTCTAGTGACTGGCTAGTAAAACGTTTGGCGTTTATCAGGAAGACATGTAAACGTGTCACATGTGATTGATTTGTGAGTTTATAAATATTTTGTATATAGAAGGGAAGTGTATACTTATTCTCTGTCTGATAAATAATGCTTAAGATCAAATAATTACCACACAAAGAGCACTTCATTTGTTTAATTGTTTGATTGGAATAATTTACTCAACTTCACTAAAATTGTTAAAAAATGTGTGTCGGGCTGTAACTCTCGAATAAAAGCTCCTAAAATAACATTATGTTCATTTATAATGCCATAGGCATTTATCTATCAAACAAAAATCATTGTAATTATATATATAAGTAGTGTGAAGCTTGTTTAAAACTGTGCATTAATTTTTTTTTAAAGTAGCAACATCGGTTGAGTAGTATGAATAAACATAAAACCTTACTAGACAACAATATCCATTCAGGCTACTGTGCCGTCGGGCCAATTGGTCCAACATGGCAGCTAAAGTGTTAAATTGATATGATTTCTATTATGGCTGAGTTCCATTTTAAGATAATGAAATTGTGTTTGATTCAAAGTATATTTTGCTTAGTATAAATTAAGTATATTTTTAATACATGAAAACTAAATATAGCTTGGGTCCTAATGAACAAATCTTTATTACCCTTGGACTTTATAACCGAGTTATTTCAGAATATTTGTTTGCTGTCAATTAATACTTTTAAAGCTGTCACCAACAACTCTACCAAAAACAGATTTAAAAACATAAGCTAATATCGTGTATACCAAATCCCAAGCTCTTCAATTCCAATGTTTTTCTTTCGTACAATTTTTAATTTTGAGTTTAATAATTTGATAAAGATATAAATTTTAAGTAATATTTTTTTTTTGATAGATTTTACCACAATGCGAGCATCCATAAGGAAGCTTTATAATTAATTAGAACCCTAATCTGAAAACTAGGATACAGGGTGTCTAGTAAAGTAGCTTGAAGAAATTTCCTGAGTTTTCCCTGACTTTTCCAGGGTGTCTAGTAAAATAGCTTGAAGAAATTCCCTGTGTTTTCCCTGACTTTTCCTCTTTTAGATGTCTATAGAAAGCCCAGTTTACATTGGGCCCATCTATTGATATCTGAAGGATCTTGGATAAATCCAGACTTTGAAGAACGAATTGAGTAACTCTTTTGCTTTTGTGTCTGTAAGGAACACAGAACCAAAATATCGAGCTTTCACTTCATCCGTCTCTGCATCCCAATACCTAACTCTCAATCTATTTGGGCTCTTTGTGATATTTTGTTTAAACTTTCATCAAAGCCAATTACATAGTTAGAATTTGAATTTAATGATGTCAGTAACAGGTCTTTAATATAATTTGATAAACCGAATACAACACTATAGGAAATTTTATCTTTCCCCAATCTCATGTTCTGTGCAATGGTGCTATCAGGGAACATCCTTAGAAAGAGGCACACACTACCTTCTGCATTGCGTAAAGAAGTGTTGCATTACTAAATTCACGCACCATATAATCTCTGCTTCAGTCACTTCATCTTTTAGTTTATATTTATCCTAAGGAAGGAGGGGAGGTAATGACGACATCTGCATGACGCGCTTGCCCGCTACGGCAATGAAAACTGGAACCTTCCATGTTGAAATAAACAGTGTACAAATAATCACCGTCAAATAAAACACATACTATCACGAGTCTAGACAAATAGCTGGCTACGAATGTTTACACAGCGTTCTGTGTGGTCAGAAACAGACTGAGTTATCTGTTATCCCCCCCTGTCCATATGATAACAGAACCACTGCGCACCCAAAGGCCACGGTCCAGGCTAAAACCTCCCAGCTGTACCAACTCGACAGGTTTAATATTTATTGACATAAGTCCTGAAGTCATAGCATTGGGCTTATCAAATAAATAATGGGCATCTAAATAAAGAAGTGTTATTTCCTGACTGCCCTGCCCCTAAACCGCTGGCTTACAATACCAAATATTCGAAAGCAATGGCCACTAGTTTTGTTTCTAATCAAAATAAATATTTTCCCGATTTTTTAAAATTTTCCCTGACTTTTCCCTGAATTTTCCAGAATTTTAAAATTCCCTGACTTTTCCAGGTTTTCCCTGTCACTAGATACCCTGAGGATAGTCAGAACCAGGTTACAAATCATGAAAAAAAATGTTTTAAAATTATAATATACATGAGAAAAGTCTAGGCAAAAATGGCTTTATACTAAATATTAGAATATCAAATTTACTGTGAACAGATACATTACATAATTATTTCCTGCACAGATCAGTAAAATTGAAACTTAAAAATTTAATGGCGAAAACTAAAAAATATCTGGTATCAATCATTAACAAAAAGTATGCAACACCCATTCTAAAAATTTCATCAACTTTGTTAACGTCTGAAATTTCATATGTAGTATCCAAACATTTTCTTACACAATTTTGCAAAATTGTTTTACTATACAGCAGTTGTTTTTAATTACTTACATTATTTTCCCCACAGAATTTAATTGCTAATTTTGTTCCTTTTTTGACTTTATTTAATCATTTTAAAACTTCAAGTAGGCTGCTAACAAACTTGAACTAAATATTCAATTACTTCAGAAACAACAATGATTAACTATGCTGTTATTATTTTTAATCAAACAGTGAAAAGTAAAACTATTTAACTAGATTACAGGGTAAAAATAGTACAACGAAATTTATATCTCAAGCTCAACTGCACTAGAAAAAATTTTACAAATCAAGTGTTTTGTATTTTGTAAATATTCAGGAAGATAAACAAAGGTAAAATAGCCAATTATGTATTCTGTAGTCACCATTTAAAACAACAAATGGATGCAGCCATTCATAGCACAGTATGAACGACCGTCAACAATGGCATTAGCACCATGAAAGGAACAATACAAGCCTATCTAATTCTACTAATTATAAACCAACTCTGGAAATTTTGCTCCTTACAACAAATTTGAATGTGTCCAAATGTATAAAATACACAGAACAACTTTAAAAAATAGGAATTAATAATGACTCACTATACTACACGAAAAATAATGAAAATACCACTTTCATAGTTTTGTATTGCTATTGAAATAAAATGAATGTCATTACAAATAGAATTTATTGAATCTCATTAAGGTGAATGATAAGATGACATATGTCAAACAACATAGTATCGGATAATACAGCTTGAAAATTGTAACAAAAATATGATCATTGTATAAGTGTTTTCTGATTATAATGATAGCCATATCACAACAATATTCTACATTTAAAAATAATATCCGAAAGCTTATCCAGGTTTAAATAAATATAGTTTTCAAATGGTTAACTTACAAGACACAACCCATTAAATGTCAGTATCTCTGCAACATCTGACACCTGTACAATCAAGGAATGTTCTTTATTTATTGGTTCATTATCACAAGACACAAAAACCGCATCATCTAATGTAATTAAGCTCAAAGAGTTTGTTCCATAATCAGGCAAAATCCGGAAACGACTTCCTTCTGTGATTTGTTTATACATTTCCATTCCTTTTCTATTTGCTCATAACAAGTATAATCTTATCATGAGCTAAATCCTGAATATAAATAAATTATATAAGTGTTATCTTTTTGTTTTAGTTATCTATAATTTCTAATCTATTAACACTTACTTTTAGTTTGTTGTATACTGCAGACACTAGTTCTTCAGAATTCTGAGAGTTTGTTACATGTGTAGATAGTTCAGCAAATAATTTTAGTAACTCTAGTTGTACATCTGACCCTTCTTCCGAAGACGTCACTTTAGACAAGTTTGGCAACACTTGAGAACACATGTATTCTAGGAATTTATTGGAATCCACAACCGACTGAAAAACAAAGAATAACGATTTTTTTAACAATTAAAAAAGATAGTGTTTTTTAACTATACAGCAGTCTCGATAATTCGAGATAAATGGAACCGAGACCCGCTTGGATTACACAGAAATATGTTCCTGTGTATTAGAAAAAATAGGAGTTTTAATAAATACTAATACACTACTATAATTTTGTTTATTACTACAACATTAAAAAGCTTATTTTACTACAAAATAAGTTTATAGAACTTTATATTGACATTCCTTTGAAGCCCGACTCGTTTAGTTAGCATACCACATTGATATAAACCCCCGAGTCATTTGCTTTGCATACAATATTCATATGAACATTTCTTGGAAGCCTGACTCATTTCTTTTGCATACTGTATGGCTTTCAACATTTCTTAGAAGCTCAGTTCATCATTTTCTTTCAAATAGATAAATTAAGCTCAGACATAAATAGACTCGAATTTAACAGAATCTCAAAAAATCAGACTCTAAATTTCAAAACTCTAAACTGTACTTTTATATTAAACATGTCCTATGGGTATATGTACCATGGTTTATACCATTAGTATTTTATTAAAACATAAAATAATCTCTAGGTTCAGAAAACTCAGAAATCAGTCACCCCAACAGTTTTTACTAGATATTAAAATTTATTTAGCACACTAGAAATTTAATCATTTATCACAATTGGGAGTAGAACTGACAAATTACAAAGTATTTTGAGAATAATAAGATAAGGATGGGAGTTTGTGTACATGTGAATATTTGAAGTGGAGCATATACATTAAAATTCTAAAGTTTATAAATTAAATACAGGTTCAGGTTAATTAACGAACAGCTTTCCTTATACTTCTTTTGTTAGTTTTATTATATTAATATAAATATTAAAATAATTTTACCAATGTTTAAAATTACTAGATCTTTTAAAATAATGAATATACAACTAAAAATGCAGCTAACATTATGAAAATCTCTAATAGCAAAATTTTTCGTAGATGTTTATTTTAATGACCAATAGAAAAGGCATTAAACCACATAAAACAGGGCGTAACATAACCTTATTATGACCGAATAAATCATTATTATTTATATATATATTACGTTACTTAATTCTTTCAATTTTTTAATTTATAAAATAACCTTTTTTTAACAAATTTTGAATAAAGAAGAAAAGAGTTACATAAAATTAATGTTGTAGGTCAACCAAACAACCTTCATCATATATATATATATATATATATATATATATATATATATATATATATATATATATATATATATATATATATATATATATATATATATATATATTTTAGGTTAGTTTTGGTTGGTAAAGATTATTTAGATTTTTTGGACTAGGAGACTGACAGACTTACCTTGGTAAGAGTCCACTCTGTAGTCTTGAAATAGAAACACATAAAAGCACTTAAACAATGATATATTTCAACCACACAGTGGTCTTTGTCAATCGAAGAGAAAACACAAAAAGAAATATGAGAGAATGAAATAATTGTAATCACAGATTGTGTAGAGTAGAAATCAGATGTCACAGATACACAGATTAAAGATATATATATTGTTTTCATGAACATATGAGTGATTATAGTTTATATAAGTCTGTCAGGGGAAAAGAGATTGGAGACGTCTAAGGCTATTAGGTAAAAAAAAAAAATTTGAATGGATTTATCTGATGTTGACGTTAGGGGATTCTCTGGACTTGGTATACCACTGGTATGATAGTTCCCATCTTCTCAGTTCTGAGGGATTGCAATCAGGGGGGAGTGATTTAATTATTTTTGTGGTATAGCAGTCATCAAAAGTTGTGATGTTGTGACTCGCAGCATGTTGAGCTGTTGGCCTATCCAAATTCATAATTTTAACATCATGTCTGATATTCATGTCATTCATTCTGATATTCAAACCATCCGTGGTCAGGCCTATGTACTGTGCTGAGCAAAGTTTACATTGTAGCTGGTATATGACATTTTTCGATGTACAATTATGATGACCCTGTATTTTGAAGACCATTTTTGTTGTTTGGCTGTTGAAACTATTTGCTGAGGGGTGTATTGGACATGTCTTGCATCTAGGGCTATAGCATGGGAAGGAGCCATGAGGAAGTTTGTGTGGTTTCTCTGCATCAGGGCCTGGTAGTTTAGGATGTACTGGGATGTTTTTCAAGTTGGGAGGTTGATTGTACCAAATTTTGCGGTGGATCGGTGAAAAGATTTTTGGTGTGGATGGAAGCTTGAAGAATTTTGAAGCCATCTCTCAATATCTTGTTGAGTTTATGTAGACCAGGATGGTAGTCTGTTATTAAAGACAGTATATTTTGTTCTGTTTGTGGTTTATGGTGAACCGAGGATTGTGCTGAATGAATTTGGTTTTCAATGAGTCTTTTTGGGTATCCTCTTCTCTGGAAGGCTTTTAATATCTTTCTATTAAAATCTTCCAATTCCTTATCATTCGAACAGATTCTCTTACCCCTGATTGCTTGACTGTATGGAATGGATCGTTTTATGTTTATTGGGTGGTTGCTGTCGAAATGGAGATATTGTAGGTGGTTTGTCGGTTTGATGTGAATTCCTTTGTTGATATTTCCATTCTGGAGTGTTACCTCTACATCCAAAAAGGTGATGGCTGATGTAGATTTCTCCCAGGTAAATTGAAGTGTGGAGAATTGTGTCAGGCTGTCTAAAAATGCCTCAAGTGTTGAAGCACCCTGTGTCCAAATTAGGAAGATGTCATCTATATATCTATACCAACATAATGGCTGGTGTGCTTGTGTCTTTAGAAAACTTTCTTCCAACAATCCCATGTACAGATTTGCGTACGATGGTGCCATTCTAGTGCCCATTGCTGTTCCCTTTATTTGAAGGTAGTTCCTTCCCTCAAACTGAAAGTTGTTCTTCTCGAGGATGAACCTGGTCAGGTTCACAAGAAAAGGTAAAGTGGTAGAAGGCTTGCCTGGACGTTTGTTTAGAAAATTCTCTATTGCAGATAGGCCGTGTTCATGAGGAATGTTGGTATAGAGAGAGGTGACATCTATGGTGACCAAAATAGTTACTGGGGGTAGAGGTACAGATATTTGTGAAAGTCGATCTATGAAATGATTGGTGTCCTGGGTATGTCATGGAAGGTTCTTTACTAAGGGTTGAAGGTGTGAGTCGAGGAAAGCTGAAATTCTCACACCTTCAACCCTTAGTAAAGAACCTTCCATCACATATATATATATATTTAATCTGTGCATTTGTGACATTTGATTTCTACTCTACACAATCTGTATTTCATTCTCTCATATTTCTTTTTGTGTCATCTATGGTGACCAAAATAGTTACTGGGGGTAGAGGTACAGATATTTGTGAAAGTCGATCTATGAAATGATTGGTGTCCTGGGTATGTCATGGAAGGTTCTTTACTAAGGGTTGAAGGTGTGAGTCGAGGAAAGCTGAAATTCTCACACCTTCAACCCTTAGTAAAGAACCTTCCATCACACATATATATATATTTAATCTGTGCATTTGTGACATTTGATTTCTACTCTACACAATCTGTATTTCATTCTCTCATATTTCTTTTTGTGTTTTCTCTTTGATTGACAAAGACCACTGTATGGTTGAAATATATCATTGTTTAAGTGCTTTTATGTGTTTCTATTTCAGGACTACAGAGTGGAGTCTTACCAAGGTAAGTCTGTCAGTCTCCTAGTCCAAAAAATCTATATATATATATATATATATATATATATATATATATATATATATATATATATATATATATATATATTGTAACATTTATGGAATGGGCTATATAATATTATTTAAGAATTGGAAAATAAATTAGAAATAACTCATACAAAATTTAAACAAAAATTCATTAAAAGATTGGTTAGGTTAAAATTGAAACTAAATTCTGGTAAAAGCCTAGGAATTGTAAACAAGGTTTTTGAACTGGAAATGTATTAGGAAATTTGTTATATCAAATAACCTAACACATAAATTAAAATAAGATAATCTAATAATAGTTATGTGTAAACAAATTTGTAAACTGTAGGAACATAGGGATAAGTAATTACTTGAAGGAGAAAGTGAACACGTTTGTAAACAAAAGAAAATTGAAAGGTTATGTTTCTATGAATTCGGCTCAAAACACACACAATTCAGAACTATTTCAAAAGTAAAACACAAAGACACTTCACACACTAATAATATTAATAAAATAAACACTGGAAGGTTTGTTGACGATAGGAAATTGAAACAGTGAGTTTCAACCAAATTAACGAAATAAAAACTGGTGAAAACAAACTTGTTGGTATGTCAGCTGTAACACAGATGTGAAAGCAAGAAAGTAGGTCAGTGTGACAATCGATTCTAGTGAAGAAAAAGAAAACGAACTAAATTATAACCCATATGTGTTTTTTTTAAGAAGAAAGGCGGCCATATTTTAAACAATTTAGAAAAAAAGGACGCGTAGTTAGAGTTGAGTTGGATGGCGTGGGTGACGCTTTAAGATGGGACCTGCCAGGAGCAGTCAAAATTCTATTTTTTTGGAAAGAGTTCGTCTAAATTATACAGTTTTGTGAGTAAACTTGGCCAGATTAAACAGGAATAAGAAAATTGAAAGAGTTAATACAGTGAAAATATAATTTGAAAGAACTAAAACGGATTTAAGTGTGTGAATTGTTTAATTGGAGAGAACGGGAATTTACGTAAGCGACCAGCAAAATTTTGATATTTATTAAGTTGAGAAATAGCGCTATAAAAATAACTTTAGTGGACTTTTAAGATAGTAGAGAAGTTAAATTTGTATATTAGGATATCTTATAGTTAATAAATAGTTCGAAATAATCCAGTTCAAATAGTTTGGCCTTTTTGCATTTTCAAAATTTAATATTGTTTGTTCAAAATTTATTTAATTAACCTAAGAATTTCTAAAAATATAGCCCATACTATAACCCCGAGATATCAAGAGATCTTAAATAGCCAAGGGTATAAAAACCTTGTAACTCAAATTTAAAGAATCGAATTTTAGTATATTTTGTTAAAAATTGTTAAGTTGTAAAAAATTTTGTTTTGTGTATTGTTTAATGTTGAGATGAAATTGTAATAATAAATGTTAATGAATTGTTCTTGAGTAGTTTTTTGGTTTTGGTTATTAAATAGAAATAATATATCTTCATAAAATAGTAAAACCCCGTTGCGTCTGTTTTATAATTATGTTATAATTGGCGCAACAACGTGGGAGCTCGATAAAATAAGAGATAAAATTTATTTAGAGAGATTTTGAAATAAAATTAATTTAGAACTTTTTATATGAAAAACATTTGAACTGGAAATAGATTTAGAAAAAATTTTGTAAAATTAAACACTGAGTTGAATAGAATCAAGGCTAGGTTTATAGTATATATAAAAAATTGTTTATGTTTGTATAATAAGTTACTTACAGCTAAAAAAAAAAAAAAAAAGAAAATATTATAGGCGAGCTGGTAGTTGTAGGGGACTAGGAAAAAGGGACAATTTTGGAAATGAAAGAAATAGAATTGGAAGGCACAGATATGCCAATAGGAAACATTGAGGTAGAAGAAGCTAGGGGACTACCACCTATGCAAACCCAACAAAAAAAACGGGGAAATAATGAGAATGAAGATTTAAGGGAGATGATGAGAACTCTCATGGAAATGAGTATAAACATCAATAAAGGTAGTGAGAATATAAAGAGGGAGATGAAGGATATGAACCAGAATTTAAACAAAAAATTAGAGGAAAATAGAGACGAAATAAGAGAGATGAAGGAGGATCTAAAATTAATAAAAGATGAAATTAGGGAGGACAATAGGAAAATGATAGAGGATATGAGGCGACAGTTGAGGACAGAGAATGATACTGTAATAGAGGATGTGAGAAGAGACTTAGAGGAGAAAGATAGAGAAATAGAGGAGAAGATTAAGGAAAATTTTGAGGAAACAAATGAAATAATAGCTGATGAGATAGAAATTAATAAAAAAGAGATAGAGAAAGTCGAATATATAACAAAGAAAAACACAGAAGAGTTAGGAGAGTTAAAATTAAGAAATGAAGTAGGAAATATGGAGGTACTGCAAATAAAAAATTTAACAATTCAAACCGCAACTAATAAGAAAATTGAAAAGATTAATAAAATGAAAATGGTAATAGGAGAAATGGAAGGAGTTAAATATCCGTTTCAATGCATAGTGGTACAAAGCTTGTTGAGAGAAATGATCATAGGTACGGATATGTTAATGGATGTGGAGGCACAACTCAAGTTTGGAAAATGGGAAATGGAATTTAAATATGAGAGAAACACAGAAAATAGAACTTATGAAGCAGATGAAAGATACAATGGAGATGTAAACGGTGTTAAGGCAAGGACAGGCGTGGGGACAAGAAAAGAGCAGCTTGCCCACAGTCAATCGGAATACTAAGACAATGAGAAACCCAGGAATAGAAATTAAATAGAGGAAACAAGTTTACAGGCATTAATAGACACAGGCAGTAATATGACATGTATCAAGGAGAAGTCGAGAGAAAGGAAAATAACAAAGGATAATAAGATGGAAACAACAGGAATGACTCAGGATATAAAAGTATTAGGAGAAGGAAGCGAATGTAGGAGGGATAGATAACAAATAAACCGGAAATGACAATGGACCAGAAATGACTTAATAATTAAACAAGCACTTGAAAAAAAATAAAGAAAGAAAAAATATATAAATTTAAATAAAATAGGAAGGGAGATATTAAATATAGGTAAAGGAAGCAATATGAATAAACTCTAGGTGATTATGTGTATAAGAAAACGTTAGCAGGAGATAAGTTTAAGGGATGGTAACTATATCTATGATAATTTATTAGAAACTTCGTCGAATAATGAATAAAGATAAAATTATGTATATTTAAACTTCGTCGTATTGTAAGGGAGAATCTGCGTTGATAAATAATGGAACTTCGTCGTATATATTATAAAAGAAATATGAATCTATGATAATAAATATTAAAGCATCGTTGTAATAAAAATATGGTAATTGTGTATTTAAACTTCGTCGTATTGTAAGGGAGAATCTGCGTTGATAAATAAGTATTAAAACAAAATTTATATTCGTTGATATAGGGACAGTGTAATCGAAGGAACTGTAGATATGATCAAATAGAGGATATGAAATTGCAACCTTTAAAAATATTAGATGTTAAACTTCATACAAAATAAACTGAAATGATATAAGAAAATAATTGAACTGGATGAGCATAACAATATAAAAAGGGGAAATATAATTTGGAAAAAGGGGAATTTGAAAATAAAATGAAATATATAAATAACGTCGATAATATGTGAAATAAAATAAATGTCTACGTGAATAAGGGTGTTAATGATGTTGATGTCGTCGAAAATATGTTAAAATAAAATAAATGTCTACGTTAATAAGTGGAGGTAAGGTGAATTACCGTCATATATATATGTAACAAAGTATATAGTATAATAAAGAGTTAAAAAAAAAATAATAATAATAATAATAATAAAATAATAGTAATATGAAATTGGGGTTAAATTTAATATAGTTGTGTTCAGATAGAGTTGATAGATTTATAACTGAAGTGAGGTTGAGGCAAGGTTAAGACAAATTAATTTTAATTGAAAAAAAAAATTTATGATGAATAGTTGGGAGGATGCGAAAAAAGAGATAGTAAATAGAATAATAAATAACAACATATAAAATTAATGAAATAGTATTATGCGAGTTTTAAACTAGTATAAACCATGTAAGACAAGTAGCTTGAAGTTTTCAGCTCAGTATTTGATTGGTAAAGAGTTAAGATAAAATTGTATTATAGAATTAAGTATAAATAGACGAAAGTGGACAGATGAAGGTATAAATGACTTTTAAGTGGACAATTATAAAAGTGGTAAAGACAATGGACAATAAGTTAGCCAAAGTGTTGAGGTATAACGTACTCAATAAAAATGTGTTCAGGTAGTTATTAAATAAAATGTACAAGTAGGAAATAAATGTAAATTTAAATTTAATTTTAAAAAAAAAAATATGTATATTTAAGCAAGCTTGTAAAATGTAAAAAAAATGTGTAATGTAGATATTAGGATTATTTTTTTTTGTTTAAA
This sequence comes from Prosapia bicincta, assembly GCA_036971475.1. NCBI lineage: Eukaryota > Metazoa > Arthropoda > Insecta > Hemiptera > Cercopidae > Prosapia > Prosapia bicincta. The sequence goes on along the minus strand of JBAIZL010000004.1, from coordinate 123,118,938 downwards.
TTAAATTAGGGGACATTGTAACATTTATGGAATGGGCTATATAATATTATTTAAGAATTGGAAAATAAATTAGAAATAACTCATACAAAATTTAAACAAAAATTCATTAAAAGATTGGTTAGGTTAAAATTGAAACTAAATTCTGGTAAAAGCCTAGGAATTGTAAACAAGGTTTTTGAACTGGAAATGTATTAGGAAATTTGTTATATCAAATAACCTAACACATAAATTAAAATAAGATAATCTAATAATAGTTATGTGTAAACAAATTTGTAAACTGTAGGAACATAGGGATAAGTAATTACTTGAAGGAGAAAGAGAACACGTTTGTAAACAAAAGAAAATTGAAAGGTTATGTTTCTATGAATTCGGCTCAAAACACACACAATTCAGAACTATTTCAAAAGTAAAACACAAAGACACTTCACACACTAATAATATTAATAAAATAAACACTGGAAGGTTTGTTGACGATAGGAAATTGAAACAGTGAGTTTCAACCAAATTAACGAAATAAAAACTGGTGAAAACAAACTTGTTGGTATGTCAGCTGTAACACAGATGTGAAAGCAAGAAAGTAGGTCAGTGTGACAATCGATTCTAGTGAAGAAAAAGAAAACGAACTAAATTATAACCCATATGTGTTTTTTTTAAGAAGAAAGGCGGCCATATTTTAAACAATTTAGAAAAAAAGGACGCGTAGTTAGAGTTGAGTTGGATGGCGTGGGTGACGCTTTAAGATGGGACCTGCCAGGAGCAGTCAAAATTCTATTTTTTTGGAAAGAGTTCGTCTAAATTATACAGTTTTGTGAGTAAACTTGGCCAGATTAAACAGGAATAAGAAAATTGAAAGAGTTAATACAGTGAAAATATAATTTGAAAGAACTAAAACGGATTTAAGTGTGTGAATTGTTTAATTGGAGAGAACGGGAATTTACGTAAGCGACCAGCAAAATTTTGATATTTATTAAGTTGAGAAATAGCGCTATAAAAATAACTTTAGTGGACTTTTAAGATAGTAGAGAAGTTAAATTTGTATATTAGGATATCTTATAGTTAATAAATAGTTCGAAATAATCCAGTTCAAATAGTTTGGCCTTTTTGCATTTTCAAAATTTAATATTGTTTGTTCAAAATTTATTTAATTAACCTAAGAATTTCTAAAAATATAGCCCATACTATAACCCCGAGATATCAAGAGATCTTAAATAGCCAAGGGTATAAAAACCTTGTAACTCAAATTTAAAGAATCGAATTTTAGTATATTTTGTTAAAAATTGTTAAGTTGTAAAAAATTTTGTTTTGTGTATTGTTTAATGTTGAGATGAAATTGTAATAATAAATGTTAATGAATTGTTCTTGAGTAGTTTTTTGGTTTTGGTTATTAAATAGAAATAATATATCTTCATAAAATAGTAAAACCCCGTTGCGTCTGTTTTATAATTATGTTATAATATATATATATATATATATATATATATATAGTAAACTCTCGATTATCCGTGGACGGGTTATCCGGGGTCAGCGAAATAAAAGTGGCGAGCAGACTACTGTATATAAGAGACAATGATAAAATGCTTGAACGCCCGAAAACCTAATATGTATCATAAGATTGTAAACAAATGTCAGCTAATCTCGGCTATACATAGTCTAGGACGTGACATATGCATTATCCATATCTGTCATATACATTATCGATCTTTATGGCTTTGTGACACACGTGGCAGAAGTAGACACTGTGCGACAAAATGGTTCTCAAGAAACTTAGATCGGACATTAAAGCTAAATCAATGCTCACAAAAAAAAACAGACAAAAGTGACAGATTTTTTTGTTAAAAAGTGAAAGTATTATGTGTAAAGGAAATTACATATGTACATACATACTTACTTTTGACATATACTTATGTACGTATTGTAAATAGTTAGACATATAAATGTACATGTTATAATCCGTCAAATACATCGACATTTTAAATTATTTTCCATACCTACTTTGTCCTCTGAAGATTATTTGTGAATTGCACTAACCGGGGTCATTATTTGTGTAACTTATGGTATAATAATCGATTATTGATCGTTTTGCGTATTCTTTGTTCATAGCGGATTATCCGGGGAATTTGTTATCCGGCGTTGCCGGGCCACCCTATTCCACGGATAATCAGGAGTTTACTGTATATATATATATATATATATATATATATATATATATATATAGAGAGAGAGAGAGAGAGAGATTTTTTGGACTAGGAGACTGACAGACTTACCTTGGTAAGAGTCCACTCTGTAGTCTTGAAATAGAAACACATAAAAGCACTTAAACAATGATATATTTCAACCACACAGTGGTCTTTGTCAATCGAAGGGAAAACACAAAAAGAAATATGAGAGAATGAAATAAAATAATTGTAATCACAGATTGTGTAGAGTAGAAATCAGATGTCACAGATGCACAGATTAAAGATATATATTAAAGATATATATATTAAAGATATATATCCAAGATGAAATCCAAAAAAAATCTAAATATTCTTTACCAACCAAAACTAACCTAATATATATATATATATATATATATATATATATATATATATATATATATATATATATATAATATATATGTATAATATATATATATATATATTTTTAGGTTAGTTTTGGTTGGTAAAGATTATTTAGATTTTTTTTGGGGTTTTTTGAACTAGGAGACTGACAGACTTACCTTAGTAAGAGTCCACACTGTAGTCTTGAAATAGAAACACATAAAAGCACTTAAACAATGATGATCATTGTGCTTTTTAAACAATGATGACTACAGTGTGGACTCTTACCAAGGTAAGTCTGTCAGTCTCCTAGTCCAAAAAATCTATATATATATATATATATTCTTGATATTTAACGTTATCCATTGTTTTTCCGTTGCACTGACTTTATGAGGTTAATATATTACTATGTAAGTAATTTTATCCACCATTAAGTGGAATAATTTTACCTTGAGTGATGAGGCACCTTTCGGTCGTTGACCATTGTCAAATCACTCAGTGACATATACCGAAGACATACTATATAGAAATATCATACACACAGATCAAGAAAAAGTGCGCGTAATGTCAACAAACACCAACTTCACAGACCGAACATCCACAACAGAAAAACATCAGTGATTCGACAATGGTCAATTGACCGAAAGGTGCCTCATCACTCAAGGTAAAATTATTGCACTTAATGGTGGATAAAATTACTTACATAGTAATATATTAACTTCATATATATATATATATATATTACGCTATCCATTGTTTTTCCGTTGCACTGACTTTATTAATATATTACTATTGTATAGTATTATATATATATGAAGTTAATATATTACAAGTGTAAGTAATTTTATCCACCATTAAGTGCAATGATTTTACCATGTGTGATGAGGCACCTTTCGGTCATTTGACCATTGAATTGTAAATTCAATTATAATTCTTGTATTTGTATTTTGACTTGGTTCTTTATTAATACACAAGAATACATATTGTGATATTTATATATATATATGAAGTTAATATTATTATTACTTGTAAATAATTGTTTTTTCCACCACTAAGTGCAATAATTTTACTTTTTGTGATGAGGCACCTTTCGGTCACTTGACCATTGTCGAATCACTGAATTAATTTTCTCTATTTTTCTGGTATGAATGTTCGGTCCGTGATGTTGGTATTTGTTGACGTCAAACATATTTCTTCTTGAGCCGCGAGTATAATGTTTTTGAATAGTATGTCATCTGCATATGTTGTCTGTAGGTTCATTAAATTGTTGTGTATGTTTTTATAAATGTGGTATTTTTCTAGTGAGTTTAGTTCTATTGGGCTATTATTTATTTCAAGTATGGTTAGGTTATTTTCGTAATTTGTTATTTCATGTTTATGTGATATTAGGTGTGCTACAAAATTTGAAGCATTTGCATTTTTATTTTTGAATGCTCTGTAATGTTCTTCAAATCTTATTTTAAATGATCTAGATGTTTTCCTATGTAAAATGTGTTGCAGTCGTTACATGTAATTTTGTAAATTCCTAATAGATTAGGGTTTTCTGTATTTGTTTTGTGGTTTATGTCATTAAGACATTTTATTATCTTGTTGTTTGGTTTGTATGTTGGAGTGTAGTATTCTTTGTTGTATATATTTGTTAATTTTTCTATTTTGTTATTGGTGTATTTATATTTTAGGTAGATTTTTTTTTATTATTTTTGTGTTCAGGTTGTTGTGTTGTGTTGAGGTTAGGTTTTTTTGTAAATTTATTGTGTATGTTTTTTATAAGGTGTTTGTTGTATCCATTTTCTATTGCTATTTTTGTAATGTTAACTGATTCTTCATTTAATTTTTGTTTGTTATCTTGTGTGTATTTTATTGCTTTATTTATCATGTTACTGTAAGTGTTAGTTTTGTGTGTCCAGGAGTGGTTAGAATTGTAGTGTATTGTGGTGTTGTTAGAAGTTGGTTTTCTGTGTACTGTAGTTTCTATTTTATTATTATTTATATTTAATGTAATGTCAAGATAATTAACTGTTCTGTTTATTTCTGTTTCGAAGGTGAATTGTATGTTTTTGTTATACGTATTTAAATTGTTTAGTATTATGATGTGTTCATTGTGATTTGTAGGTTGGTATATTACAAGTATATCGTCTATGTATATTGTCCATAGTAAAATATCATGTGTGTTTAGTATAGGTTTAATTATTATTTGTTCAAAGTGTTGTAGATATATTTCTGACATGACTAATGATATGGGTTATGTCATAACTAATTATTTTTGTGTTGCTGTTTGTTTCTATGTTTTTTATTTTATTAATTAATTCATATCCATTTTTTATATTGTATGTGTTGTTGACATGTATTTCAGATCTTATTATTTTGTCTAGTATTTTTGCGATTATGTAAGATGGTGCTGTTTTGAAATTTATTAGTGGTATAAATGGTGTGTCGGGTTTGTGGATTTTAGGTATGCCTGTTAATATTGGTGCACATGGTTTGAATAGGTAAAGTCTTGTGTGGTATTTTAATTTATTGTTATAGTTTAGGGTATTTCTGTGTGTGACTATTAAGTGTTTTATTGTATTAAGGTATTTGTTAGTTGGGTCTGGGATTTGTTCATATTTATTTTTTTTATGTGGTTAGTCATTGAATTGATGTATTTGGAATTTTCAAATATTACTGGTGTGTTTGTTTTATCTGTTTTTAATATTACGCAGTCGTTTTCTAGTTTTTCTTTGAGTTTCATAATTTCTTTTTTGTTTATATATTGTTGTTTTTTGGGGTTAATTTTATTATTAATGTTGTTTCTTATGTGTTCAGTGTATTGGTGGGTAATTTTATGGATGTTAGATTCTGTGTCAACTATTAGGTTTTTTATTATTTAGTTTTTGTTAAAATTGGGTAGTTGAAACGAAAAAGAAAACACCATAAATAGCATCATTACACTAACCAAACACATATGTAACCAAAATTACTTCCAATTTAACAATAAATACTATAAACAACAACTGTAATCCCCATAGGATCACCCATATCATCAGTCATGTCAGAAATATATCTACAACACTTTGAACAAATAATAATTAAACCTATACTAAACACACATAATATTTTACAATGGACAAGGTACGTAGACGATAAACTTGTAATAGACCAACCTACCATTTACAACTAACACATCATAATACTAAACAAATTAAATACATACAACGAAAACATACAATTCACCTTCAAAACAGAAACAAACAGAACAATTAACTATCTTGACATTACATTAAATATAAATAATAATAAAATAGAAACTACAGTACACAGAAAACCAACTTCCAACAACACCACAATACACTACAAATCTAACCACCCCTGGACACACAAAATTAACACTTACAGTAACATGATAAATAAAGCAATAAAATACACACAAAATAACAATAAAAAATTAAATGCAGAATTAGATAACATTATAAAAATAGCAATAGAAAATGGATACGAACAAACACCTTATATAAGACATATGCAATAAATTTACGAAAAACCCTAAACTCAACACAATACTACAACCTGAACACAACAATAATAATAAAAAAATCTGCCAAAAATATAAATACACCAATAACGAAACAGAAAAATTAACAAATATATACAATGAATACTACACTCCAACATACAACCAGATCATTTAAAATAAGATTTGAAAAACATTACAGAGCATTCAAAAATAAAAATACAAAAGCATCAAATGTTGCAGCACACCTAATATCACATAAACATTAGCCAAGGGATTTGGCAGAAGCTAGGCTATATTGTTAGTGGTATTTCATATTTTTACACTAATTATTAACAACTAGAAAGTGGTAAAGATCTCAAAACTTCATTTTTATGTCTATCTTCAAAATATCCTTACTATGATAAAAAAATTATTTTTATATTGTGTTAAAAACTTTTATACATCTATCAAACAGAATTAGTCAAAAGTAATGATTTCTCTGTTCACACTATATAATAGGAATACCAAAACAAAATGAGCTTTTTTATCCTTAAACCACAAGGAAATATCTTCCTTGCGACTTTTGCACACTTTATGAAGAAACCATGCTTTGTCTTGATCACCGAATTACAGATGGGTTTGAGCAAAAAATTACTTTTTTTTAACAAAATCATGGATTGGCATAAGTAAAAAATAACTTAATGGAAAAATTGTTTATTTTATGAAGATTTAAATAATTTTAAAAAAACTTAATTTTAAGTTATATTGAAGTGTACACAAAACATGGATATAGAATTTATTTAGTATGTTTTTTGGTTTCAGTAAAAATATGTAAGAAAATGTTAAAAAGTGCAAGGCAGTTTTTAGTTACAGACAAGTGAAATTAATCCCTTTATTATGCTAGCAAATAAAATTTCTATTAGAGATAAATAGAATTGAAAAACCACACAATGTCTTGCTGCTATGTATGCATCAATAGTAATTTCCTAATTTCTTAATAATTAATGTCTAAAACCTAAATATAACCTTAATTAAGTTCCTATGCCTAGCACTTTACATATAATCTCGCCTATTTATAATTACAATTACTTTTTAATTAATTATTTTAATTACTTTTCATTATTAATAATTCATTTCAAAGTATTACAACAGTTTGGTTGTTACTTATTTTAAATAAACTAAACTTTTCTTATTTAAAGTCAAGTCTTAAGAGAGACAATAAAAATAATAATTACAGAGAAATAAGGAAGTGCATGTCGTAAACCATATAAAAATCTGTCCACGCTATCTTCATCTTCAGGATTGAATTTTTGATTTAGTTCTAATTGCTCTGCGACAATGTCAACCATTTCTTTCTGTCCACTTGCAGTCTTAACCAATCTAGTATTACTTAATATGTCCATTAAAATATGAAACTCGTCTGATGTTACATCCTAAAAATTAAAATGTTAAATTACTTTTTATTCAAAATGTAGTATTCTTAAACAGTAAGCAATCACATAATATTTATATTATTATAATATAATATTGAAGCTTTAGATGTGATAACATTCCTTTTATAACAGTTACAATATCTTTCAATGAGTCTTTACTTTTCCATTAATAGTTTAAATATTAAAATTAATTCTTGCTAATAACCATAATTTACTCTTATGTCCTGTATTTAAAATTAGTTTCATAATAGAAAATTTCAATCTGAAAAAAGTTACAGATTTATAAACATAGAAATAATACAATTAAATCAAATAAAAAAATTACAAATTTTTCCGTTTAGTAGGTAAACTTAACTCTTAACACTGATTAGTGAACCAAGATAAAAATAGAACATTACTGTTGACAATTTGACAATAACGGCAATCTTTCAAACCTTTTCAAGAATTCCATATGAAACACTTGAAAATGGAAGGACCACGATTTTTAAAAGTAAATTCACAAAAAACGTCAGTTTCTTGATCAAGCAAATTTAAATATGTTTTATACTTTTTATGAAGTTACCCCTCTTAACTTAAATATAAGATTTTAGCCTGATTTTAGATGTGCAAAAACTACAGTTAATATACAGAGTCATATTTTTAGTGCACCTAAATTACCACCTAGTCTCATGATGGTCGAATAGTACTAAATGTGAAACCATGAACAAGGCTTGATTAATTGATAAATGGATGGTTCTCAAATATATATATAAATGAAATATATTTTGAAACTGGTACTGTAAAAACATCATATAATACAACAGCCTATACTGTACTACTGTATCACTTCATTAACATACAATTTATTAGCAGTAAAATGAAAATAAAAAAGACAAACACTAAAATATATGTTTCACTTAAAAAGAAAAGACACAACACCTAACTATATTTTTCTCTTAAAATCAGTAATCTTCGTCTGGCGAAGAGACGTAAACCTTCCTGAGGATGCGATGTTGAGCCACCGTCGCATTAGCATAACATCATTGGGTGTTGCAGGTGAATGTTGTATGTAACGCAACACAATGTCGAGAGTGGTGGCAGCATCAGGAAGAGTAACAGCATTTGTTGCGGCATCTTTTTTCTTGCTATCACTATCTGCTACCCTGTCGTCGTGTTGATCCTGGATCATAGACACCATGACATGCTCGGTATATTCTTCATGTTATATAGTGCTGCCCACTCTTCCAGGCAACTTTCTTCAGCATCTTCACCTCCTGGTACTCTTTGAATGAAAGAGCTGAACAAGCTCAGTATCATTATCCTGTGTTCTAAGTGGTCTTTCCACAAATTCGAGGCTAGATTCTTCCAAGATTTCTGCAGTAAAGTGTTACTAATATTATTACAGGACTCAGCCACCCAGTAAATTACATCCTTTATTGTAATCGTCTTAAGTTTTTCTGGAATATAAAGAGAACGATCTTCTTAAATTAATGTTTGCAGAAGCTTTTTTCTGTAGCTCAGTTTTGTGTTCTACAGCCCACCTTGATCCATAGGCTGAAGCAAGGATGTCATGTTAGGTGAGAGAAAAATTGCTTTTATGTCTTTACATACCAACTGCATATCTGAAGGATGTGAAGAAGCATTGTCTATCAAAAGTAGAGCTTTGGTGGCAGTCCATTTTTTTCATTAAATTTTGTTACTGAAGGAACAAATTCATTTTTGAACCACTTCTTGAACAGGGAGAGGATTAAATTTCATATTTTTAGGGCTCGCGGCTTGGCAGATTTTCCAATCACCATTAAAGGTAGCCTATTGTTCCTGCGGCAACAACCGGTACCAACTGCCTGAGTTACCTTATGAAAGACTATGATCAAGGGAACAATTATCTCGGAAAGTACTAGAGTTCTTAATTAAATAATTTAAATTTAATTTGGAGTACTTAATAGAAGATTACAATATAAACACTAAAATAATAAATAATACATTTCTATCATACAATGTATCCTCTGTCAATCAAGGAGAGAAACTGAAGAGAGTCACAGAAGAATATGTATCCAAATTCTTAGGTCCACTGATATAGTTAATAAAGGTATTATAGATACTGATAATTATAACTTACATATTTTGTTTGAAAATCTGTCATAAGGAAGGTGGTGAGTGGAGATATCTATTGTTGATGTTAGGAGGAAGGTGAATAGAGTTATTTGGTGTTGAGGTTAAAGGGTTCTCTAGACACGTAAAATCTAGAGAAACCCCTAACCTCAACATCAGATATCACCAATCACCTACCTTCTGACAAACTTCAAGTATTTTTTAACTTGTATGTCTAATAAATTTAATATGTTTTTTAGGTTTAATTCTCATAATGACTAAAAACAAATTACTGGATTTTTACCATAATCAATAAATAAATAATTTCAAATAACAAATTTTATCAATCAAAACTTCTTAAAGTGAAGCATGTTTAAAGTAGTTCTTTACATTATAAATGAAATAACATACCTGTAATACTTTCTTAGTCTCCAATATCAAATAGTCCTCAGCATCTTTGTTGAGAACCTCAGGGCCAAGAGCCTTTAGTTTAGTATTTAGAAACTTCAAACATCTTTCTCTAATTAATTCTTCCCCACTGAGGATTTGTGAATATATTCCACTTAAAGCACCTGAAAATGTTTGAACAAAATTAAACCAAACCATTCATTATAAAATGTAAATCGTTACAAAAATTTTCACTTTTTATGATTAGTATATGGAACATTTCTGAAATTTCTCTAGCACTCAAATTTTATGTTGTATTATTTTGTTTATAGTACAGATCCTGTCAATATATTCTCATCATGTGAGAAATACAAGTCGTATTTCATTTCACAGTAATTAGGCTAATTAGCTAGAAGTTGAATATCCTGCACTAAAGTAATAAATGAAAAGTAATAAATTTGAGTATGATATTTCAAGACACATGTATAAATTAAAGCTATTGAAAGAGCTGAATATACCAAGTTCAAGACAAGCAAAGACTGCATGTAACAGTATTAAAACAGACATGGACTTTCAGTTAAGTGAAATTTTTTTATATTAACACATAAATTTCAACAGTAGGTTATTAGGCTTCAAGAGAAGAATTTTTTAACTCAAATTCAGACCAAACACCTATTTTCCAATATGCCACTTGATAATTTAGATTTTATAGATATAATAGAAACAAAATCGCGTTCTTCTTTTAACAAGTAATAAAAAAAATCAGTGTTATATAGATAAGTTGTCTAACAGTAAAAACCTCTTCCACCATTGATTTTAAAATAATTTTTTTTTTTAAAGGAATGAAATGAAATTTATTGAGGAATTACAATGAGATCACAAGAGATGGATAAACAACACCATAATAGAAATTTCATAAATTGTGAATAGAAAAACGCGCTTGACTTTATTTTACACTTATGAAATATGTTAGTGTATTACACTTTCTCAAAATACTTCTGAGACTATATTTACCCATCAACACCTAGCTAAATAGGATGATCGCATTTAATTTTTTTAAAATTTGTCTCAAAACATACTATTTTTTTACATTATTATTTATGGATAAAGATACTACTTTTAACAGTATAATAGTTTCTTTTTCACTGAATGCCCCTTTTCAAGAATCTTAGAACAGTTTGATTTAGAAGTATTATTTCGAACCTGAGACTGTGTAATTTTCATTTTTTTTGGAATTAAAATTATATTTCAAATAAAAAATGTTTGCCATAACATATTCATTATGTTACACAGAATGTATATTTGAAGGAGATAGAGTGTGATTCTTGTTTATCTTTGTGTGAGACATCAGTTTATCTCGTCAGACGTTGAGTTTGTATCCCACTGTTTGCTTCCTGTGATCAACGTCTGTGATTTATTTGTTGACTCATAGGTTCTTAAATTTTGTGTAGTGTGAGTTTGATGATTTACTAGATCAGGTCTTTCTCTGTGTGATACTTGAAAACAAAGCATGTTTGTGTTTCATGTAAACCAGATTTATAAAATCCGCTATAGCAGCCTTGTCCGGGAATTCTCCAACTGATAGCAGCCTGACGTTGGAAACAAGAATGACGCTAAACAAATTTCTGCAAGATGGATGGAACATAAAACTCCAATGGGTCCCAAGTCATGTAGATATAATGGGTAACGAAAGGGCTGACTTCTTGGCCAAAAGAGGAACCACTCTGTGGCAGCCACAACTCAAGATGCCCCTATCAGCCGCAAAAGCGCTAATCGATGCCTCAGTAAAGCAGACAATGATGGCAGCATACCACGAAATCGCCAATGGAAAATCTTGGGAAAGGCTGGCAAAACCAGGACCGATACGACACGAAGATCGATTCGTAGCGGTCCCCTCATTCCGTATCCTCACAGGACATGACCTCTTACCAGCCCACCTGCATCGCTTCGGCACCATGAGCTCTGCAGAATGCCCGCTGTGTAGCTATGTTCATTTTGACGCATGCCACCTGCGCACATGTCCTGCCTTGGAGGAGGAGCGAAGGAAGGGCGCACATCTAAAACCTGAGGAGCGAATCGCCATACTCTACTGGTCAGCGCGTCACCGAATGGCAGAAATGCCAAGAGTGGGCGTTGGCTAGTAAGTGTAAACCAGATTTATAGTTTCTTGAGGAATCAATTGTTCTGTCAAGTGGATACTGTTTCTACTTTAATTTATACTGTGGTAAGAAAGTACAGTGAAACCTCCCTGAACGAACACCTCCAACAAACAGGCACTTCTCTTGAATGGACATATTTCTGGGAACAGAAAATTTAATAATACGTACATAGGATTTTTCCATCCTTTAAATAGTCACTTCATTAGACGGACAATGGACTGCAAATGGTGTCTTTTTTGTTTTTTGCACCTTTTGTCCAGAAGGACACATGTACTGCAAAACGTAGCTAAAATAGCTACGTATACAATTAGAAGAAAGAATCGAATTTGTACACTTACCTTGGTGTACTCAGCAGTACATTTATTCATTCGTATCTTCTGTTACAGCTGTGCAAAGGCAACACTACAGTACCATTTTCAGAAATTCTTGTATGTTATAATTTTAAATCAAACACTTAAAACATTACCATGATTTTATTTATTTCCCTCAAGTAATATTATTGCAAAAAAGTAAATTTAAATAAAATATTTATTTTTCCCTCAAAAGATCCGTGATTTGGTTAATGAAGCTTTGTTAACAGATGGCACTAAAAATAATGATAATGATGACATCCCTGAAAAAAAATGCCATTGATATAAAATAAAGCAGTTTTTAGAAAAACTGTTGAATTTGAAAAGATCATTTCAAGCTAAAGCTGACACTGCAGGTTTAAATATGATTTCTGAGCTGATTATGCATATGGAAAATCAAGCTGTACGGTCCCTCTGCTCATCAAAACAAACGATGATTAATCTTTATTTTAAAAAGCATAAGCTACGCTCTACAGTAATTCACAAATTAAATTAATATATAGTACTGTAATTACTGTGTGTTATTTAAATTTGCTTTTGAATTTATGTTTAATAACAGTACATTACAGTAATTATTGTACTGTATACTGTATTTATAAAATAGTAGCCTATATTATTAATTAAATACAGTACATTAGTACTAGTATTAAATAAATTAGTATTAGTTAAACACTGTAGCTTATTATCTATTGGATTAGAAATAAATGTGTAATGAATAAATACTGTAATCGTTTTTGAAACTCGGCTTCTCCTTAACACCCCTCCTCTAAAAAGACACCTCTCTAAGGCGAACAAAATGTCGAGAACCATATGTGTCCGTTTAACAGACGTTTCCCTGTAGTTCAAAAACAAAAAGAAAATTTGGTTTTATGGTCCCGTATTGTTGGTTCAGTTCAAGAGCCCAAAAGCCACAAAGTATATTTCAACAATCTTTTTACCATCAGAGATTTGCTTGTTCATTTGGTTTTAGAGCTACTGGTACAGCTGTCCAAATGTCCTTTGAAGGATTCTAAAGATATGTCCAAAAAGCCAAGGAGCAATTTTAAAACAGATGGTGAAATTGTGTTTGCGAAGTGGTATTAGAACACAACTGGGACCAATTTTGACACTGTTCATCACCTGTGACAAGCATCACTATGAAGCAAGACATCAAGGCAGAAGGTGTCCATTCCACAACCAAACAGGAAAACCTTGTCATACACGGCTGCAAGTGTTGCATATCTAATGCTAACGACGGAATAAAGATTTCATTCTACCTAAAAATACTACTTCTGAAAACATGAAAGGGAAGACAGTGACAAAAAAGCATATGATCCTAACTTACCAGTAATATATTTTCTTTCAAATGGCACTACATATAATATAGAATTGTATTCTCAATTAATTTATCTTTTATTTTTAAAATGAAGGTACTTTTAAGTTAATATTGATTTATATGTGATTTTAAGACATACACATATTTTTTTACAAATATATAAAAATACTTGTAAATTTATTGTATTTGTTGCTGGGCAGCATCTACACTTACAATAATAAAACTGCTAGTTTCTTAAGAGACAGTGGAACCTATTGTGTTCAGTGTAAATTATCGGTTTTTTAAATTATTAGGATAGAAGAATTGTGCACTAATTCCTCAAGAGTAAGGAGAAAGACCATACTATAACAATATGTGATAGTTTAATACAAACCATATCAATCAAAGGATGGGATACCCTCAATAAACTATCTAGTGCAAATAAATTATATTGGACATTGGCAAAATGTGTCTACCTAAAGAGTATCAAACTATTGTTGTAAATTTGTAACCAAGAATTATAAACTAACAGATACTAACTAATAATTAATCAGATATAATAGGAATTTAATGTTTTTATTTACTCATAATCAAAGCTATCTTACTTCTAAAATCCATAAAAGAAGTAAGTATAATTTAAATCACCTTTTGCCTCAATTTTAAAAATTGTCATCAAAGAATTGTTAACTACGCTGAGTTCAGATGAATCTTTTGTCTGGAGTAGTTGAGCTAAGATATCTGCTACTTTCTGTGTGTGTTCTTTTGTATCTTTACAGAGGTTAGGCAAATCTTTAATTGCTTGTTTTCGAATCTGTAAACATAACAAAATCCAATATAGGCACTATTTAACTGATTGCAACAATTTAATAAAAATCAGATTCAATTAAAAACAGTAAAAATTCAAAAAATCATGCACAGAGTTTATTATTGCATCTCGAATTATAGTTTATAGATGAATTCACATTGCCTAGTATTATTTATACAAGTAACAAAATAGTAAACTCTAATAACATTTTGTAACATTTTGGAATAGCAAGTAAGAAAGGCACTATGTATAATATAATATAAATATGTAAGTAAATTCAAACCATAAAATAACCAATTATGAAAAAAGAGAAAATTGTAAACATAACCTAAATTGGCAAAATCGAAATATTTAATCACAAGTTTAGAACAATAACACTGTAAAACAAACAATATAATAGAAACAATTTAATGTGTAACAGTTTAAAAAGAACACTAAAACAATGTAAATAATAGTAAAAGCCTTTAAGTGTTGAGAAAAGTGAAACCATTTTATGACTGCACAAAAGTTGACCAAAACTGGTAGGCTAGCGTATTAAGTAAGATGGGCGCGCATTATGAACAGAACGGCTAATAATTTGAACTTCGTCGGGAGATATAATATTTAAATGCAGTTACCTGCAAAGAAAGTAAAATCTAGTTATTAGGAACATGAAATGTACAAAAGGCAGTGAATACAGCATCCGTAAAGCCGGTAACAACAATTAAAAAAACGGAAATAGTTTGTTTTAGCCATTTTGAAATGCTTAGCTTGCGTGGCTTCAGTTCTTCACACCTACTCAAGCAAGACAGACGTGTTTCAGAATTGGCCAACAAAATTGAACGAATTCAAACTTAGTGCGGGAGTATTAGTCTCGAATTCAAATAACACTACAAAATACTTTCAAGAAAATTAATTAAAACTATTTATTTAAAAAGATATTATTAAATATTTTGATAAAGGCTGAAAAGTGGAATCTGCAATCTAAAACACTTAAGTATCTAGGCTAGATCCATTACTACATTTTGAAATTTTGCAATCAGACATTTATAAAAGAAAGAAACCAGTGAATTTATAGCTTGTGCTAAACCAAATTTAAAATCAATTTAGGCTAAATTAAATAAGAACTGTTGTTGCCCAAAAGAGAAATACAATTTAGAATAATAAGACTTGTAATAAAAGAGGAAACTTATAGTAAATTTGTAAAACTTTAAAAAAGAAGAAAATTTGTAATATATTAATAAAACTTATACTTGTTAAGAAAGTGTTTTTAAATGATACATTAAACTTGTTATAAAAAAAAGAAAGCTCTAGAAAATTTATTTATCTTGAAATAAATTAGAAAAGTAACTAACCTACCTTGATTGAAATTATTATTGAAAAGAATACATTTTAAACATTCATTCATAATATCTTAATAAAAGAAAAAATTACAATTTGTTTAGTAGTTACTGAGCGATGCGATGCAGAATAAGAAAATTCTTGTGAGAAATGTTTTTATGTTGTGCTCAACTTGAGGCTATTTTACCAGTCATTTTCATTACCCAATATGTTTCTCATTGTATGGGACTTGTTATTAACTGGGATAAGTAGTTAATCGTGTCTTACTTATATTTGTGAGATAGGTTTAATGTTTTCTTTTTTTATACTTATATTTGGATGAGATATACTGTAGTTAATGTTATTGACAATAGTGAAGAAATTTATGACAAGAGAGTGATTTAGACCTGGCGTGGTCTTATAATTCTGCTGTTTTGAAAAGTATCCCATTTACTGGTTATAAAGGGCTCCTATAACGAATCCCAAATGACAAAAACCTATTGATTTTTTTCTGGATGCTTTCTAACATACCTTGTGAACTGGAACTGGTTTGCCAATGACGAGACTGATTGGTTTATCCTTATTTTCGAGTGGCAAATATTATGCTATAATTGTAAAATTAGGTAATTTTTTGTAGTGATTTTAAAAGTATTCTTAAATTTCATATAGTTCTTTGATAGACAAGCGTTAAAAATTGCACAGGGAGTTTATCTCGCACTTTGCAACTTGACCTGGGCTACATTAGTGTCAAGTTTGACTTTGGCAGTGACTATGTTAATCTATCAGATTGTAGAAAAGGTTTTAAAGAAATGTATGTATAAGACAGAAACTGATTTAATGAATGAAGTTATTTTGATAAGAATGGGTAGAATTCAGACTCCTTTAAAAAATTTAGTATTAATATTTTACATAAATTTATATAGTCAATCATAAACCATGTGCAGTGCAGAAGACAAACATGAATTTGTAGGCTTATCGCTATGCTGGTCGCCGAGAGACGTCGCTAGCACACTTGCCCTGATCTTAAAAAACAGTGAATAAATGAGTTTTATTTTGGCATTTGTACCCAAATTATAAAAAAACTTTATACAATATAAATTTATAATATATTGCGCAATAAATTTACAATTACAAATTTACTTTTATAATACTAATAAAAAACAAAATTTTATAATTTGCAATAAAATTCCCAAAACCGAAACCGAATTATCAATTTCCCATGAAGTAACCTTACCCCGATTTTTTCCCATGTTAATAATTCCCATATAAATCCTGATATTGCCGTTTTCCCTCATTAATGGTCAACCTGATATAGGCCTATTCTGTTCTAATACTATTGCAAATCATTGCAAATAAAATTAGGTAATAAATTTTTTCTAGTGATATTTATATTCTCATCAACCATACATATCAGCTACTTATAACTACGAGGGCTATTCAGAAAGTAAGGAATGTTTCTGTCTGACGCCGCTAGGCGCGTGCTGATCTCGTACATTTTGGTGAGTGCGCACTCGTCAACTCAGTCAGCGTCCAGCAGTGACAACGGGAACAATTCCGCGATTTTTGTTGGCAAAAAACTTAAAACCGATAGACATTTATCGCCAAGTGTGTGAAGTTGACTGAAACAGCTTAATGAATGAAAGTTCTGTGAGAAAATAGTGCATTCAGTTTAAAAACGGCCGAACTGAGGTTCATGACGAAATGAAGAGCGGATGCCCAAGCATCAGTGACTGATGAACTGGTCGCTAAAGTTGATGAAAAGGTTCGCGAAAACCGCCGATTCATGATAACGGAGCTTTCACTTTGTTTCTCACAAATTTCACGGACTTTGTTGTTTGGGTCATTCCGTGTCAAATCAACACACTTTTAAGAGATTTTTTCCATCACCATCTCAGATTATGATAAAATTTGGAATATAGGTTACCTTCATGAAGAATTAAAAAAATACCAATTTTCAGCTTAATATCTCAAACGGTTTCCGAAATATGGCCATGTAAAGTTTTCAAAAAACGGTCAAAATGTCGCTGCGGGAAAACGTTTAAATGGTCATAACTCCTCTCCTAATAAAGTAAGAATCATGTGTCATTTTTTAGCTCTTTTTATGCCCTTTTTAATGATATATAACACATATAGGTTGTGAGAAAAAAAAATATTTTAAAAATCAAAAATAAATTTTTGAATTTAAATATTTTTGAAAACACATTTTTAAAAATTTTCAAAAAAATATATATAATAGGTCTTATTATCACTAATTTGTATACTAAGTTTAGTTATGGGATTGCAATGGGTTCATAGTCAAAATAATGTTTTATTAGTGGTGGTTTTTACAATATCAAAATATTTTATAAAATTTGTTTTATAAAATATTTTATAAAAATAACTAAAAATGGAAAATATAAAAACAGTAATAATGTATTCTTAAATATTACATTTTGTATTTATATTTTCATCCTACATGTAATTGCAAGTTTATGAAGTACCATTTTCAGCTTGTTATTGCACAATATTCACTCTTGTTCCCACCACAGACAATTTCATGTCTCTACTTGCTTTTCAAGTTGAGACAAGCTCATGTCCAGTAGCACTTCACCGTCAGATTGTGTTCAGTTTGCAGCTGAAGTCAGTGGTGCACACATCATTAGTCCAAGTGTTTCATATAATTTTTAGTAGAGTAGGCTTACTTCCTAGTTTTTTTTTTCATTAAAGTTTATTAATTAAAGTGTGTATTAGTGTGTTAGGCCTAATTAACTTGTGAAGTGTGTGTGTAAAGTTTATTAATTAGTAGTTTTTGATTGTGTATATTATTTTGTTTCAGAAATAGGGAAAGCAGTTTTTCATGAGTTAGGAAAATGACAGACAATTGCAAATTTTCAAATGCACAATGTTGCAATCCTTTAAAAAAACCTCATCACTATGTTAGGGACAAAAAAAAATTAAGAACTGTCACTGACTGGATGTGTAGTTTTTACCCAGAAATTTCAAAGATATCAAAGACTTGTGATACATGCAGGAAAGAGGTTTCAGCAATTAAAAATGAAAACATTGCTTCTAACAAGGTCCAAGAAACTGACACTATACAAGATTTGGATGAAGAAAGTCAAAGAGAATCAAACAAACCCAAGGACAAAGACCCTTTTGATTCCGAAGATGACGATCCCAGTTTTCAGGCAGAATAACACGTGGTTGAGACACTCAACACTTCTCTAAATGAGCTTGCTAATTAAAAGTTACCTTCCTTCATCCCAAAGGACCTTCTCCGTCATTTAGCTACCCAAGAATACCAGATGTATTATGGCTACCATTCACAGATGTGTTATGTACTGTGAATCCAACAACTCCAACAGGAAGAATTTACGTCCTATCCGAAGATGAAATTTTAACAACCAATGAAATGTTATCACAATACCTCCAACACATGTAGACCTTATGTTAAGTTTCACTGTGTTTGAAATATATGCAATGGTAATGGTTGGATTTCATTAATTATAATTATAAAAAGTTTGTATATACAAATATACGTAAAACTAGTTAAAGCCAGGTTCGGTTTAAAATTATTTTGACTATGAACCCATTGCAATCCCATAACTAAACTTGGTATACAAATTAGTGATAATAAGACCTATTATATATATTTTTTTGAAAATTTTTAAAAATGTGTTTTCAAAAATAATTAAATTCAAAAATTTATTTTTGATTTTTAAAATATTTTTTTTCTCACAACCTAAATGTGTTATATATTATTAAAAAGGGCATAAAAAGAGCTAAAAAATGACACCTTTCCCATGATTCTTACTTTATTAGGAGAGGAGTTATGACCATTTAAACGTATTCCCGCAGCGACATTTTGACCGTTTTTTTGAAAACTTTACATGGCCGTATTTCGGAAACCGTTATAGATAAAAATTTGAAATTTAGTATTTTTTTTAGTCTCAACCCCCACTTTGGGTATACCAAATTTCATTAATATATGAAAGGGTGTGGTAAAATAGGTGTGTTGATTTGATACGGAATGACCCGTTTGAAATTGTCACACAAAAGTTAGACTACCACAAATTTTGTGCAAGATGGGTGCCGAAAATGCTCACTGACCACCATAAAAGTCAGCGAATGGAGGCAAGTTTGACATTTCTGGATGCCTACGACAGACATGGTGATTGACTACTGGATCGCATCATAACTGGTGATGAGACATGGGTAAAACACATTAATTGCGAAACTAAATTACAGTCCATGGAGTGGGAGCACACAAGCTCCCCGAAAAAAACAAGAAAATGTTTGCAAACATTTTCAGCAAGGAAGTTTATGGCGACGGTTTTTGGGACAGGCAAGGTGTGCTTCTTATTGACTTTCTTGAACATGGTGCAACAATAAACTCTGAGTGGTACTGTGAAAATTTGTGCAACCTTAGGAGAGCAGTTCAAAACAAGCGCCGAGAAAAATTGACGTCAAAAATTTTATTTGTGCATGACAATGCCCGACCACACAGCAAACCGCACCAAAAAACTCCTTGAGTCATTCAAATAGGAGGTTTTTCCTCATCCGGCCTATAGTCCTGACCTTGTACCAAGCGATTTTCACTTGTTTCCAAGAATGAAGGCCTGGCTAGCAACACAGCGCTTTGACGACGACGCGGAGCTCAAGCTGCGCATCACTGAGTGGCTGAGATTGCAGGCGGCAGATTTCTATGATGAAGGAATTTCAAAGCTTGTCTACCGCTATGATAAATATCTCAATTTGTTTGGCGACTACGTAAAAAAGTAGTATTTTAGTTGCTCTTTCAGATGTATATAAAAAAATTTTTTATTGTACTTAATTTTTTTTGTTATTAAAAAACATTCCTTACTTTCTGAATAGCCCTCGTACAACAGAAGTTGCTAATAATATTGCTTTAAAGCACAACAATTCGAAACATTCTATGGAAGTATTTATATAGAATGATGAAGCTAGGTAATACTCCTTATTGATATAGATTATGTAAAAAATTATAACTTACAGATATATCTTCATCCTCACAGAGGTCCAATTGTGCGTCAAAAGCTTGGTCAACTAAGGTAGGGAAATGTTTAAAGAATCTTGCAATGAACTGAGATGCCAGACGCTTTTCTTTTGTTGACCCTTTAACAGCACCTAAAATCTCCAAATATTCTTTTTCATGCTGTAAAAATAACAAATTTTAATCAAAAAGCCTGTATTACAACAATGTCTAACAACATATACCACTCACAAAAAATTCCACTATACTGATATAAATCCATTATGTAATTTGCACTGACGAAATAGTGCTCATAAAAGGTAAATGTTTTTATATCCTTGGATTTTTCAGACGATTTTACCTTTGCAGGCAGCCTGGGAGGTTTACAGACACTCATAATGTTTTAATAATTATACAATAGCAAAATGGGGTCAATGTTACTATCTAAAATTCACATCTGCCCATCTATGAAAGCCTTATTCAAACTGGTCAATATAACATTTTGTCACATTAAGCCACTATGACAATACAACTGGTTAGGTCCAATAAGACAGTTAATCAATATCTGTCTAAGTAAATAAATAAACAATGGAACCCCTCACAAATCTACGCAAATTGGATACACGAAACTATCTGGCTGAAATAATCAGCTATTCAAATTATCCTAATGTGCAGATCCATCCCAATATCTTGAACCATATTAAAGACCTTAAAACTTAGTAAAGGCTGTAAATAGAGTTAGAAAATTATTAACAGGTATTCCCTCTGTTTCTTATGATAAACGTAATTATTATGACGTAAAACTGTTATCTAGAAATCTACTCCATCTGTTCGTTGTTACATTTACCATATAATATATCACGGCATAAAACTGGTAGTTAAAAAAGGTTTGTATATGTTCATCTGCTAAATTCTTTTTCATGCTGTAAAAATAACAAATTTTAATCAAAAAGCCTGTATTACAACAATGTCTAACAACATATACCACTCACAAAAAATTCCACTATACTGATATAAATCCATTATGTAATTTGCACTGACGAAATAGTGCTCATAAAAGGTAAATGTTTTTATATCCTTGGATTTTTCAGACGATTTTACCTTTGCAGGCAGCCTGGGAGGTTTACAGACACTCATAATGTTTTAATAATTATACAATAGCAAAATGGGGTCAATGTTACTATCTAAAATTCACATCTGCCCATCTATGAAAGCCTTATTCAAACTGGTCAATATAACATTTTGTCACATTAAGCCACTATGACAATACAACTGGTTAGGTCCAATAAGACAGTTAATCAATATCTGTCTAAGTAAATAAATAAACAATGGAACCCCTCACAAATCTACGCAAATTGGATACACGAAACTATCTGGCTGAAATAATCAGCTATTCAAATTATCCTAATGTGCAGATCCATCCCAATATCTTGAACCATATTAAAGACCTTAAAACTTAGTAAAGGCTGTAAATAGAGTTAGAAAATTATTAACAGATATTCCCTCTGTTTCTTATGATAAACGTAATTATTATGACGTAAAACTGTTATCTAGAAATCTACTCCATCTGTTCGTTGTTACATTTACCATATAATATATCACGGCATAAAACTGGTAGTTAAAAAAGGTTTGTATATGTTCATCTGCTAATTTCTGTTGCTTTCTGATTTTGTAAATTTTTTTTTAAATTGGATGTTTTGTCCATTGTTAGAATGTGGTAGAGTATGTAATATCTGCTTAAAGGCAGTATATGACTTTATATAAGTATAGTCAAAATGAGGAAGAAGAAACCATGATTTTTATACATGCGTTTCGGTATTAGATTATATTTTTTTCAAAATTGTAAATTTTTGGGGAATTTCCAACAATTAATTTTTTTTCTTCCTATTACGATTTCATCTAAGGTCTGTTTGCATTACCAGGTAAGATTTTTTTGCCACAAAATCAAAGTGCAGACTCAACATTATTAGCCAAAAATAACAGTAAAGTACATAGATGTATAAATAAAAACAACAAAGATGCATAAAAACCCGTTTTGTGAGTTGTTTAAAGTAGTATCAATTTTGGTAATTATTTTCACCTCCCACGTAATCGATTTTAGAAGTAAAAAAATTTTACCACGCAATGCAGAGTCATTAAATATACGAAAAAATTACAAAAACTTCTGCTGACGGTAAACAATTTGAAAAGTAGCAAATCCCCCTTTAATGGCACACCTAAAACAATACTAGGTCTACATTTTTGCTTTATTTTTTCAACGTATCAAATCAAAAAAAAACCCCACTTTTGACCCGGCACCCAAACTTTATAGTATTAGTAAACTCACACATCTTATTTTTAATTTTTGGGGCCTGAGCAGAGGTTTTTGTATTTCTAATGACTTTTTGCATTCCCCAGTATAATTTCTTTCGCTACAATTGATTGTGTGGGAACGAGCAATAAATACCTCAATATTTTTTTTATTTAAAACTCTGTTTTCTGGTACTTAAACTTATGTTCATTGTTTATATTTTTTAGAAACATAGGTAAAAACAAATGTAGTGGATCTACATTTGGTTACTATTACTACCAAACTTTAAGTTTGTACAGAATCCCAAATAACTATGTAGTGATTAGTTCAATATAAACCATAATATAGTTATTTTTTTTATAACCCAATCTACCCTTTTGGATAATTCGTAGCAATACTGTAAAAGAATATTACTCTGTTTTATAAAAGAAACATTCAGTTTTATGTATGTTGCTACAGTGAAGTTATGTTTCAATATCTTTATTTTGAACAACTATAATTTTTTATGATTTACAGCGTGTAATATCAAGTTTTTCTTATTGGGAATACATTTTTAAATAGCATACAAAAAAAATCAAAGCTTAGAGTATTATTTTTTGACAATTATCAACTTTTGGCGCATCCACACCAACCAGGTTTTATATTTTTGCCCTTGATCCAGAGGACCTTCTATGAACCTGGGTAGAATTGTTATTACATTATTGCCTATGTGTGGTGTCGATAGTATTATCAATAAAAGTTGGTCTGACACCAAATATGGAGAAAAATTAATCATTCACTAACCTCACTTTAGGACTACCGAAAACACTTAAAAATCTCATGGTTTTTTATGAAACAGAGAATATTATACTTCATTACAATATAGCTTTGTTTCCGGTTAGTTTAGGGGGCAAATAATTGATAGATTTTTGTATTAAATGTTCAAATTAATAGATAATTGACTATACTAGTAGCAACCACAGGTTAGAAATATATCCACCTACGCCATTCATACCTGACTTATATTTTCCTTTGCATCTGCTAATACGCCAAAGTTTTTGTATAACGTTTCTATATTGTCAGTGGCCATTAAAAAACGATCTGCATTAACTTAGAAAACACAAGTTTTATAATAGTAAATAACACGATATTATTCACGCGGCAACGCTACTAATAATAGTAAATCTCAATTTTTTTGCCAACGAACAACTAATGAAAATTGTAAAGCAAAACTGATAGATTACTGAACCATAGATCTAATATATTTACGAATTGAACAATTAGGAATTGAATTACTGAAACGTTACATATGTATGTACCTAAAGTAATCATAATTTTTCAATAATATCTTTTGGTCGCTTTACTTGTATACACACTCACATATTTATCAAAATACTTTAATGTCTCGTTATATGACGAAAGAGACTGAAACTGGCATGAGTTGAACATTTTCTGAAAGTTCAACCCTCATTTCAAATTAATATTTTTTCAACATTTCTGTTCTGAGAATGTTAAGTAATAGAATTATATTTTATATTGTATTACTTGAGAAATAATATCATTACAAATAATATGCATTAGAATATTAATATACTTTAACTAATGACGAAATATTGATATACCCAATACTCACTAAATATTCTGCATTCTAAAACTTTTCAAACTTGCAGTTTTTGTATAGTGCATCTTGAGGTTTTTCTATAATTATACTTTTAGTTTTAACTTGGCAAAAACCCCTTACTTACTGATATTTTTTATCAGACGCGTTTCGCACTAGTTCGGCTCCTTATTCAATGCTGTGAGTTAGGGACAAGACTCACAGCATTGAATAATGGGCTGACCTAGTGAAAAATGCATCTGCTGAAAAATATTAGTAAGTTGTGTTTTTTTGCCAAGGAAATACCAAAAGCGTACTAATACCTTTCGTTTGTTTCCTCATCATACAAACTTTCATAAAAGAGACGTAACTTCAAATTAGAAGAATATCAGTTATGACAATAAATACTAAGTAAGTTAATGAACAAAATGCACCGGTTTTTCCCTTATGACAATGTGTTTTCTTTGAAACATGAGTTATAGTCTAAAAACGCTTTTTTAAAAAATGTAGCTCTGCTACAATATGACATTATACTGTTACGCTGTTACATGTGTCCATAACTTATATTGCAATTTTAGACTAAATAACTGTTGATTAATTCACACACTTTTATGGTTGATATTATACACACTTAACATTTACAAAAGTGTAAGTCTTTTAAAAACTACTAAGTTTCCTAATAGTCTGTTTAAACTTAACCCACACTAAACTGTCATTGTCTAACATTCAAGCTTTTACTCTATTTTTTATATTGCAAACACATGATTAATATACCTTATATATAGAATTATGGTTTCTTATTTCACTTTTGCTATTACTGGCGACCAGACTTTTTGTTAACTAAAAGTTGTTAAATTGTTAACTTACACTTGGAGTTAAGTCGTAAGACAAAAACGTTTCCTCCAAGTGTAAGTTAACAATTTAACAATCTTTAGTTAATAAAAAGTCTGGTCGCAAGTAATATCAAAAGTGTAATAAGTAATTAACAACTAGCTCGTCATAAATAGCAAGAAGATTTTGATATTATCGTTTCTAATAACGTCTAGTAATTTCTATCCACTTTAGAAGATTCCAGGCTCTACGGGACGGCTTGTTGTTATGCCCTCTTAAGCATGACTAGGACTTTGACCACAACTAAATACTTTAACTGATCAGATATAATTATTTTATAGCGTGATTTTCTCACCTCCCATACATTGGTAATGACAGGCTGAAATTACCAAGAAATTGTAATGCTTTGTCTGTTTTGCAATTAACATAACTAATCTCCGCACCATCTCAGTTCTATACATTTATAATGGTCGTAGCAAAACATAGGCTATGAGTTGATTATCTTGGCAAGAATGAAAAGTTCCTAACACTTGATCATCAAAAACCAAATTAGTAAACAGGTAGGAGTCCACATCCAAACCTGATTAACTAGCTAGGTATCGGCACTTGAGACCCTGACTTGGGGAGTTTAGGCTAAAATATTTGAATAACTATGACTTATTAGGTCAGTAGTATTCATGTCAAACCACATCCTTAACTTTTTCATCAGTGATGATATTCTTCTTCACTCAACTTCTCTACTTCAACGCACTCTTTGTTACAGTTTATATATATATATATATATATACTGTAATTAAAAAATCCCGTTTTTTTATTTCTCATTTCATCTTCCAGGTACCAGCTTTTTCTTACCTTTACAGTATTAATATGTGTCTTTTTCCATTCTTCGTATGTTCCTTCCATGAGATTCTTAGTACTCTGTGATACAGCCACATCTCAATACTGCCTAGTCATGGCCTGTAATAAGTCGGACTACATTCAATGTGTAGTAAAAGATTAATTTTATAATCCCTCCCGTAAGTTGCACCTAGTACCTTCCTTGTTCAGCACGAAAATATCTGGTTTCAGTGCTTGTATATGTTGGTGGCATAACTTGTATAGTGCTGGCATAAGATGTTCATGGCACTAAAATATCTTACATAAAAATGTGGCTATGGCACATAATCGTGAAAAGTAGCTACTTAAACGAAAAAAATAGACATACATTAAAGCTATAATGAAGTGAAAATAAACACTTATCTTGTGCAAGAGTTTAGCACACAGAGCCATCACAAAACAAACATTTTCAATTGTAAAAATTTATTAAAATCATCAAGTTGTTAATGAAATAAAATCTTACAGGCACTTTAAAATTAAAATTATTTTTCTCCTCTTTTGGTCATGTAGAGATTCATAGTGTCAAGGACATTCCAAACAGCAGGTTAGACGCTGATGGTAGAAGAACTTGAATGGTTCTCTGAATATCTATACAGGAATTGTATTTTATGTTACAGGGCTATACATATTAAACAAATAATAGTTTAGCATTCACATTGTAAGAAATTGATAAATACATTTAAAAACCTTAGATCAAATAATTATGCCATTAGTCACAATGATTCACTCATTCATATTTGAATTATACAGTATACAGGATTTTACTTGAAAATCTATTATAATTTCAACTTCTGTGGAGTAAGCGACATCTCATTATCATGCATTTTGACCATTCCATCTATCACTCTACCATTCATTTATTCAAAATTCTTTATGGAGTCAACTGTAGTTTAAAGCACCGTCAAACTGAAAGCTAAGCCCTAGGGAATAACAATTGCTCAACAACTGCTGTAGACTAAACGATCCTTGAGCATGCCATACTCTGCACCGCATACTCAGCATTAGGATTTCTGTAGGATATTAACCACCTGTCCTCTAAAGACGGTGTTGGGGTTTCATTTTCTGTACTTGTTTCCCCACTTCTGTTCACTTTACTTAAATTTTCTAGTGACTCTTTTTATTCTGAGAAAGAACAATTTTATCTGAGAAAGCTTTTTTTAAAACAATTTTAATATACTACAAGTATTCCACTTTTCTCCTCAGGTTCTCACCTGAGTCACCAATTTGGTATATTTCTGCACATTTCCTTCTGTTTGGTTTTCAGTACTATGTTAAGGTTTTTGGTTACCCTCTGAAAGTGAATAAGAAGGAAGCGACCAGAGTTGAGGAAAAACAATTTGTGGATTCTGCACCAAGACAACACTCCAGCTCACAGAGAACTGATTGTGAAGTCATTTTTGGCCAAGTATGGTATTCCTGTGCTGGAGCATCCACACTACTCACCAGATCTTGCCCCATGTGACTATTTTATGTTCTCAAAAATGAACGAAGCCTTAAGAGGAACCAGATTTGATACAGTGGACGCAGTGAAGGAAAAAGCGATTGAGCTCATGAACAACCTTTTAGATAATGACTTAAAACACTGTTTCAAAAAATGGAAAATTCGAATAGAGAAGTGTAGGAATAGGGGAGGGGAGTATATTGAAGGGGATAAAGTGAAAGTTGTAAAAAAATAAAAATTGAGCGAGTTACAACAAAAATGTTACTTTATAGCCACATGTCGTACGTCTCAACATTTACTTTAAACATTTTTAAATCACCCTATATAAATTATCCTCTACTAACAATTCATTTACTTCTATTAACAATTTTTTTAAAAATAAACTTCATGTATACTACTACAACAATGTAATATAATTTAACTAACTAATGGTTCTTGGCAATTAGAAAATTTTGCTGTGGTGTTCTGCCAGTGGCTGTAAAAGAACAAAATTAAATTATTTTGAAATCTTCTCAGATAAATTTAAAAGAGCAGATCTGAGATATTGAAAACAGGTTATGAATCTGAGAATTTAAATACAGTATAATGGTGAACTGATATGGTTACTGAATTTTACAAAGTAACTAATTAGTTATACGATAACACATTTAATGATGAAATAGGAAGTTGTATCACCTGGATTGTGCACACATGTTATCCACACACATTCTAGCATGGTGATGCCTTGCATAATGAAAATGTTCACTAACAAATAAAGGGTACAGGGAAAAAAGGAGCTAAGTAAATTTTTTTCAAAACTGGGTTTATGATGCCATTCGAAAGATTTCTTGTAATAAAATATTACAGGGAAGAAACGAGCTTAGTCCCTTCAAATTAGCTGATGAAAAAACAGCGTACAGGAAAAGAAGGGGCTAAGTCAGATCTCTACTGGGAAAAAAGGAGGCAAGTCAGCTTTTAGTCACATGACCAGTGACAAGCCTGCTATTTCGTGTTCAGTTTTGTGACTGTGCTTGGACATTTATCGCTGTGTTTGAAGTTATGTTTGTGTATCTCTAGTTAGTTTGGATTGTGTTGTTTACATTTTAAGTAATTATTTAGTGTAGTGATGGAAATCGATAGTGATAATCGTGAAGATAAACTTCAAGTGATTTCTGGTGCAGTGAAAATAAAAAAGTGGAAGAGGTTTGGACGCATGTCAGAGGTGAGTAAGAAACTGAGCTTACAAAGTCATGTGACAGGGCCAGATTGTAGATGCCGTAAGCTTAACTGCTTCCAAAATATTCCACAAGATAGTAAGAACAAAATAATTACAAATTTCAATTTATTATCTTCAGTTGATGAACAGAATTTTTACCTTTGCGGACAAAGGTATCTGTACAAGAGATTCAAAACTAGAAAGAGGCTAATTTCTGTGAGGCTTCTTACTCATACAGAGTAAGAATTTTAGATGGAGAAATGTGATGAAAGAAGTACAAATATGTCGTAAAGCTTTTTTGTCTCTTCATGGAATAGGAAAGAAGAAACTAGAGTTACTACAAAAGGGACTGAAAACACCAGGGCTTGCGCCGAAAGACAAGCGTGGAAAGCACTCTACAAAGCATAGGAAACTGAGTGAGGAAAAAACTAACGCTGTCAATGAACACATTCGCTTGTTCAAAGGGAGAAAGGGTCACTATAACCTGAGGACTTGCATGTGTCTTATGAGACATATCGGACAATTTTTTTCCGAGGGTCACAACATATCTTTTGGGTATCCTAGAAAAGACACATGTAGCATGTGTGATGAGTTAGTAACATATGATGAGATTCCTACAATGGCCACTTCAACTCTGCTGTTGTGACTAATCGGGGAATGCGGAGGAATCAAAACTTGGCAGAAAAGAGCTAATATTTTTGTAGATAGTTATTGTTAAGTAATATATAATTTAAATAAAATTATTATTGAAAACTATCATTTTTCTAGATTGTAACGACAGTGTTACTTGAGACTTACCCCCTTTTTCCCAGAAATGGCATGACTTAGCCCCTTCTTTACTAGTAAGAGGGACTTTCTTTTATTTAATTTTAAATTTTTTATGAATTTAGATATATTAGAACCTTGAAACTCTGCGATTAAGTACTCATGAAGTTGAGGTTTAAGGTATATCGAAAACATAGATATATGTTATAATTATATTATATATTAGAGTCTTTAAAACTTAAAAAGGCTCTACTGTAAAATTTAGGAAAACTGACTTAGCCCTTTTTTCCATGTACCCTTCAAATGTTAAAATTAGATTTTACTAGCAGTTACAATCAATTTTTAATCTTCACAAAATGAGAGCAAGTGCTAACACGATTTGGGTTAAGCAAAGTTCAATGGGATTTATAACAATACATAAATACAATGGGGGTTTAAACAGACAGTTAATATTGAAAGTATGAATAAGGATTTGACACTTAATGAAAAATGGCACAAGTCAGTCAAAGACTTGTACAACAATAGCAAAGATATATATATATAATGCTAAGGCTTGCAAGGTATTCTGTACTATACACTAGTAAAAACACTATTTCTTGCACTCAAGAAATCTACTCTCAGTGAAATTTACCACTGCTCAATTTCTCATACACTCTAAGAATTATACTATGCTTGAGTCTTATAATTAAAATATGTTGACTGCTGAAGTATTACGTTTTCAAAATCAAGTACTCTTTGAAGTAAAAGTTGCACACTAACTGCCTGATGGCATTTTGAACAAAATCATCAGAAACAAGATTTGGTACTTCATAGATTTTTTCCAGGAAAGTATAATTTTTTTTATGCCTTTACCTATATCACTAAAAAATTCTGAAATATTAAACGCCTGTGACTTTGAATATTCTTCCTTGAGCCTTTTTGACATCTAACAAACCCACCAATATCGACTCATTTTTCAAATTACGACCTGACTAAGCAGAATATTATTATCTAAAGTAAATTTCCCTTGAAATTTTTTTATATATAATATGAATTATCACAGTATTTTAATGATTAAAAATATTATACTTACTTAAGCTATATTTATTTGACTCTTAGATAGAAATTGTGTATTCATCGTCTAGAAAACATCAGACACTGTTGTCACCCTCATCGGGGCCAAAAACCTCAGCCTATCCATCCCAACCCATAGACAATCCTATAAAAATGCTCCGGTGATCTCCCTTTTTACATTTGTTATTTATACTATACATTAAAAGTAACCAAAATAAGTAACCTTTAGGTATTAAAACTTAATTTTAGTTGAATCTCCAATTGAAGTTAACCGACCCACATAGGATACAGAAATAAAATATTTAGGAAAAAGTTATTTACTACTCAACTATATCCAATGCTGTAGTGTGATCTCGATATCAGTAGATTTAATATCAGTCGCATGTACATTGATAAAATGATTTGGTCTGGTCTACAAAGTAATTCTAGCACTATAGAAATCCTTGTTTAAAAATTAGCCAGTGAGTTGATGTTTTTGAAAATGACCAGTGAGCACCACCACTCTCTTTTTGCCGAGGCCTGCAGCCCCAAAATCAGCTTATAAAATTTGACCTGTGACTACAGGGTGCGGCAGCATAACTTCCTTTGTAAAAAAGGAAGTTATGCTGCCGCACCCTGTATATATGGTTTAAAGGTCTTTTGCAACAATTTTGGAAAGGCTATACAGGTGTGAAATGCTCATGTCTGAATAGATGGTACTGGAGGCCTTGCATGTAGGTCCCTCTAAAATCTCAGATCCAAGACCGAATAACTTAATAAATATGGGTTAGATAACCCAGTGAAGCAAACTGATTGGAAACCATGTTATGTGGGGGAGGGGGCATGCTGGGGAATTATCTAAAACAGCTTAAATACCTGTGTCATTTATTCTTGAAACTTCTTAATAGTTTTCCCCTTCCCTCAAGTACAGTAGAACTCCCAACTATTCGAATAGCTTTCAGAACAATACCCAAGATGAAAACGCCTGCGATTTCCAAAATAACGATTTTGTCTATATGTGATGTTGGCCTTTCTTCCATGAAGCCAATGTAGGCACAGAGCAAACATAATTTGGATGCAAAGTCCACTGTCTCAGTGCAGTTCTGGTTGACTGGTGTCCGTCACCTGGTACTCTTTCGTATCGGTCCATTGTTTTCTTTAGCGTCTTGATCAGTCAGATAAACGAATTACAGTTGACCGAGATGTATGGTGTTGGAGGATTTCAGACATTAAAAAGAACAAACCTATTCTTTTAAACTTTGTGTCAGTGTTTGAAATAGAAAAAGTTCTTAGCAAAAATTTATGAAGGCAGTAAAAACAGAGTTAGAAGCGCCCAGTTGGAAGTGGTTTTTGCAACAACATTCTGTAGTAAGATTCTATGCGTAAAAGCTCAGAATCTTAAAAAAAAACATAGTTTTCTCTCATTTGCAGCATACATACAATAATTAACCCTTTTTTCTTAAAAGTCTAATCATCTGAATTTTATCCAGTTCCAATTGATTCGGATAGTTGGAGTTCTACTGTATCAACATTTTTGTTTTTTTAGT
Organism: Prosapia bicincta; assembly: GCA_036971475.1. NCBI lineage: Eukaryota > Metazoa > Arthropoda > Insecta > Hemiptera > Cercopidae > Prosapia > Prosapia bicincta. The sequence goes on along the minus strand of JBAIZL010000004.1, from coordinate 123,086,604 downwards.
TCCATGAGCTGATTGAATGCTACCCACTACATTATTTTTTTGTTAACTCATTACACTTGAAAGCCATAAAATCCGTCTGTAGCAAGTCCATTTTTTAAGCAAACCCCTTACTGCACAAATTTTATTAACTACATTTTGTGTTGGGTATACAAAAACATTTTAAATTTGTTGCCAAGGCAAAAAATTACATCATTAGTAAATTCGCAAGTAGTAACATAATTACAAAAAATGCAGCTGTAATAGAAGCTCAAAACAAATGGTCAGTAGTAAGGATAAACATAGTTCACTTAGTCAAAACATTGGTCTTTCCCCTTTAATATTTTCTTTTTTTCTTAAAGAGTTAATATTTCCAGACAATCTTTATCTTCTCAAGTGAATGAATGTCTTGATAACTAAATTTCTTCCATAGAACAAATTTACACGAAACTATATATCTAATGTAGAAAAAAATGAAATCAAGAACAAGTCTTCAAATTGCTTTTTTTCATACTTTCAACTTTCGACACAGAGTTTTAAACGGGAACAGGTGCTCGCAAAGGTTTATTCAGCACAAAAACCCTTTAAAATTTAAATGGTTTTAGATTTTATATTTGGCTTTATTTATATTCGACTTCACAATTAAATACCATTTAAATACATAGTAAACAATTTCAGAAATCATTATTGTACAATTTTAAAACCTCATATTTCTAAAAATATTTGGAATTGTTAAAACGTGTAATCAATGTATACTACACCACCGTTTTCATTACGGGATAGGCATTCGTGGGTTATTTTTCTGTAATAAAGTAATTCAACGTCTAAACATAAAAAAATATTTTATCGTGATAATAGCCCCTACATACAAAAATATGAAATTAATCATAATAATTAGTGAAAATAAGGAATGTTTTAATTCAAATATATAACACTAAAAATTAGTGGATGAAAGAAATATTGACTTTATAATACAATAGGTTCTAGTGTAGAATAAAACTAGCAGAATTTTACATTCTTTGTTGAAAAAACAACTCATAATTATCCATTTCTAAGCTCAATAGTCCCTACTAATGTAGCGTGAACATGATCCACTCTCATGGGAATTATATTTCTTCTTGCTGTCCTCCCTTGCCTTACTGGTTCAGTATACCACAGCATTTTTCGGTTTTTATTTTAAAAAATGCTTTTTTGCAATTGTCAAACTGTACTAGAACAGCTTCCAGACAGATTTTTAGCGGGATATTCTCTATAACATCAAAATCTGACAACATTTCAACAAATTGGGCATTTTCAGATTCACCTATTATTTCTGCAATAGTTTCATTACCATTGGCTTCTTCGTCAGGTTCATCATCTGGTAGAGATTCCTTTTATCAGAATCATCAGAGCTGTCTTAACAAAATTTCCAACAGGTCATATTTTTTGAATTTTCTGTTTTCGAAACCACATAGCATTTTACAAATTCTCTCCTCTTCAAATGGAACAACAGTAAAATGTGAAACTTGGATACTAAAATGACATACAACACTAAAATAATAAAGTTGCTTGATGTAATCATCTTGAATTCACTGATTAAACTATAATTAAAAAGTACTTAACTAAGTGAATATGTAACAGCTTACTTGTTCAAAACATTCATTCCTTTCAACAAAGCTAACCCTCTATGGGCAGCATTGTGTTAGGTACAAAGGCTGTAATGGGATTGATTTATGACTGTGGGATGGGGTGGGTTATTTTGGTCATGTAATGGCCTTTTCCATTTCAAAATCAATAAAGGCAAAATGATATCACTCTAACAAGAGCTTATTACACATTGTTAACAAAATCAACTGTTGTTTAGTAACATGAATACTTAAAACAATGTAGCTTCAAAGACACTAGCAAATCAGTCTAATCTCTGCTTGTATTTTCCAACCTTAAAGAAAAAATTATTTAGCTTAAAAAATGAAAAATTTTAAACATGAAATATATGATTACACAACAGATGAAATATATCAAAATTTGACAAACATGAACTGAAAACCTTATAGGTATTTAAATTCATTAAATGTGTTTTAGGAACATTATTACAAAATAATAAAAAACTCTTTTAAAAATGTTTATTATATTTATTAAGGTATTCGAAAATTACGCTTGAAGTATGCAACAACCTCCAACAGCCTTAATTTTATCTTCAGCTTTCTTTGAGAAAAACTTGGCTTTCACAATAACTGGTTGATTGGGTAAACGACCCTTCCCTAAAACTTTGTAGTATCCCTGAAAAAAAAACACATTATATAATAATTAAGTTTTATTAAAATGTTACAGACACAAATCAAATTTTAAAAGTTTTTAAAAAATGGCCAAAGTAACACAAATTTCAGCTTTCTAAGTCAAATAGTTTTTGAGCAAGAGCTCTTTAAATTTATCAAAATTTGGTAAAATTTTCAATAACAAAAAATCTGTTACTCAAAAACTCAGTGGCCACCATGCTGAAACTTTATATTTTACATTTTTAATAGGTAGAACAATTGTGCAAAATATCTCCAAAATCTAAAACAAATGAGGTAGAACGTAGTACTTGATTTGTCATGACCTAATATAAATTTATATGCAAATTCTATTTGCAATATTTTTATAAAATCAAACCTATCAATATGACTTCTATTATACTAACTTTATCATCAGTTAGAATTTTATTGTACGAGACAATAATATACATAACACTCCTTTTATTAAGACAAATTCAAGTTATTATTGCATACACGCAAGATACATTTCAACATAGTGTATAGGTCACTATTGCATGTTCAAAAATTAAGTCTAATAAAAATTAAAGACTGTAGAAATTCAACCATACAATAAATTTATGAACAATAACATAACTTTTGTAATATCCTTCCAAGGTCAGCCAATATTATGCCTTAATTTTCAGTCACATTTTCTTTTAAAAAAATATTTTTCAGGAAAGTAATGATTTGAAAATTTTCTAATTTTCAATATTTTATGACTGGTACCATTCTTTTCTATCCTGTCTATAATGATCCATTGCTTTAACCCACTGAGGATTAAATTATTCGTGAACCGAACGATCTAACAGCCCGACGCAATTCGTTGTTGTAGGTGATCATAGTACCGTTGTTGCGGTAAAAACCTTGCTATGGTGAGAAATGTGTTGCATGTGCTTATCTAAAACATGGAGACACATTAAGAAAGGTCAAAAAGACTAAACATACAAAAAAAACCCACGTACATTCTTGAAGCAAGGACAAAAATGGATGTTGAAAAGCAACGTCTGTATACCTGCTGAACTCATTTTGTAGCGACAAGATGGTTTCACTGTTGGGAAGCAATGGGTTAAACTCATGACATTCTTCTTAAAAAAATTTATGTAGTTTTTTAATAAGACTTTTATGAAACTCATCAGACTAAAAGTGAGTATACCACCATTATGTAAAGTTGAAAAAATATATCTTTGACATGTCCTTTTTCGTTAAAATTTTTGCTAAAAAAAAGTGATATATGTTGCAATGAAACATCAAACTTTAAAGGTGATTTTATCTGAAAATCTTGATTAATTTTCAAGGAACATGACTTCACTCGAGTACAGTAATACTCCGTACTTACACAATAAGAGGGATCGAGTGATAACAGTTTAAGTCAAATTCGTGTTAAGTCGGGGTATAATTTTACATACAATCATATAGGAATCATGTTTAATTGGGACCAAAGACTAAACAAACTAATAATTTAGAAGAAAAATATGTATGTATAAAAATCTTAAATGCACAATACAACAAAAATTATATTATATACATACTGCAACGGTCTGATATACCGTGGCAAATAGGAAATAAATAATTTCCTGTTTTTAAGTAATAAAGTTGATTTTTAAATTAATCAAGTTGGGAGTTATACAAATAATAAAGAGTGAAAAATTAAATAAAACCTTAAATAGAATAATTAAGCTAAATTAAAAAATATTAAAGAATAAATTTGTAATAACTAGCTAAATTTGACCATCGGGAGTGAGGCAAAAATTTTCTAAGTGCTTTAAAAAGCTATCTTAAGAACCAAACCACGTAGAACCTTCATCGACATTTTAAAAGAACCAGAATAAGCCAGAATAAACATTAGTGAAAACAAAATTTGAAAAACTTAGAAAACAAAAAAGTTACAGCAGTTTTAATAAAATAGACATTTTTCAGTGTTCCAAAAATGATAATCAAACTCTGCAAGCTAAAACAGATTCGTTGCCCGACTTGCCTGTACAAGGAATAAATCCAAAGATAGCAAGTATTGCAGGCGGGGTGAGGTAGGTTAAATTCACCGCTATATATACTAGGTCTCTAAGACTTTAGAGACAGTCTGAAATAAATTTTAATACGAGGTGCCGCGGAACGCTATGCTGGACTGCGAGTAGGACCGTCACCAGGCCAGATGGACCAAACCTCAACGCTTTCGACGTCCAGGACTACCAAGGGATGAAGGCTCCAGACTCAGCCTCCAGGACGCGGGAATGGAGAAAACCCACCACCGACGAACCAGGGATGGCGACTTCCGATGTCCAAGGACCAGGGAATCCAGACGAGGGACTCCAGGACCGGCAGGAACATCTTTGGCAAGTCATTTTCTCTATTCGATACCAATTACGTCAAATTTAGTTAGTTAATTTTATTAAATTCAAACAAATATTCAAGCTTAAACAATGACTTCACTCTTTATAAAATTTTAATAAATTGTATGCTAAATAAAATGAATTTATGTGACCAGAATATTTCAAATGATAAATATTAAACTTACAAAGGGTCTTTGGCCATAAGCCATTTATGTTAAAGGAAATAAGAATTTTTCGAATATTATAAATTTAAAAATTAAGTGTCATAAAGACGAATTTACCAATTCAATATAGAAGATAAATTTTTACTATGTATAATTTGGGAAATAATTTTATGTTTATGTAAATGTAATTGATCTATATGGAAATTATAAGTTTTTAAAGCATGAGAAACAACAAGTTATTTAGTGAATTGTTTTGTCAATATAATTGTGTTGTATTTGAAACGATAAATTTTCTTTTTTATTTAAATAAATAAAATTAAATATGTTATAAAAATCAACAGTATTTGCATTTCATCCTGTGTCGAATAATCAATAAAAACTGTTTAGCTTTTTCCAACTAATATGAAAATGATTATTAAATCAGTAAACAAGTTTAATTAAATTTCATTAAATGATAATAGTTAAAGCCTAATGTTTTTAAAGAGTTTCTCTCAACTAACTTCATGAGCTAGCCTAAAGATTAGTTGGTTTTTTGTATAAAAGTCCAGAGATTTATCTACTGGCAGATTGTGTTTAAAAGGACACAGGAGCCTTTTAAAATAGGTAATTTAAACACGATCATATTTTGCACGTTCCCTTGCTGTCTCTGCAGATCATCATCAGGTGGTGAGACTCTGTGAATATTTTGTGTATTATTTTAAATGTGTTTCTTTCCAGCTGACTTTGGAAATGACATGTGTGACTATATCTAGACTATACATAATTGATAAACCAATTTTGGAGAGTTTATAATTATTTTAAATAGTAGTCAGCGGGAATAGGCTTGTTGTGGGCCTGGCCCTATGAGCGGGAAATATACACGTAACTCAGGGAGTTTAGCACGGTTTAACAAGCGGGGTGATTGGCAGATGTTTGGTTTGTTTATAAATAAGTTTTTTAAACAACAAAATTTTGGTATTCTGCGAGAAGGGATATCAAATAAAAGTAGGGGGGGACGTTGCAGAATTGGCGCCCGAACTGGGACTTTGAACAGGTTCCCTATATCAAGATTAAATAGTTAAATTATAGAAATAAATCGTGATTGTTTAAATAAGTGAAGTCAGAATGTTTTAAATAATGCAATTAAATTTTTAAATAATAATATAAATTGAACGAATCCAAGAGCGTACAAATAAAAATAAAATAAATAAATAACTAAATTTGAATAAAGATTTAAACGAAAGAGCGGGTAGGAACCATCTGGCCTAAAGCAAATCAAATAGAAAGGAATCAGTGGATAAATAATTAATTGAATAATAAATAAATATTAAATCAAAATGTCTAGATCCGAGATGGATAAATTGATGGCCTTTTTCAAGGCAAAAGAAGAAAAAGATAAAGAAGAGCGAGAGAAAGAGAAGGCGGAAGAGAAACGATTGAGAGAGAAAGAGAAGGCGGAAGAGAAACGATTGAGAGAGAAAGAGAAGGAGGAAGCAAAACAAAGAGAGAAGGAGAGAGAAGACAAAGAAAAACAAAAGGAGAAGGAGAGAGAAGACAAAGAAAAACAAAGAGAGAAGGAGAGAGAAGACAAAGAAAAACGATGGAGAGAGGAAGAGAAAATGGAAAGACGACAGTTATGGGAGGCTTTCCAGTTAAAATTCGATGACTACCAAAAAGAAACTGAGACTAAGACAAATCACATATACGAAAGGTTGAACGAACATGAGACGGAAATAGAAAGACTAAGAACTAAAACGACTAAATTAAATGAAAAAGTACAGAATATCCAAGAGGACATTAAAATAGTGAAACAACAAGTTGCAAAAGTAAAGCAAACAGCTGGAGCAGGAATAGTAACACAAGTTTGCTTACCAAGGGTAATAGACAGGAATGGAGTAGAAATGAGTTCTGGGGGAATGACAAAGAAGATCCAATGACATTCCTAGGGGAAATAGAAGACCTATTTACCGAGATAGACAATACTATGGACGAGACTTCCAAATTAAGGATTGTACAGCGCTATTTGAAAGGGGCAGCGGATGCATGGTGGAAAGCCATCAAGAACAACACAGAAACTTATTCTGAATTCAAGCATGAATTCACGGAACATTCCTGGAGTTATCGCCAGCAGGATAGGATAAGCAGACAAATAAATCAAGGGCGCTACCATAATAATGGACCATACTCTATGGCAGAGTATTTTATTATGATGGTAAACAGGGCGAAAAACTTAGACCCGATAATCCCAGAGAACCATCTGATTTTCATGTTGATGAAACATTTTGGGAGTAATGTTCAGCTAGCTAGTGTGGGGAACCCCACAAGTAATATCAAACAAGCAATAGTTTTCCTACAACAGCTAGACAGCGTTACTGACAATGGAAATGGTAATGGGAACGCTCAAAGAAGTCAACAGAGGCAGGATATCAAATAAAAGTAGGGGGGGGGACGTTGCAATACATATTGCAAAGAATTAAAAAGAAGTTATTTTGACATAGGGCTTCATAAAATCTAGTAAATTCGCTTGACGAATTGAAGATTTTTTTATTCTCATGCAGAATTACCTCGTAACTTGCTAATTTTTTTTGCTTTGTGGAAGATATTTCTATGTTGGAATCTGTTTTTCAAAATTCGTAAGCCTCGTTCAATTAAACTAAGGTCTTTTGTCAAGTTTCTAACCGTCATATCATCTTCTACGTCAACTAGGTCTAAAATATATTCACTTTTAAGATCTTGCTCACACATTTCTATGAGCTCATCAATTAATTGTCAGCAAGGTTGTGTAAATCCGGCAGTTCTTAAACGTCAGCATTATCCATTTCTAAATTGAGTTGTCTGGCAAAACAGAGAACTTCTAGTTGGGGTTGGTGGCAAAAATATCCCTTTCACTTGTGTGTCGAAATTAGTTAAAGTAGTAGTAGGATGGCCAAGTGCATTGTCAATTAATAGGAATTACTTTTAACTTCCGAATCATGGGTAAACTAGCTTTAGAAATAGGTTTTAATGCCCCTGGATTTTCTGAGCGATAAACTATGAGAGGTTACAACTTATAGTTGGCAGCTGTATTAGCGCCAACCATCACTGTCAATCGATCTTTGGCTGCCTTAAAATTTGGAAATATTTTGTATTCACTCTCTATAAAAGTTATTTTAGGCATTTTCTTCCAAAACAGGCCAGTTTCTGCAGAACTCTGACAGTACGATTTAAAACCGTGGTCGAAGTATTACTGTATATCAAACATTTTCTGAAAAAATTGTTTATTAAATTTTTCATCATAATCATGCCCATAGTTGTCAAAGTTAATGTCAATACAGCCATTCCAAAATTCCTATTGTATCAATAAGGAAAAATGGCTGTCACTGTAGAGTTGAAGTGTATTTTTTTTAAAACCTGTTTACAACTCTTAAGATATACGGTATAAGATATAAACAAATTTCAGATACTAAAAATTATCAATCAAAAATTTTTATTTAGACCTCTTCATATGGATTTGACTTACACAATTATCACAAAGGAACAAATCCCCAATATGGATTCTGTCCACCCATTCACACATTCATTGTTTCAATATATAAATATTTTAATAACAAAATAAAATGGATTTAAAAGTATCAATTGACATGCAGGTTTTTTTAGCAATGTTTTGTCAACAAATAAATCATCAATAGGCAGAGGTAATTTACATTCCTGATTCATTATAGAAATATTGATCAGAATGGAACAAATCAGCAATATGGGTTCTGTCCGCCCGTTCACACATTCATCATTTCAATATATAAATACTTTCATTACAAAATAAAATGGATTATAAAGTGTTAATTTACATGCAGGTTTCTTTAGCAATATTTTGACAATAAATATACACTAAAACCCCATAACCAAGAAAGGTCAAAAAGACTAAACATACAAAAAAAACAACGTACATTCTTGAAGCAAGGACAAAAATCGATGTTGAAAAGCAACGTCTCTGTACCTGCTGAACTCATTTTGTAGCGACAAGATGGTTTCACTGTTGGGAAGCAATGGGTTAAACTCATGACATTCTTCTTAAAAAAATTTACGTAGTGTTTTAATAAGACTTTTATGAAACTCGTCAGACGAAAAGTGAGTATACCACCATTATGTAAGGTTAAAAACATCTTCGACATGTCCTTTTTTATTAAAATATTTAGCTAAAAAGGTGATATATGTTGCAGTGAAACATCAAACCTTAAAGGTTATTTAATCTGAAAATCTTGATTCAAACCTTAAAGGTTATTTAATCTGAAAATCTTGATTAATTGTTTTAAGGAACATAACTTACAGTTACCAGCTGTAATTGCGTCTAATACCACTGTCAATTGGTCTTTGGCGGCCTTAAAACCTGAAAATATTTTCTCTTCACGAGGTAAAATGTTCTCATATGCATTTTCTTCCAGAACAGGCTAGTTTCTGCATAACTCGGACAGCACGATTTAAAACCGCGCAACTCTTGAATCGCGTAGGTCGAGGTATTATTGTATCATCAATAACCAAAGGTAATTTACATTCTTGATTTTTTATAGAAATATTGATCAGAATGGAACAAATCAGCAATATGGGTTCTGTCCGCCCGTTCACAAATTCATCATTTCAATATATAAATACTTTAATTACAAAATAAAATGGATTAAAAAGTGTTAATTGACATGCAGGTTTCTTTAGCAATATTTCGATAATAACAAATATATCACCAATAACCAAAGGTAATTTACATTCTTGATTCATTATAGAAATACTGATCAGAATGGAACAAATCAGCAATATGGGTTCTGTCCGCCCGTTCACACATTCATCATTTCAATATATAAATACTTTAATTACAGAACAAATGACTTAAAAAATGTTAATTTACACGCAGGTTTCTTTAGCAATATATTCAATTTTTTGAATCATCAATAACCAATGGTAATTCATATGCTTGATTCATTATAGAAATATTGATCAGAATGGAACAAATCAGCAATATGGGTTCTGTCCGCCCGTTCACACATTCATCATTTCAATATATAAATACTTTAATTACAGAACAAATGACTTAAAAAATGTTAATTTACACGCAGGTTTCTTTAGCAATATATTCAATTTTTTGAATCATCAATAACCAATGGTAATTCATATGCTTGATTCATTATAGAAATATTGATCAGAATGGAACAAATCAGCAATATGGGTTCTGTCCGCCCGTTCACACATTCATCATTTCAATATGTAAATACTTTAATTACAGAACAAATGACTTAAAAAATGTTAATTTACACGCAGGTTTCTTTAGCAATATATTCAATTTTTTGAATCATCAATAACCAATGGTAATTCATATGCTTGATTCATTATAGAAATATTGATCAGAATGGAACAAATCAGCAATATGGGTTCTGTCCGCCCGTTCACACATTCATCATTTCAATATATAAATAGAGTAGAACCTCGATATGTCGGACTCCACTAACTCGGTTCTCCAAATAACCCATATTAATTGTGAGGTATAACTAAAAAAAAACAATAAATATGAAATAACAAAAATCAAATAAGTACAGTACACGAATAAAAAATCACAACAATAAAAATGTCTAGGACCACCAAATAACACAAAATAATGAGCATAATGTTTTGTGCTTCTTAAGCTGACACTGAAAACTAGGGAATCGCACAGCATGAAAGTGACTAAAAAAATTTAAAAGTAAAAAATGACAGATTTTTATTTGTCATGAAATCAATTGCAGTGGAGTGTATCTATATATACAATATGTACGTTCATAAGTTGTACATAATACTCTTTGCTTGATAAATATAAAGGAGTTCCTCTTTAAGTACTATGTCTTCATTTAATTATTAATTTAGCCTTCGTCTAACCCGGATGGGCGACAGGCCCAGTTAGTCTGATTTTTTTAGATTTTACTATACTTTCACTGCAAAAAAGTGGATTAAAAGAATGTTTAATTTAAATGCAGGTCTCTTTAGCAATATTTTTAACAAAACAATTAAATCAATAACCAATGATAATTCATATGCTTGATTTATTATACGAGGGTGGTCCACAAAGTAATCGCCGTTTGGGCGTGGTGCGATAAGTAGTGGGAGTAGAGCCGCCATTCTCACATCGGTGTGTGAAGCAGTTTAGTACACTTCTAGCTGTGCGAGGGAGAGCATCATGCGATCGCACGTTCTTTTGTTACAACGTAAAAACATGAGCGCCGCGATAGAAAATCCTGCCAAGTGTGAAGTGCGTGGTGTAATAAGATTTCTGTAGTCGAAAAGTTACACAGCAGCTTAAATTCATCGTGAATCGAGTGCGGCGTATGGCCCAAACATTATGAGCGAAGGTGTAGTCCGTCAATGGGTTCGTTTTTTTTAAAAATAGAAGAACAAACGTTCACGATGAAGACCAAAGTGGTAGGCCATCTCTCGTCAGTGATGATTTGGTGAACAAAGTGGATGAGAAAATTCGCGAGAACCGTCGCTTCACAATCTCGGAACTTTCAGATCATTTTCCTGAAATTTCTCGAAGTCTTGTGTATGAGAAAGCGACAGAAAAACTAGGCTATCACAAGTTTTGTGCTCGTTGGAATCCGACGGTGCTCACCGATGATCACAAAATGAAAAGAATGAGTTCTACCATAGACTTTCTTACTCGGTATGACGTTGAAGGAGAAACATTTTTGAACACGATCGTTACAGGAGATGAGACTTGGATAGCCTATGTGAATGCTGAAACAAAACAACAGTCAATGCAATAGGGTCATACCGCTTCGCCAAGCAAGCCAAAGAAAGCTCGCCAATCGTTTTCAGCGAGAAAATTGATGGCTATAGTTTTTTGGGATGCTAAGGGGATCTTGCACGTTGAATTTATGGAGCGTGGTACGACCATTACAGCTGCAGCTTATTGTGAAACCTTAAAACGGCTACGACGAGCGATTCAAAACAAGCGTCGTGGTCTTCTGACATCTGGCATTGTTTGTCCATGACAATGCCCCCCCCTCACACAGCTAAATAAACAACTGAACTTTTGGAAAAGTTCAAATGGGACGTTTTTGACCTCCCCCCCCCTACAGCCCGGACTTGGCTCCCAGTGGTTTCCATCTTTTCCCGTACATGAAGCGGTGGCTTGCATCTCAGAGGTTTGCGAGTGATGAAGAGCTTCAAAACGCTGTGACAGGTTGGCTAGATTTTTCTAAAGACGACATTTCAAAAACTGTTAAAAGATATGATAAGTGCTTGAATTTGTATGGTGAATATGTAGAGAAAAGCTGTAGTTTTAACATGTATATAATAAAATTTTGTATCTCAACTGATTTATTTTTTATTTCAAAACTGAGGTTACTTTGTGGACCACCCTCGTAAATATATCGATCAGAATGGAACATTCAGCAATATGGGTTCTGTCCGCCCGTTCACACATTCATCAGTTCAATATATAAATACTTTGACTACAAAATAAAATGGATGAAATAAATATTAATTTACATGCAGATTTATTTAGCAATATTTTGACCATAAATTAATCATCAATAACCAATAATTCACATGCTTGCCATTATGGGTTCTGTCCGGCCTTTTACACATTTGTTATTTCAATATAAAAATACTTCAACTACAAAATAAAATAGATTAAAAAATGATAATTTACATGCAGGTTTCTTTAGCAATATTTTAATAATAACAAATATATCACCAATAACCTAAGGTAATTTACAGTCTTGATTCATTATAGAAATACTGATCAGAATGGAACAAATCAGCAATATGGGTTCTGTCCGCCCGTTCACAAATTCATCATTTCAATATATAAATACTTTAATTACAGAACAACTGATTTAAAAAATGTTAATTTACACGCAGGTTTCTTTAGCAATATATTCAATTTTTTGAATCATCAATAACCAATGGTAATTCATATGCTTGATTCATCATAGAAATATTGATCAGAATGGAACAAATCAGCAATATGGGTTCTGTCCGCCCGTTCACACATTCATCATTTCAATATTTAAATACAAAATAAAGTGGATTAAAAATGTTAATTTACATGTAGGTTTCTTTAGCAATATTTTGATCATAACAAATGAATCATCTATTATGCTTGATTAATCATAGATTTGTTGATCAGAATGGAACAAATCAGCAATATATCATCCATTTTGTAATATAACCCAGGAAGGTTAATAATTACTTATGTTAATATATTGAGAATATACTCATGTTAGTAGTTTTCATTATAGGTTTTTTGTTTGTTTCATATTTAAAAATGGTATTATCAGTTGGAGAAATTATATTTATTTTTTTTAAACATTAAAAAAAAGTTGTTTCCAGATCTTTAATAATATATATTTTATTAAAACTTTTAAGCTAATGCCTGAGTATAGATCGGACCATTTAGTTTACGCTAGTTGCCTACGCCCGTGTCCCCATATTCATCTCCACAGCAATGTAATTCCCGTGTATTCTCAGTTTCGTCGCTTTATATTGGTTATTATACTTTACATGTCTTTACCTTTAGGGCATATAGAGTTTATTTTACGAACAAAAACATATTTACTCAAGTGTGGTGACCAAGAGCTATCAGACATTTGTTTGGTCAGATAATGAGTGTTTTAATAGTCCGTGACGTTTATGTTTCAAGTTTGTTATTTATTCTAAATTTATCTATCTGTCATTTCGAATATTTAATTTGTAGTCCGTGTAATTTTTGTTTAGGGTTCCGAGTGTGATGTTTTTCACTTTAAATTTATCTTTCAGTTATTTGATATATTTAATTTTTATTGTTAGAGATAATATGCTATAGATAAAATGGCTAGACACTAAACGATTCAATACAAGATATGTTGATTTTAGACAGTAATAGCGACAGTGAAATCAATCTAGGCCGAGGTACAATCAACATATATCTATCACCAATGAACTGAATGGAAATGACTCGATTTTAGAGTTTTTTAATTTTAAAAGATATATAACATGTAATATTTATTTTCATTCCAATGTAAAATATGTATGATGAAGTGCAGTTTCGCTATTTCATTTGTTCAACCTTTTTATACTTTTTCAAACAACCATAACATCATCTATGTGTAAGTAATCAATTCATGTGTAAATATTTCCTGAAAGCTTGTTTCATTCCCTTCACAACATTGTAAAATTTGTTGTAAATATAGTATCTGTTATGTGTCAGGAATTTTTGATATTATACCTAAAAACCTCCACGCAGATAGAGATGGGCGCCAACTAAGGAGGTAGGCCTTGAAGTGTTAAAAGGCAATTTTTATACAATGGTATATAAAAAATTAGTTATTGAATGTATCACAGGTATATTTTCTATACTACTGGTACTTAGCAACTTCTATGTAGTCCGGTATAGTAAATAGTCAATTTGTGCTGCAATATAAGGAACAGCATTTCTCTACAGATTCTTAACAGAAATACTACAACAAACTAAGTTTACTTTTGCCAATATACAGTACCATTACTGTAGTTCCTCAAATTACAGAGAGTTATTAACTATATTGAGAATAAAACTACATTCCCTCCATTTCTGATTCTCCTCTCATATTTAGCCAAGTTTTTGTTATCAAGGAATAAGTTTACTTTATTGTATATTTTTTTGAGCAACTAAGAACCGGTTGGTGATATAAGTTCCACATTTTCAAGATATGATAAAATGTTCTGTATTATTAGCCTTCTGAATCATGTGTTTCTAGAAAGTACAGTTTACATTCTTCATGATAAATTTAAATTATTATATTGAACATTTGGAAATATTAATATAATCCCATTATATACTGAGAATCTAGCTAAATATTAAACCTATTATTTTTGAGAATTCTGATAAGCGATATTAATTGCTTGCTATATACTCACAGCTCGAACACAATCAATTACTGGAGCCTTGCCTTCAGGATGGTCCTTGTACCTGATCCTGGTCTGATCTGTTACCAATGTCCACAGCCTGTCTAAATTGATAATGGGAGCAAACTTGTGGTTTCGGCGAAGGTGATAATTCCTCATACCTAACTGTAAAATGAAAGTTAGATATACACAAACTGAAGTTATTTTTAAATACCAACCAAGTTAACAATAATAAATTACTTTACTTATAAGTCAAGTAAGTCATATTTTACTAAGTTAACATATCAATTGTCAAAGACAACAAATTAATAAATTTGGTAATTATTAAGATCAGCGACTAACGCTTCGATCAGCAAACTTTTTTCTTCCTGATCAATTTGACCACGCTGAACATGAACCTGAAGTTATTTTTTACATATATTTACATAAATAAACTAACCTAACCTGACCTGGGTGCTTACTGACACTCTGATCGCGCAAAATATGTATTATTTTCGTGAAAAAGGCACAGATCTTAGCGGCAAAACCGCAAGAAGCTTTCCGATTGGCTGACAGATACCACATGATTTTGCAAGTAAAAATGGGGCGAATCTGTGACATTTTTAGCAGCAACCTAAATCACGTGATCTGCAAAATGATTTCCAATTGGCCGACAGAGCTCGTGTGACTTTACAAGCGCACATTTAGTGTGTGTGTGTGTGACGATGGACTGCGACATATCTTGCCACACATTATTTTTTAAAGCATCTTTATTTGATGAAAGCGGGTAATTGAGACTTTATGTTCGCTCCCGATGAAGACAAGCTGTTTTAAAGTGTGGTAATACAGTGAAGGTCACGGATAAATTCAAGTTTAGGTGCGGAAAGATGCCATTAAGGTAAGCACCTAAGTTAGGTTAGGTTAGTTTTTATTAGTTTAATATATGTTTGCTGTTGAAAACAACGTCAGATTCGTGTCCAGCAAGGTCAAATTGACAAGGAAAAAAAATTTCACAGATCGGAGCGGTAGTCGCTGATCTTAATAATTACCACAAATTTATTTGATCATAATAAACCAATCAATTTATAAACTGATTATAATAACTGTAAAAGCCGTCACCTTACAGTTCAGATAGTTTTTGAAATATTGTACGCAATCATTAAAACACATGTATCAATATTTAGTTATAAAATATTCTTATTTAAACGATTTTCCAAATATGAAACGTCGAAGTAATTATCATTTCTAATGTATACTTTAGCAATCAACGTTTTACTAAATAAGATAAAATCTCAAAACAAAAATAAATGATTTTGCACTGAATTTTAGTTCATGGTTAAAAATATAACATTACTCATTTCAAACAAATATAACTGTCTTCCCACAAGGTGCATACAATTTCTATTTAATTATACATCGGAAATTACACCTGTGAAAGACTTGTACATACATACACAGATTCTACAGTTCCACTGTCATTAGTTTTTTTTTTTTTTAATTAATAAAAGGTACTTTTTAAAGAATAATTTTTAACTTCCACTTAGAAGATACAATTTTTATTTTTAACCTTTTAGAGACAGAATTAGTCACTATTTGTGATATTTATATGTAAATAGTTATTTATAACTCTTAGCGAGATATATGAAATAGACTATTTATTGCTGCTAGCCCTGCGGAAAATAAATGTTCTATTGTTGAAGTTTTATTTAAATTTAAATTCTTACTTCTTATCTGATGGCAAAAAAAATAAATTTTGTTCAGTAGTCTGTAAATTTTTTAGAAATTAAAAATATTACAAGTATTTTGGATATAATAAATTTAGAGCCACTTAATAAATTTGGATATAACATTAATCTAGTCGTAATATGGGTGTTGAGATCTGGGCCTAACCTGTTTCAGCTGTACATTTTGAATTTTCTGCTTGCCGCTATATAAATCAGCTGTTGTCAGTTTTATTCCCTAGAAAGCGCTTAATCTGTTCCTTTTTTTTGACCGGCATAGCGTTCCCACTAACTGTGTGTGCAGCTAAGATGGCCGACTGCTTTACACTGCTTCTTGTTAATCCTTAAGTTTTAACGCTAGAACCGCTTTAACAGAAAGGATCTCCGCAGGAAACTACTCGCAAGAAGGACTCCAAACCTCAACAATGTCAGGATGCATAATAGTGGAAGTGTATAACAGTTCTAAAATTCAGTGAAAATCGCCTTATAAGTGCTCACAATAATACGCCATCTTTTCTCCATTGTTCAATTGGTAACAGTTTGATTCCCCTGCGTGCTAAGCCGCCCTGCATGTATGTCGCAATTCTATGTAAGTTAACTACATTTTGACTTTAAATCAAACCCCTCAGTTCTATTTAATGGTTTGTGACATAGTGTCTGCTTGTGTTAAACGTGTATCAGAGTAATAACCACAATTTAGGTAGTTGACGAACTATGGTGTAAGTGTTGTGCCATTGTAACAATGCTTTGTCTGTCGCTATTTGGACTGTCATATTACAGTGTATTGTTTCGAGGCATTATTAGTTATAACATGAACATTGTGTCAACCGCGTGTAATTATATAAGCTTTCTTGTGTATGCAAACTTTATCTAATTTCATGAGTGCACTCATCCTAAAGAACTTATGTCATTTAATATATTAAATACTCGTCAAGTGTTACAGAGTATCGTACACCGCCCGTAGCAGTGTTAGAAAGACTGGTGGATGCAGCTCTGGGTAAGCATTACAGGGATAAGGCTTAGTGCTAAACTCATTCTAAACATTGATGTTGTTACTCAAGGTTATTGCTATCATCTAACTCCTTTCCCGTTATATCTAGAACGGGTGGTCCTTCGGGAAAAAGACTCATTAATCTTTCAATTAATGTGTACTCAATTAATTAGGTGTCAACACCCACAATGGGGTTATTATAAACATAACAATGGTGTAACAAATGTCCAAATACATCAGATAACGGAACATGGAAAAACAGCATGCTCAGGTGATACCAAGTCTTAACGGATTCTGAAAATTCATATCAAATGTATACTTACAGACTTTATAAAGGCTGCCTATTACTATGATAATGAATTCCTTACAAATAGCAAGTCGCCAAATATAATAAATGCAATATTCAGTTTATACCGTACCAATATCCAGTATTCTGATTCTTTTTTAAAGTCACTAGAATAACACATAGATGTTGAAACTTGTAAATACAAGATATAGCTTTATGCGAGTTTGTTAAATATTTGGCTTATTAATACAATGACATACCATGAAATCTAGAAGTTCATAAAATAGCTTGGCAAAAAATATTTACAATTATATAATCATGAGGCTAATATAGGGTGAAATATAAAACATTAAACATAAAATACTAAAAGAGAAAAAATTCATAAAAGATTTTTTATGTTTGTACTTTTTTATTATTGAGTTAATATATAATAATATCTATACAAATTAATAACTTTAAATATGCAGTGGAATGTCAGTGTTTGTAATTATAGTAGAATTCCAATCATCCAAATTGTTTTCAGATTTTTAAGAAAAAAAACTATGAAGAAAACATTAAAATTTCTAAAATAATAATTATGTCTAGATGTGTTATTGATATTTTCTTCACAAATCTATTATAGCACAGCACAAACATTATTTGGATGTTAATTCGTCTCAGTGAAGTTCTGTATATTTGACCGTCGTTTGTTCCCAGGTACCCAGCTTGACTGTTATTATTTGTTTTAATTAGGCAGTCTATGTTCTTTGATTTGATCGGTCCGTTGTTTTGAATAAATTTTGTTGTTCACCACGGCTTTAAATAGAAAATAGCTTAAACAATCTTTAAATTATCAAAATTAATCTTGCACGCTGGTACTAAATATAATTTTCAAGTCATATTTATTTCTTTTATGACACAACTGATACCAGAATAAATTAATTTATCTCTTAAAAGATGTCAATTCAGTCAGAAGTTTTTTCAACATTTAATTCAGTTCGCCGGTGAAAATTTACATTCATCATTCTGAATTGATTAACCTTTTGTGCTCCATAGGCTAACTGACCCCGACATCACAAAATATCCTGTTTTGCTCCACTGTCGGACTCAGTCTGACATATTTTGTGACGCAATTATTACATACTTTCAAATGTCTTACATAATGATATTGTGTACTATGTTCATTTGCTGTGTTATGAGAAGGGATTGTTTATTTCTATAATGCCGATTGGCCTTTTTTAATCATAATTTGTTCCATATATAAACAAATGGTTCCAGACAGTTGTTTACGATGTACTTCACAATAAGAGTCAGACATCTGGCCTAGTTGATAGGACTGCTGTATATTTTAACATGTCCTCATTTGTATCTCTTTTATGCATTTAGTATTGTGCTTTTATTTTAGTTCAAACATATTATGTTATATACAGTGCCGGCAAAAAGTTTAGGGACACCCCTACATTTATATGTTTTTGCTATTAAGTTACGATTTTCCTGAAATTTTCATTCATTTATAAGTAAGGGTTGGCAAATTATAAATTTTTTTCCCATTTTAAAATTTTTGAGGAAACCTCTGTTTTTTTCTAATTAAAAATGTATAATAAAAAAAATACACATCTGATTAAAATGATACTTTGTACAAATGTTTAGCATAACATTTAGAATGTAAATATGCATTATTTATTATTTACAAAAAATCACCTCTCATTTGGTACCAGGTTAACTTTGCTTTAGATTTTCAAATTTTTCAGCATAAAATTCTCACATTTCAATAGCGAATATCTAGTGAACGGAGCCACTTGGAGTGGAACTGACTGTAACCCCGACCCGCCATGACGCGAGGAACACAACGGTACAGTCAGTTCTGCTCCAAGTGGCTCCGTTCACTAGATATTCGCTATTGAAATGTGAGAATTTTATGCTGAAAAATCTGAAAATCTAAAGCAAAGTAAACCTGGTACCAAATGAGAGGTGATTTTTTGTAAATAATAAATAATGCATACAGTCAACTCCCGATTATCCGGGATCGCATCAACCGGGTTGCGGATCAACCGGGATCGTCAGCTCCACTTGAAGCAGTGGAGGAGTAAAATGTGAACGACAGATGCATGCGCGGGCGGTCGTTGGGACGTACAGTAACCTTTACGGAATAATTTATAGACTGTCAACTCGCCCGCAGTCGCCACCCCGTGTCCTAAATCCTTCCTACCTGTTTCCGCGCGACGCGCACTCGCGGGCAGAGTTTCGGTCAGCATGTCTGAGTTTAGGTTATATTTCTTGTTGTCCTTTTATAAATTCACGCGGTTCAATGACGCGCGAATCCCTAACTACGCGTTATCTCCAATGTCCAATCAGATCAGAGCACATCGAAGCATCGAACGTGATGCATGGAGGTGCGATAACCCCGAGCGCGAGCGGCCATTTTTCGGTGAATAAATCCGACCGCCGAATTCGCGGAATTATGCTCGAGTCGAACGTTAACACTACTCTTCCTCAGTGGTCAGTCTATGCGTTGCTTCTGATCAAAACGAACTATACAGTAGTGGCGGTACTATTTGTCAGCTGTTTTTACAGTCATTGGGTAGAAGTAGGGCTGTGGATATTATGGTATTTGTTTTAACCGTGATTTCGCATTATCCGTGACGGCCCTGCCGGTAATTATCCCGGATAATCGGGAGTTGACTGTATTTACATTCTAAATGTTATGCTAAACATTTGTACAAAGTATCATTTTAATCAGATGTGTATTTTTTTTATTATACATTTTTAATTAGAAAAAAACAGGGGTTTCCTCAAAAATTTTAAAATGGGAAAAAAATTTATAATTTGCCAACCCTTACTTATAAATGAATGAAAATTTCAGGAAAATCATAACTTTTCATGCTTAATTCATTGATAAGTTACTAATATATGATTGGCAGAAAATTTTAGGACAATAGCAAAAACATATAAATATAGGGGTGTCCCTAAACTTTTTGCCGGCACTGTAGATACAGTGCCTCCTAATAGGTTGCAACATGTGAGCGGTAGGCTCGATTTGCCCATAAAACCCAAGATTACATCCAAAAATATACTTTGAAAAGTTTCACTCTGTCAAAAATTATAAACAATAATTTGAAGTGTTTTTCAAGTGGCCAAATAAAGGAGTATCTGTAAATAAACTCAGTCTAAACAAATTAAACAATTTTGAATAGGTCTACATGACATTTTCCAATAATTTATATTTAGTCCTTGTAAATATGGTGTTTGGTGCAATGTTTTTTTTTTTTTTTTTTTTTTTATAAAATAATTACATAAAAGTGAACTTTTATGTCACATTCAAACCTATTCTTGGCATTTTTATACATGCGCATAATTTTACATTTTTTAGAATAAATATTACAAATAGATTTTTGTAGTACTACTTATGTATATATTTTTATTCAGCTTTACTTTGGGCTTAAAATGACTATAATTCATCATAAGGAAAATGCTATTTTATTAACAAAGCTAAATACAATTATTTTTCAGTAATAAAATAACAAAATAAAAATGACATTTTATTAGACATACTGAATTAAAACTCCAAGTTTTCCACATATTACGGTTCTTTATTTTATTCTGAATACAGTGGTATATAATAATATATATTTACTTGAAGTCTTAATTTCTTAGTGAATAATTAAACATTCATGTGCAAAACACAAGTTAACTAATCGGATCTGGTGGAGCGGCCAGCGAGCAAATAATTGGAGTCCAAAGGGTTAAAGGGGTTCATAAAATATATCGATTAGGAAATATAATACAGAGCTGTCATTAATTTCATAAACTCATAACACAGCTCCTCCAATATAATATTCCTGACGGTTACCCACTTATAATCTAAATCACCTAATAAACGTGGTTTTAAATTTATGAATTTTATACTTATTATTAAATACTTCATGGCAAAAAAAAAATATTCAAGCTCTTAAAAGATGTTGATTCAGTCAGTAGATTTTTCAACATTAAATTCAGTTCGCCGGTGAAAAATAACATTAATCATTTTGAATTGATTAAAAACGTTGATAAAATATGTCGTTCAGAAAATATAATACAGAGCCGTCATGAATTTCATTAACTCATCACAAAGCTCCTCCAATATAATATCCATAACGGTTATTCACTTATAATCCAAATCACTTAATAGACGTAGTTTAAAATGTAAGAGTTGTATGATGTTATCAAATACTTCATAGTAATATCAAGAAGTATTCAACCATTTCACAAAAAGCAGATAAACTATGAAACATAATACATAAGTAGATACTATAATTGCTAATCATTATTTGCTGTAGTTAAATTTGTACTAGATGTATTAAAATAATTAGTGCAAATATACTTTCTCTATCCTAAAATTTACCTTGCCAAAATACCCAGGATGGTACTTGTCAAAATTGATTCTGTGATGGTGCATACCACCAGCATTTCCACGGCCTCCAGGATGCTTTCTATGTTTGCCTAAAAGATGACAGAGAAGTAATAATAATTATAATCTTTAAATGTTTATTTACTTTAGCTATAATAAAATTTGAAAACTATATACTAGTTCAAAACTAAATAATATACAGCTCGATTTACAACGCCCTAACACCAATAATCCATAACTGTCAGAAAATTTAACATTAAAAAACGTCTTCAATCTGGCAGATACCAAAGCATTGAAATTCACTGGATAATAAATTAAATAACAACACTCTTCTAATAGTTCCATTCTTTTAATCTCCTTAAAAAATTAACTCTTGTTTCAACACATTCAGAACGGCGACCATATTAGAGATCTCATCAAACTACTGACTGTTTTTTCATTAACTTCCACATTTGACGGCATTGTTTTATCTCAAAATCTATACTTAAATGCTTAGTTATAAACGGGAAAAAGTCAAAAAAATTTGAACACTATTAAATTGTAAAACCCGGGAGCGTGCCAGTGTGCTTGCTTTCCCTGGTAGCGGAATCATTGAAATTCTATACGGGTTGCATAGCTTGTCGTTGCATCTATCGTGTTCCTTGTTTTCATGTCAATAATTTTATTTCTACCATATATAAGTTTATTGGGGACATCAAAATATTGGTTTATTTATAGGGTCACATAAAAAAAAGTAAATTTACATAAAATATCAACTAATACAAATGATAAAATACTGTATGACAAATAATAAAACTCAATAAAAAGGACAGAAAAAAGAATAATTTTCATAAAAATCTAAAGTACCTACTACTAAAATATACTAAAACCAACCACTCAACGTTAAGCACTGAATGTTTGTTTCTGCTTGTGTCTTGTGTTTCATAAAACAATAGAGATCAATAATGTAAATGCAGACATAGATAATGCATATGTCATGTCCTAGACTATTTATAGCCAAGATTAGCTGACATTTGTTTACTAAAATCTTATGATGATACATTAGGTTTTCGGGCATCCAAGCATTTTGTCAATGACTCTTATTTGACAGTTATCGTTTATTTTTGCGTTAGTTCAGAAAGCTTAATTTATTTTAATGATAGTTTTATCAGATATTTTGCCGCATTGAGTGGTTAAAACTAAAAAAACTTTAAAATATAAAAATTAAACCAAATTAAATTTGTTCATGAAACTTCCTGAAGCATTGTTTCAGTTTAAGCATCAAAAAATTAACTTGGGATGGTCGGATTTAAAAACGACTCTGGCACAATATTCTCCGACTTTTATGAATCACTGGCATAAAAATCAAACCTTTATACAAATACTTATCAACACTAGAGAAGTTTTAATTAGACTGGGAGTGAGCATGCTGGTGCGTCTCTCAGGAGGGAAGAGGAGAGTGCACCAGCACGCTCTCAGTGCCTCGCTAGGGAACCTAGAGCGTGCCGGTAAGCTAGCCGTGCTGATCTTGTTAATGTTGAAATTTGTTCTACTAGATGTGGTATAATGGAGTTTTCATTCAGTTGACAATGTGTAGTTTTCATTCAGAAACTAAACCAAACCATTTAATCATAAAACTGAAAATGGTAAAACTAAGGAATTAAAGAATTTGGTAAATAAACTTGTCCACAAATTTTGTGCCAAATTGTCTATATTTTCTGATACTGTAATCTACAAAAATAATTATTATTAAAAAAAAATAGTTCATTGAATTAGTTTCTATTCTAAAAATTAAAGATGGAATTACATCTTTTTTTCTTTAATATGTGTAAGGTAAAGCAAGGTCTACAGATGCAACTATAACCAGACCCAGTCAGTTGCCACTTAATCTGGATACTTTCTACAAAAATACCCTTAACCTAAAAATGACAATTAATGAAGAATATATTTTTAAAATACAAGGAAGATTACAGCTAGAGATAAAAAATTAAACTCAAATACCAGCAATAGAACAGATTTTTTTTTAAATAAAAATAATTAAAGCCAAGTCTTGAGCCCCTTTCTTATTAGGAACATTTTGAGTAAATACCTAAGAATAAAGCAAAGCAACATCAGTACTTCTAATAAATACAAAACTGTGCCTGAGAACCTAGATCTAGTGGAAAAAAATATATTATTCCTAAATGAAGCAAAGTAATTTCAAAGTATGAAGAAGTAATTCTAATAAATGCAAAAGCCAATAGAACATTATATTGAATTAGAGACTGAAATATAACAAAAGTTTTAAATGTTCTGATTACAACTGTAACGTTATACTGCTGTTATAACATATACTTAAATGTCATATTTATTTCTTTTATGATACAACTGATACCAAAATAAATGAATTTATCTCTTAAAAGATGTCAATTCAGTCAGTAGTTCTTTCAACATTAAATTCAGTTCGCCGGTGAAAAATTACATTCATCATTCTGAATTGATTAAAGGTGTTAATAAAATATTTCGATCAGAAAATATAATACAGAGCTTTTCCAATATAATATTCCTGACTGTTACCCAGTTATAATCCAAATCACCATAGTCATGGTTTTAAATTTATGAATTTTATACTTATGATCAAATACTTCATTGTAATATCAAGAAATATTCAAGCTTTTACAAAAAGCAGGTAATCTATGAATACTGCTCATAGACCAAATAGAACAATATATTGGATTAGAGACCGAAATATAACATAACTTTTAAATAATACTAGACTTATTACAAAATTTAAATTCTTTTAAAACTTGAACTTAGTAAATCTTTTAAACAATTACATGCATTATAAAAACATTTATAAAAGAACAAATCCATAAACTTGAGTTAGTTGTACAGCACGTCTTTAATTTCAACTTATGTGGGAACTATGAAAAATATTCTAATAAAAAATTAAAAATAACCAATTCATATAAAATTGAAACCAAGATACTTTATGAAAAAGGCAAAGTTAAACCGAAAAATTGATATTATCGGACTTATATTATAACTAATTATAAAAGTTGACGTATTATTTTATCGGCACCAAGTATGATTTGAAAAATTAGTAAAATTTGAAATAAACAATTGATAAAAAGGAAACTGCCACTTACCAACACGTCCATGTCCATGACTGACATGACCTCGCAGCTTTCTGGTTTTTTTCTTATGTGTGGACTAGAAAATTAGGGGAAAATATGTATTATTGAAATATGTAATAACACACACACACACACACACATATATATATATATATATATATATATATATATATATATATATATATATATATATATATATATATATATATATATATATATATATATATATATATATCTGGTTTACTTATGCCTAATGAATATAAGAAAAGAAGAAATGAGTTCTATAACTAATATTAAAATAATGGAAACCAAATTAGTAATGAGATACTTATAGTTTTTAATACAAACAAATAAAACTATTAGAATAACCACAAAAGTACTAAAATTTTAATAAAAAACCACTAATACTATAAAGTTTTTCTTTTTATTGAAAACACCAAATTTGTTTTTGCTATTTTTATATTTTTTTATTCTAACAAATTTTTTAAAAAAATAGCAAATAGAAATATTAATCAATTTTAGGAACTATCACATGGTATGGTAGAAAGTTGTCTGTTGGAAAACTGATTTTGACAACAAAAAAAAACATGGTTTATAATTTATTTTAATCCATAAAATACTTGTGTTCATAAATAAATATTTCTTGGCCAATTCAGTATCATCAAAAACATGTTATTATAATAGTTTCTAATGATAATATAAATAAAGGTGTAAATAGAACTGTAACTAACACCATAGGAGTGAAAGCATATTTGTATGCATTTTTTCAAAATATGATAAGATAAAAAACAATAGTCTCTTACTTAATTATATTAATTGGAATTATGTATTACGTATGTATGTAAATGAAGACACACATTGATTAAAAATTAGTAATTTATCAATTAGGCTAATATATGAAAAGCATACTGAGAGAAAATATTTACGATTGCGTTGAGCAATTTTCGGTATTAATTTCCCATTCGCACGTAATTGATTTTTAGCAAAGACAACTATAATGTCGATGCAGAAAGTCATACGAAATACAAAAATAATTATAAAAACTACCATCAAAAATTAAGAATTTTGAAAAATAGTAAAAATATAGACGTAATGACGGTGCTAAAAATTTTGTTTTGTTATTATATTACTTGTTTTAATGGGTAGAACACAAATATCAACTTTTTTTTCCGTGGAAAGTACCGAAAGTTAGGTTGTAAAATAAAGTTAGGTTGTAATGGCATGTAGGGCTATAGCTTGAGCCGGCCGTGCAGTAGCTACAAGCGCACTGCACTTCGTCTATTTATCTACGTCTATGTTTTTACAAAATTAAAAGTTCGGATAGTCATAAACTAATGTGAAAGTGATTATACATTAATAAAAAGGTAATTTTGTACAATAATACTATATACCTATATTAAAATATGCCTACGAAATTATTCAATCAGGATAGTTATGGTTATAATTTTATACAACATTATTATATACCTACATTAAAATATACCTAGGAAGTATCCAGTCAGGATATATTTGGTTAAAATTTTATTCAACATTACTATCTACCTATATTAAAGTACATCTACAAAGTATCCAGTCAGGATAGATCTAGTTGAAATTTTGGTAAATATTTTGTTTTGTTATTATATTACTCGTTTTAATGTGTAGAATACAAATATTAACTTTTTTTTTCCGCGGAAAGTACCGAAAGTTAGGTTTGTTAGGTTGTAATGGCATGTAGACCTATAGCATGAACCGGCCGCGCAGTAGCTTCAGCGCACTGGACTTCGTCAAATTATAACCAAATCTATCCTGACTGGATACTTCGTAGGTATACTTTAATATTGGTAGATAATGTTGAATATAATTATAACCAGATCTATCCTGACTTGACACTTCGTAGGTATATTTTAATGTAGGTATATAGTAATGTTGTATAAAATTATAACCAAATCTATCCTGACTGGATAGTTCATAAGCATAATTTAATATATGGATACTTTCGTAGACATATTTTAATATAGGTATATAGTATTGTTGTATAAAATTACCTTTTTTTAATGTGTAATAACTTTTACATTAGTTTATGACTATTCGAACTTTTAATTTTGTAAAACAGACGTATACAAATAGACGAAGTGCAGTGCGCTGTAGCTACTGCGCGGCCAGTTCACGCTATAGGCCTACATGCTATTACAACCAAACATTTAAAATGTGAAAAAAGTAACTTTCGGTACTTTCCGCGGGAAAAAAAGTTGATATTCGTGTTCTAGACATTAAAATGAGTAATATAATAACAAAACAACATTTTTAGCACCAACGTCATTACGTCTATATTTTTACCATTTTAATATAAGTATATAGTAATGTTGTATAAAATTAAAACCAAATCTATCCTGACTGGATACTTCATAGGTATATTTTAAAGTAGGTAAATAGTGATTTCGTTTAAAATTATAACCAAAAGTTAAATATATAGATTTTAAGTATACTATAAAAATAAGTTGACGCCCAGTGCGCTGTAGCTACTGCACGGCCGGTTGAGGCTATATATGCTATTACAGACTAGCATTAAAAATGTCCAAAAAAATTAACTTTTTGCATTTTCCACACACAAAAGTTGATATTCGTGTTCTTCACATTAAAACGAGTAATTAAAAAAAAAAGAAGTTTTTTAACAACATCAATAAGACTTGCTTACGCTATACTTGGCTATACATACTAACATTTAAACTGTGAAAAAAAGTAACTTTCGTATTTTCTGTGGAAAAAAAGTTAATATTCGAGTAGAAAAACAAGAAATATACACACTAAAACAATTTTTAAAAAAAATTTAAACCAAAGTCATTAAGACTATACCTTTACTCTTTTGTATATAGCTGTGTTCAAATTATAATAGTTTGGTTATTATAAGTTAAAAAGGCATATAATATGTGATTAATATTTTATAGCAATTTTTTATTTTGTGTTTAACATTTTTTAAATCTATTATTCATTGTACGACTTTAAAGAAAGAGTGGCATTAAGTGTTTAGAAACTTCTAAGGTATCTATAAAATTGCATTTAGTTATTTGACATTGTATAGTACTCATGTTAATAAGTTTTGGCTAATTTCTCTGTTATTTTACATTTTATTTAATAAGATAGAGTTTTTATTACAAAATTTTGAAGATACAAAAAAGTGTTTACATAATGTTTTGTTTTTATAGGTAATTGTTTACTTTATCGGATACATACGATATTTTGGATTACTGTTCAAAAGCACGAAAAAGGATGATTTCCACAAATGACTTTTTTTACCTGTATTAAAGTATACCTATGAAGTATTAAGCCAGGATAGATTTGGTTGTAATTTTGGTAAATATTGCCGATGCGGAAAATTACAACCAAATCTATCCTGACTGGATACTTTGTAGGTATACTTTAATATAGGTAGATAATTATGTTGAATAAAATTATAACAAGATCTATCCTGACTTGACACTTCATAGGTATATTTTAATGTAAGTATATAATAATGTTGTATAAAACTATAACCAAATCTATCCTGACTGAATTCTTCTTAGGTATATTTCAATATAGGTAGATAGTAAAGTTGAATAACATTTTAACCAAATCTATCCTGACTGGATACTTCGTAGGTATGTAGTAATCTTGTATAAAATTATAACCAAAAGTTAAATTTTGAGATTTATAAATTTTTAAATAGTGCCTGTAAGTTTTGTCCTGGTAAGTAGTTTTGCGGCGTAGAGTTCACGTGACACCATAGCAGCTGACAACACAAAACGATTGTATCACTCCGCACCTATTCACAACTTATGCCTCCAGCAAAAAAATTTTCACCTACTTTTAATTTTAAAAAATAACTATCCTCAAAGAAAAAAATTATTTGTGGATGTCCTCCTTTTTCATGCTTTTGAACAATAATCCAAAATATCGTAGGTGTCTGATAAAGTAAACAATTACCTTATTATAAAACTAATGTGAGGGTGATAGTGAAGGTGAAAAAACAGGCAGCGTTTAGTTGCTAAATTGACACAGTATGGTTATAGTATGGTGAGGTTAGGTGACCTATATTTCTAGTTTTTTAAAAAAATTTTCAGCCTCATTAAGTTATGAACATGTAGATTTAAAAATAAGTGACTCCTAATTACATCTGTTCATAGTCATTCTTAGTATGCAAGGGTAAACAATTCCTAGTGCTGTCGAGTTTGACTATTGTTTCATGTGGGAACAATAGTAAAAGAAAATGTTATCACAAAACCTGATCGTAATTTGGTTTAAACTTGTTCAAAAAAATTTGGTTATGACAGTAATAATAATAGCGAAAAGAAGTACTTAAATTAAAATTTAAAAAATAGTCAACAAAATTAATGAGACTGACAAACGTATTGATACATTTATCAAATTTTTATAAATTACAAAATATACCAGTTTATGATTAATGTTACTACCATTATATATGAGAAAAGACTTAATTAGATAATAGTGTTATACAATTAAAATGGATAATATTAGTTTCACAAATATTCAACAAACTCACCATTTTCCAACGTTGATACGGAAGAAATCAGTACAACAGCTAAAGGAACTGGAAATGAACTGAAACGGAAATCGACACTGGTATAAGAATTTCGTCTGTAAAGACAAATGTCAACGTTCAATTTTACACAGTTTTATATATATTAAACATTAAGCGAAATTTTTTCATGGATTTACAATTTTTGTATAATATGATTACATGTAGGGGTGAATCTGATGTTTACGAAGCTTAAACCCTTTGTATTTATACTAAATCTATTTTATGATAAAACTACACATAGTTTATTTACACGTGCATTATTTTTAATGTATAATATTTAAAATCTATTGTTAGAAAAATTAGTAGCTTTGTCACTATAACAATGTTAAAAATTTGAAATGTAAATGAATCAATAGAAAACATGGAATGACGTATTCCAATTCATCAGAACCTTCTATCTCTTTGACATCAGGTAGATCTTCTACTGGAAGCGACTAAGCGATCACGCGGTTATGGTTACTACAGAGTGACTGATTTCACACAACCGTTCCTTTCAAGTCAGTCAGTCAGTCAGTCAGAGAAGGAGGGGATTTGGTAACCCCCAAGGTTATACAGCGTCTGTCACCGATAATGGCTGCGGGTAGGAATATGGGAACAGGGCTTTTAGTAGGGGCAGGATGTAGGAAGGCCATTTGCAAGGCAGGACTTATTTTTGGTGGGACGGTAATCAATATTTTATTCTGGGAGACTTTTATTTTAAACATTTGGACTGGCTGACTGACTCTCTCTTTTGATTTTTATATTTGGGTGACATTTTTTGTTTCGTGTGTGTCGATTCATGTATGTAGTAAGGGTATTTGTGGGACATACGATAGTGTAAAAATGTGTAATAAGACTTAGAGCTAGAATGGAATAACAAAGTTGTGATGGATGATCAAACTAACTTCAATTAACTAGCATTTTACATGATGAAACTTTACAGATACATGATGAAAATAATAGGATTAAACAAATAGGAGTTAAACACTTTTTACAATTCAAATATATTAAGACTAAAACTTTAAATCTATTCTAGTCTAGCCTATTCTAGGAGGTAAGAGGTAGACGGCTGGGAGAAGAGGTGCTAGTTGCAGAGGTGTTATGAAGGATCGAGAAGGACTTTGGGACGAGGACGGAAAATAGGAGGGGTCCAATTGAGTTTGCCAGATCCCTAAGGTGTGGGTAATAAGAGCTTTTGGCACTACTCTCGAGTCAGAGATTCCTGCCTCCTTTCAGGTGTTAATAGGACATTCGGGGGAATTTTTGGCATGGGAGGAAGCTTCACTGTCATAGGGGACTCAGTCTCTAAGGCAGATAAATCGGAATCGGATAACTCTGACACCACGCCATGTCTATTATTGCATTTTGTAGCCTTGAGAGGCACCGTATCAGAGAAATGCACATGGCGATTTCTGACTCAACCAGTCTTAACGGTCCATTCAGGTTGTGACGTGGATGGTGGCAATTCTGAAGCACTGGTGCTAGGGATGGTTGCCATGGCTTCTTCATTTACGACTGATATGTCAGTAGTTGATATATTGAACAGTAAGGAGCAAAAAGAGCAGAAGGAACAGTTAATTAAAGATAAACCTAGCACAAAAAACGTTAGAATAAAAGGTAGCGAACTATCACAGTTTAGAAGTTGGGGTGAGCAGAAAACTATTTACAAACACTATAATAAAAGTTTTGCGAACTGTCGCTTGTATATATATACTAAAAGTAAAAATAATGAAATAGTTATTTCTGCGAACTATCGCTGGTTCATAAAAGTATTTTTACACTGCCTAAAAGATTAATTAGTTTTTAAACAGAGTTACACACAAGGATTCACAGAAATGCTGATAAATGTCTGAGAAAGAGTCAGTTGTGATAGCAGTACACGCCACTTGTTGCTAAGACAATGAACTACTACAATCAACGACACGTCTTTACTGTGCGAGATCTCAAGAACGAATGTTCCTTTTAAAATGTAACTATCACTTTATATCAGTTGCTTGAAATAGCCAGTACAAAGCCTTGCTTATCAAATGTTCTCTCTAATTTTCCAAATGAAAGGTGACAGTCAAAATTAATAAGTGCAATATAGAATAAACCATCATTAATATAAAAATCCTCAAATTTGGAGATAATGTACCAAAGAAATTTGATTCTTTGTGGACTAACTTTAAAAAATGAAGGTTATTACACATATAATGGAAGCTTTGCTCTTAGAGAAAACACTGAGGCTTAAAGAAGTGCTTCCTAAAAAATGTAACTCTTCCAAAGATAACACGGAAAATATAATATTATTAAAAGAAAAATGTCGCCTCAGCAGAGTTACTGACCACAATGGTGCGACAACTGGTAAATAATTGCAAAAGGGACCTCTTCTAATGAAATAAATAAGTGTAAAAGAAATCCTAAGGTACTTGATTTTGACAAACCATTTCTGACAGTTGTAAAAAAGAAAGTTTTAGTAATTTTATACATATCAATCATAAGGACAGTGTTTACTAATTTTCTGTACATTTTAGCCATGCAATTCCTTTACAATAGAAACTATTTGTGACACAAACTCCAAAAAACTGTTATAGATGAAGAAGAATCAATACCAAATTTTTGTACCATATCTTACACACTACTACACTGTATTAATCTCACACATTTTTGGTGTCATGCTGGAACATAGGGACAACCAGAACATCTGACCCAGACGGTGTTAATGGTACACAGGTACCACACACCTGTATAGTACATGGTAGAATTAAAAATGTCTTATTAGTTGATTCCACCTTCATGTGAGCTACTAGTTTTTAACTAAAACACTTGTAAATATGTTGAAAAACAATTAAAAATATTGAAATAAAAAAAACAAATGCAAAATTTAACCTCAATAAATTTTAACATATTGACTGCACCAGCGACAATCCATGTTTATCCTAGGGTGGAGCAGTTGCACAATATTTTAATCAAGCAGTTTTCATCAATGAAAAAAAGTCTTGGCGTTGCTGCTACACCATTATAAAAATTTGTTGTAGAGTTCATTTTGATTCCCATTTCCACACAGTCAGTCCATTTTTAAGAAATGTTGTCACAAGCAAACAAATTGCAAGATTTGTAAATTGGTGTAGCAAAACAAAACCATGCCACTCTTCACCAGAAATTTACAATTTTTTCCAAGTTTATAATTAAGGCCTAAAATTAAACTTAATATAACTCAACAGTTTTGTGTACAAAATTCGTAAACATAGGTTTTTAAGATAGCTTCAAACATGGAAATGGTATATTTTTTTTCCCATTATGTTCAACCAAATATAAGTAACGCTACAAAACTCCAACTTCTGTATCTAAAAAGTTTCAAATGAACACATTTCATATAAATGAAAACAGATGACTGGCCAAACCAACATGCAGTTCATATTAAGAAATGTCTAACACTTGTGATTGACAAAAAAACTGAAAAAATGGGGCAACCAAAACAAAAATTTGGAGATAGTATAGCAGTACTAACAAGATGAGTATCCGAGTGTTACTTCTGACCTTGGGTATAAAAAAGGGTGTTCCAACAATAGTTTTAAAATTCCTACTGTTAATTCAGTCTCCCTATAAATATTTATTTATCTATCGTGTTCAATCATTAATAAAATACTTTTTATTCCTCGCCTAAGTTCAAATACATTTTTTTAAACTTGTAATGGATGACATGTTGTTAATACTGTACAAAATTTATTCAGCAAAATTCTAATGGAGTGGACCGTATATTTGCTCTGTCCCCTTGGCTATAATAATTGATAACATATGATTTCATAAAACAGCTGATTTTATGTTATAGCTAATGTTTGAACAGCAATTTTAATGCATAGGTTATGTTATTTTATTTATTGCAAGTTATTAAATAGTGCGTTATTCAATATTTTTATCATTTAATGAATATGTTGATCTATATTTTAATATATCTTGCTATAACAAAGGTTTGATTATTGTTACTATTGGACTCATCACTGAAATCAATGGTTTATTTTCAAATGTAAGAACAAGACATTTCATAAGTTACTGTGACTTTGTTAATAATGATGTTCTCAGAATACAGCCTATATCTGTGCCAAAACACAGTTATGATTCTGCTGAACGAAGGATGCTACCATTAATACTATCCTGGGCATCAACAGTACATGAGATACAAGGTAGCACTGTAGATTATGTCTAGGACGAGAACTCTTCACAGCAGGTCAAGCATAAGTCGCCTTGAGTCATGTAAAATCAATTGAAGAACTGGACTGTTCGAAATCGTTGGAAAAGTTCCTTGCAACAATGAAGCTTTAAAAGATATGGGTAGAATGAGAAAATACAGACCACCCTCAGCATCATAAATTAAAAAAGAAATAGAAAGCGAATAAATACTAACAAAGAAAAATTATAGTACAACACCATGTATAAGAAGGAAAATGGCAAAGAAATTAGCTTTCTATTTTGCCCCTTAATATTGTGATTCTGTCATATGTATACACATATTTATATTAATTGTAATTATTTAATAAAAGTATCTAAAATAAAATTTGTTAGCTTAGGTAACAATAAAATAATCTTTGTTGGCTTAGGTACATTTTTTTTTATATTACTTGTTTACCATTAACTCTAATCACAATGAATTTCTCAGAGATAATTCCTAAAATCAATAATAATTATTGCCACTGTTAAAATACATATAACAAAAAAATGGTGTGAGTGGCTGATCCTACCTATAAGGAGACTGTGAGAACAATATTGATATATATATATATATATATATATAGTTTTACATTATTTTTCCGTTGCACTGACTTTATGAAGTTAATATATTACTATTGTAAATACTTTTATCCACCTCTAAGTGCAATAATTTTACCTTGTGTGATGAGGCACCTTTCGGTCATTTGACCATTGTCGAATCACTCTCGAAGGCTTAGTGGTGGATAAAAGTATTTAAAATAGTAATATATTAACTTCATATATATATATATATATATATATATATATATATATATATATATATATATCTTGATTTATTATAATTATTTAATAACTTAAAAATGTTCATAATCAAGATGTATTTCATTCAACATTTACAATTTTGCTGAAGCTTTTCGCCGGTGTACAGTTCCAGCATTCTCAAAGTCTCCAATACTATATATATATGAAGTTAATATATTACTATTGTAAGTAATTTTTTCCACCATTAAGTGCAATGATTTTACCTTGAGTGATGAGGCGCCTTTCGGTTACTTGACCATTGTCGAATCACTGATTATTTTTCTGGTGTAGATGTTGGTATTTGTTGACGTTACACGCATTTTCTCTTGATTTGTGTGTATAATGTTTTTATATAGTATGTCTTCTGTATATGTGGTCTATAGGTTCATTAAATTGTTGTGTGTTTTTATAAATGTGGTATTTTTTCTAGTGAGTTTAATCCTATTGGGTTATTATTTATTTCAAGTATGGTTAGGTTATTTTCGTAGTTTGTTATTTCATGTTTATGTGATATTAGGTGTGCTGCAACATTTGATACTTTTGTATTTTTATTTTTGAATGCTCTGTGATGTTCTTCAAATCTTATTTTAAATGATCTGGTCGTTTTCTCTATGTAAAATGCGTTGCAGTCGTTACATGTAATTTCGTAAATTCCTGATAGGTTATGTTTTTCTGTATTTGTTTTGTGTTATTAGGATATTTTATTGTTTGGTTTGTATGTAGGAGTGTAGTATTCTTTGATGTATATATTTGTTAATTTTTCTATTTTGTTAATGGTGTATTTATATTTTGAGAAAATGCATGTAACGTCAACAAATAACAACATCACGGACCGAACATCTACACCAGAAAAATAATCAGTGATTCGACAGTGGTCAAGTGACTGAAAGTGCCTCATCACACAAGGTAAAATTATTGCACTTAGTGGTGGATAAAAGTATTTACAATAGTAATATATCAACTTCATATATATATATATATATATATATATATATATATATATATATATATATATATATATATATATATATATTATAACAATTTCTTCCGTGCCGCGATACAACGGGGTTTTATTATTAAATGAAAATAATTAATTTCTCTAGTTACAAAACACAAACTCCTGAATAATTAATTCTTTATTATTATTATTTTATTTCAACAGTTAAACAATAAACATTTAAACCATAAACAAAAAATATAACTTAACAAATTTTAACAAAATAGGTTTAACTCTTTTTTCTTTTAATTTTATAGTTAAACAATTTTAATACCCTTGGCTTATTTTACGATCTCTTACTATCTCGGGGTTATAGCATGGGCTATATTTTTACTTCTTTGGTAATTAAATAAATTTTGAAAAACAATATTAAATTTTGAAATTAGTTTTAATAAATATTTTCCTGATGGAAAACTTTAAATTGGAATAAAAAAAAAAAAAGGCGAAACTATTTGAACTGGATTATGATCTTATTTCTATTAATCACAAGATATTCTAGTGTACAATTTTAAACTTCCCTATTATCCTAAGAGTCCACTAAAGTTTATTTTTTTATATAGCGCTAGGTACTTAACTTATCAAATAACGGCGAATGGCTGCTTGCTCACACGTAGAATTCCGTTGTCTTTAAATTTCACTTTTTACACACTTAAATCCGTTTTAGTTCTTTCAAATTATATTTTCACTGTACTATATCTTTTAATTTTCTTATTCCTGTTTAATCTGGCCAAGTTTCCTCACAAAACTGTATAATTTTGACGAAATTTCTAATAAATAGAATTTTGACTGCACAGGGCAGGTCCGTTCCTCGGCGTCACCACGCCAGACCGCTTCTCCAACTAAACGTCCTTAGATTTTATTTTAAAATGTTACAAATATGGCGGCCTCCTTCTTCTTAAAAAAAAACATATGGATTA
The DNA here is from genome assembly GCA_036971475.1 of Prosapia bicincta. NCBI lineage: Eukaryota > Metazoa > Arthropoda > Insecta > Hemiptera > Cercopidae > Prosapia > Prosapia bicincta. The sequence continues at coordinate 123,050,146 of JBAIZL010000004.1, read as the reverse complement.
TAATTTAGTTCAATTTCTTCTCACTATAGTCGACTGCACACTTGACCTATTTCTTTACTTTCACATCTGTTTTTACAGCTGATGCAATAACGCGATTGTTTACAATGGCGTTTTAATTTGGTTAAACTTTAGCTGAAACTTACTGTTTCAATTTTCCGATCCTTAACAAACCTTCCAGTGTTTATTTAATTACTATTATTAGTGTGTGAAGTGTCTTTGTGTTTTACTTTTGTAATATTTCGAAATGTGTGTGTTTTGACTGGACTTTTCCAAACATAACCTTACATTGTTTACAATCGTTTTTCACTTTTTCCTTCAAGTAATTACTTATGCCCTATTTTACTAATATTTACAATTTTGTTTAACATATAACTATTATTAGATTATCTTGTTTTAAATTTTATTTGATACAACAAATTTCTTTATGTATTTACAGTTCAAATATCTTATTTACTAATCTAGGCTTTTACCTAAATTTAGTTTCAATTTTAACCTAACCAATCTTTTAATGAATTTCTTTTTAAATTTTGTGTGAGTTATTTCTAATATATTCTTCCAATTCTTAAATAATATTATATAGCCCATTCTATAAATGTTACAATATATATATATATATATATATATATATATATATATATATATTTTTTTTAGGTTAGTTCTAGTAGAGCTTAAAGCTTATTTAGGAATTTTTTGGACTTGATAGGAGACTGACAGACTTACCTAAAGGCAATAGTCCAAATCTGCAATCTCTTGGAAATAAGCACATATAAAACACATATAAAACACTTAATACACTTTTATTTGAAATATTTCGATCAACATGATCTTCTTCAGTCAAGAAAGAGAAAACAAAACAAAAGATTGAAGTGAACCACAGATGTGTATAAACATCCAAATGTCACAGATTCACAGATTTATAGTTTATGATATAGAGCTATATGTGATATGTGTAGAAATTGTTAAATGTGAATCGTGTAAAGATTGGTTACTTGAAACTAGATATTAAAAGTCTGTCAGAAGGAAGGTAATGGAACTGTTAAAAATGGTAGAAGTTAGGGGAAAGTTAAAAGGAGTTTTATCTGATGTTGAGGTTAGGAGGCTCTCTAGATTTGGTATACCATTGGTATGATAACTCCCATCTTCTTAATTCTGAAGAGTTGCAATCCGGGGGGAGGGCTTTAATTATTTTGGTGGTATAGCAATCATTGAAAGAGACGATGTTGTGACTAGCAGCGTGTTGAGCGGTTGGCCTGTCTATGTTCATGGTTCCAACGTCATGTCTGTGGCCATTCATTCTGATGCTCAGACTATCCGTGGTAAGGCCTATGTACTGTGCCGGGCAAAATTTACATTGTAACTGGTATATTACATTACTGGATGTACAAGTATGATGACCCTGAATCTTGAAGTCCACATTGGTTGCTAGGCTATGGAAACTATTTGTTGGGATGTGTATTGGACATGTCTTGCATCTTGGTCTATTGCACGGAAAGGAGCCGTGAGGAAGTTTGGGCGGTTTTTCAGTACTTGGATCTGGTAATTTTGGATGTACTAAAATACTTTTTAAATTGAACGGTTGTCTGAACCAAATATGTGGTGGATTTGAGAAAAGATCTTTGGTGTGGGCGGAAGCTTGAAGAATCTTGAAGCCATCCTTTAATATTTTGTTCAGCTTCGTTAGGCCTGGATGGTAATCTGTAACTAAATTTCAATTTAAAAAGTATTTTAGTACATCCAAAATTACCAGATCCAAGTACTGAAAAACCGCCCAAACTTCCTCACGGCTCCTTTCCGTGCAATAGACCAAGATGCAAGACATGTCCAATACACATCCCAACAAATAGTTTCCATAGCCTAGCAACCAATGTGGACTTCAAGATTCAGGGTCATCATACTTGTACATCCAGTAATGTAATATACCAGTTACAATGTAAATTTTGCCCGGCACAGTACATAGGCCTTACCACGGATAGTCTGAGCATCAGAATGAATGGCCACAGACATGACGTTGGAACCATGAACATAGACAGGCCAACCGCTCAACACGCTGCTAGTCACAACATCGTCTCTTTCAATGATTGCTATACCACCAAAATAATTAAAGCCCTCCCCCCGGATTGCAACTCTTCAGAATTAAGAAGATGGGAGTTATCATACCAATGGTATACCAAATCTAGAGAGCCTCCTAACCTCAACATCAGATAAAACTCCTTTTAACTTCCCCCTAACTTCTACCATTTTTAACAGTTCCATTACCTTCCTTCTGACAGACTTTTAATATCTAGTTTCAAGTAACCAATCTTTACACGATTCACATTTAACAATTTCTACACATATCACATATAGCTCTATATCATAAACTATAAATCTGTGAATCTGTGACATTTGGATGTTTATACACATCTGTGGTTCACTTCAATCTTTTGTTTTGTTTTCTCTTTCTTGACTGAAGAAGATCATGTTGATCGAAATATTTCAAATAAAAGTGTATTAAGTGTTTTATTAGTGTTTTATATGTGCTTATTTCCAAGAGATTGCAGTTTTGGACTATTGCCTTTAGGTAAGTCTGTCGGTCTCCTATCAAGTCCAAAAAATTCCTATATATATATATATATATATATATATATATATATATATATATATATATATATATAATATCAAATGTGTTTTCCAGTTAGAATATTTTTAAGATCAAATAATACACACAAACACAGGAATTTATTGTTCAATAAATTAGATATTCCTGTGTTTGTGTGTATTATTTGATATTAAATATATATATATTTTTTATTTTTTGGACTAGGAGACTGACAGACTTACCTTGGTAAGAGTCCACTCTGTAGTCTTGAAATAGAAACACATAAAAGCACTTTAACAATGATATATTTCAACCACACAGTGGTCTTTGTCAATCAAAGAGAAAACACAAAGAAATATGAGAGAATGAAATAAAATAATTATAAATTGTAATCACAGATTGTGTAGAGTAGAAATCAGATGTCACAGATTAAAGATGTATATATATATATATATATATATATATATATATATATATATATATATTGTTTCCATGAGCATATGAGTGATTATAGTTTATATAAGTCTGTCAGGGGAAAAGAGATTGGAGACGTCTGAGGCTATTAAGGGAAAAAAAATATGAATGGATTTATCTGATGTTGAGATTAGGGGATTCTCTGGACTTGGTATACCACTGGTATGATAGTTCCCATCTTCTCAGTTCTGAGGGATTGCAATCAGGGGGGAGTGATTTAATTATTTTTGTGGTATAGCAGTCATCAAAAGTTGTGATGTTGTGACTCACAGCATGTTGAGCTGTTGGCCTATCCATATTCATAATTTTAACATCATGCTGTGGCCTTTCATTCTGATATTCAGACCATCCGTGGTCAGGCCTATGTACTGTGCTGAGCAAAGTTTACATTGTAGCTGGTACATGACATTTTTCGATGTACAATTATGATGACCCTGTATTTTGAAGACCATTTTTGTTGTTTGGCTGTTGAAACTATTTGCTGAGGGGTGTATTGGACACGTCTTGCATCTAGGTCTATTGCATGGGAAGGAGCCATGAGGAAGTTTGTGTGATTTCTCTGCATCAGGGTCTGGTAGTTTAGGATGTTTTTCAAGTTGGGAGGTTGCTTGTACCAAATTTGCAGTGGATCAGTAAAAAGATTTTTGGTGTGGACGGAAGCTTGAAGAATTTTGAAGCCATCTCTCAATATCTTGTTGAGTTTATGTAGACCAGGATGGTAGTCTGTTATTAAAGACAGTTTATTTTGTTCTGTTTGTGGTTTATGGTGAACCGAGGATTGTGTTGAATGAATTTGGTTTTCAATGAGTCTTTTTGGGTATTCTCTTCTTTGGAAGGCTGTTGATATCTTTCTATTAAAACCTTCCAATTCCCTATCATTCGAACAGATTCTCTTACCCCTGATTGCTTGACTGTATGGAGTGGATCGTTTTATGTTTATTGGGTGGTTGCTGTCGAAATGGAGATATTGTAGGTGTTGGAGTCAGCTTTGGTAGATTAAACAGCTCCAGTATCGACTTTAATCAGCCTGTGCCTTTGTCTAATCGATAGCTCAATCTATGGTTTATCGTCGATAGTTTAAGACCACGTTGTCCCTTGGCGCGCGCCTAATCCCCACCCTAGCACATTTCCCTACCCCAGTCTTTTGCTTGCCGTAGACAGACCAGCACGTCCGTTGCGGGTTTAACCTTTTTTGCTAACCTCGTGGACGTTAAGTTCGCCCCGCGCATATCTAAATTTAAGTGTTTCGTATTGTATTTGCTTTATATGCTCGTTAACCGCGAAAGTGTACATTATTTAGTCCAAGTGCCGTGTTCGTATGCGCCTTAACCTCGCCGTTACAAGCCGTCGCTACGGAGTCACCCGCGCTTATTTAAATACTTATTCAACTGTGAATAACATTAGAATTGAACCCCGTTTATTAAGTTTTACAGCACGAGCCGTCTGCCAGTCACCACTCCACCCAGGGCCCTGCTGCAGAAGTCCAGAAGACATCAAACCTACCGTGCACGTAACCCCTTTGTTCAGCCTAGGGTAAGTGTTAATCAGTTCCAAATACTTTTAGCATAAACTTGTGCCTATTTTTCCCGAGGCTTAATTAGTGATAAACACTGTTTATTTGTCGATTAGGCATTTTTGCCGCCAGCCTTACTTTTATTCATGTACAATTTCAATCACAATAACGACCGCGACTATCTCTCTCTTTCGTCTTCTTTCTAATATTTTAGCGGAGCTGACGCCTCCATTTTGGTCCCGCCGTGCCGGATTTTGCATTTCAGCGATCTATAAACATTTAAAGTGCAAAGAACAAGTGTTAAAGTTCTCAGTAACCTCGAACCTTATTCAGTTTTAATAGCAAGGCATTTGCTTTATAAATAAGTTCATTAGTGATTATAAGTGTTATTTATTGTGCGAACAATTTCGAAGCGTGTTAAATTTCACAGTAATAAGCTAAGTTGCAAGCATTGCGTAATCCTGTGTAATTTTCCCGCTTCCCTTTCCTTGTCTAAATTCATTACGCAGTAGTGACGTCACAAGCTGTAGCTTGCAGCTGCATACCGCTATTATCAGCAGATTTATGGGACACCTGCGCAGATAAGGAACACTTGACTAAACAAGTTAGGCAAGATAGGCTCAATATTGATCCGTGAAAGCTACACTGTAGATTTATCCTGTTCAATAAGGAAAACTTGCAGCCGTTCTAATCTAATGCTTATGATTTGTAAAACTTTATGTCTTTTATTAACTTTATTATACAGTCCACTTTTCGTAATTAAATGTACCATTGTGTAGTCATTAGATTTGGTTTAAACATAATTGCAATTTAATTTAAATTTTGTTTTTTGTTAATTTAAATTTTGTCACGATGGCTAATAACAACGCATATTGCCTTGATAAGTTGAAGGCTATATGCAGTGATTTAGAGCAAGTAAACAGCTTGCTCGGTGATAGTGAAATGTCTGAGGGCATAGTGCAGGAAGTCAAGCGACTTCATGTCGAATTTAACGAAACTTTTGACCGCGCGGAGCAGACTTTTGACAGTCAAGCTTCCGAATTTGTCAAGAATATCTTTATAGCAAAACGTCAATTTCAGGACACCTATCTGCCCATGATAGTAAAATATCCTAACCTCGTTAAGACGGAGGTTACCTCGACCTCGCCTGTCAAATCAACACCGACTTCACCTAACCTTCCAAGTCTAACTTTGCCAAGCTATTCGGGCCAGAGCGACGACTGGATAGATTTTGTTACGATGTACGACTCTATGGTACATAACAATGAGACGCTTAGCAATATCCAACGTTTTCAATACTTAAAGTCCGTCTTAAAGGGAGATGCACTGGCCATCGTCACCGGACTTTCCATCTCCGAAGCAAATTACAACATTGCTTACAATGCGTTGCGTAACCGATACGCGAACCCGCGACGTCTCGCAGATCATTACTTTAACATAATTAAAGACTTTCAGCGCATCAATAATGCTTCACCCGCGGAACTAAATCGTTTCTTAACCGCGCACTCTAATGCCGTCTGTGCATTAAGAGCTATACCTCTCGAAGACTTAGCGGATTTCTTATTGTTCTCTATGGCAATTAATAATTTGGATGCCAAGACACGATTAAGTTTTGAAAGCCGACTAGGCACTAACTGCATGCCGACATATAAATTATTGAACGACTTTATAACTGAACAGGCTAGAGCCCTGGAGATGCTTAGCCAACCAGCTGCCGTGGTTGTAGCAAACGCCGGACGTGGTCAAAGACCCCGCATGTTGGTGTCATCGATGGATAAACCCGGGTTTCAAGGGGCCCTTGAACCGAATAATTATTGTCTGAACCTAACCTCACTTTGGGTCACAGCCCTATATTTCAATCAGTGGCGTCAAATGACAATGGCCATCAGAATAAGGACGCCCAAGGTACTATTCAGTCCAAACGTGCTGCGCCAGTCACTATGCAACCGGTTAATCAACCACTACAACCTAACTTGTTGCCTATTATGAATGCGCCTAGAACGTCAACATTTCGCAATCGCTCGCCACCGCTTAACCTCAATCAGTCTAACATGCCTACCACGCGTGTAGGTAAATGCTACTACTGCGGAGAAAATCACTGCATCATTAATTGTCAACGATTTATTTCTCTTACAATAGCGGAACGCATTGACGCTATTTCAAAATTACAACGGTGTTATAATTGTCTCGGCTCTCATTATCAAGCTCAGTGTCAGTCTCGTCATCGTTGTAGACAATGCAGCCAAGCACATCACACACTGCTGCACCACGACGCACCGCCGCAGCAATGACTAGCCGCCCCACGATGCCTTAGGCCAACCGCTAGCCATCCAATCGATACTAAAGCTCAACCTCGTTCTTTGTCATGCAACATTACCTCGTCTCTCGCCCTGTTGGGTACCGCGCAAGTCGTCCTACAGGACCATTATGGTCAACCTCGTTTTCTAAGAGCTATTATCGACCCCGGCAGTCAGATATCTGCCATTACGAAACAAGCTAGCGATATGTTGAGCCTGCCTACTCGGAGATCGAACCTGTCTTTGATTGGCGTCGCTGCCAAGTCTACACGTATTCACGAATACGTAACTTTAATTTTATTCTCACGACATGACCCTGGCGTCATGCTGACTACGGAAGCCGCTGTGCTCAACCATATAACTGACCCGCTGCCAGCTGATAAATTATCCTCTGCTTTAAGCGCTCAATATCAGCACTTACCGTTAGCTGATCCTCAGTTCGACTTACCTGCCCCTGTTGACATTATACTGGGCGCCGATGTCTTCACGCAAATAATTATCAACGGGCCTCGTACCATCATTCATGGCCAACCATCGGCACTTAACACACTTTTAGGTTGGGTCATTATGGGATCTGTACCTTACAGTACGCCACAACAACCACGCGTGTTTATCACCTCGCTCAAGTCTATCGACGAAAACATGCGACGATTTTGGGAAATCGAAGAGGTAAACGAGTCTAACTTGTTGAGCCCGGATGAGCAGCTCTGCGAAAATTTATTTGCCACCACTACTGAACGTGACGCCACTGGGAGATATGTCATAGCTTTGCCTTTTAAACCTGACGCCGTCGAACTTAAGTCAAACCGTAACGTCGCTCTTGCTAGTTATCATGCTCTGGAACGCCGTCTGAGCCGACAACCGGATGTCTCACGACAATATCATCAGTTCATGAAAGAATATATGACTTTAGGTCATATGTACCCTGCCGTTAAGCCTTCGAATTATTTAATACCACATCATTACGTTTTCAAGGCCGATAGTTCTACTACTAAATTACGAGTAGTTTTCAATGCTTCTGCGCCTGATTGCAACGCGCACTCTTTAAACCAGCAATTGCTGGCTGGCCCTAAGTTACAAAGGGACCTGTCCAACGTTATTATCTCGTTTCGATTGTTTGTTCACGCCGTCTGTGCGGATCTTAAAATGATGTACCGCCAAATTGCCGTACGCAAGGATGATCGTCGTCATCAGCACATTTTGTACAGGCCGACTCCTCATTCTCCACTGATGGAGTATGAACTAGCCACTGTCACTTACGGGCTTACCCCGTCTGCTTATTTAGCCCTACGTACACTCGAACAACTCGTCAAAGATGAGGGCGACTGTTACCCTGCTGCGTCGCACGCCATTCTTCATCAAACGTACGTTGATGATGTCGTCACTGGCGCCGATACGTCCGAGGACGCCCAGGAATTAATACGGCAACTTATTAACATCTTCGCACTGGCAGGACTAGAGCTCAGGAAATGGTCTTCCAGCGATCCCGCGCTGCTGTCGACGCTGCCATCTTCTCACCTGGAGCACCCGTTGTTATTCCAAGACGACTCTACCGCTGTTAAAATATTGGGACTCCAATGGCATCCTGTTATTGACTCGTTTTCTTATCGTATTCAAAACTTTGTGTCGGTGCCTACGAAACGCACCATTCTCTCTTATGTCGCTCGCACCTTCGACCCACTGGGCTTCCTTACGCCTATCACATTTTGGATCAAGTCATTTTTGAAACAATTGTGGCTCGAAAGGTTATCATGGGATGAACCTTTGCCAACCGCGCTGCGCAGTCGTTGGGACAGCTTCATTGTCCACTTCGCTAAGTTAGCTGACATTCAAATACCTCGACATGTGGGCACACGTGATGCCAAACATCATTTATTAGGCTTCTGTGATGGGTCCGAAGCTGGTTACGCAGCCGCCATCTACTTGCGAACTGAATGGAACAGTTTAGTTTCCGTCAGCCTTCTAAAGGCTAAAGGCAGAGTGGCTCCCGTCAAAACACTCACTATACCTCGAATGGAGCTCTGCGGCGCCGTCTTACTGGCCAAGCTCTATAAGTCTGTTCAGCCTGCTGTGAATTTTGTGGCCGACGACACTACGCTTTTCTTCACCGACTCAGAAATTGTGCTGCATTGGCTTAGCACCCCGCCACATCTTTTGAAAATTTTCGTTGCCAACCGTGTTATTGAATTACCTCGAACACTTCGACCAATCATTGGTACCACGTCTCAACTGTTGACAACCCCGCGGACGTTGCTTCCCGTGGGTGTCTACCCGCGCAGTTTGCTACACATCCACTGTGGTGGCACGGACCACCATGGGCGTTACAATGTACTACCTCTTGGCGTTTGTCTAAGCCAACTGGACCGAACCGCGACCTGACCGAGCTCAAGACCGAGCCTCAGGTGCTCTGCGCGACTGTCCAAGCGCCTAACCACTTATTGAACGTTATTGAGCGTCATTCCAATCTAACCACGCTGCATCATGTCTTCGCTTACGTGCTTCGTTTCGTTAACAATTGCCGCGTTAAGACCCAGCCTACCAGCCGTTGTCACAACACTCGCTACAAAGCCAAGAACACCGTAGCCAAGATTTCATTCGCTGCACCTTCAGTACAAGAATTAAGGAACGCCAGAAATCTTTGCGTTAAGCTCATACAAGAGCTAGCCTTCAGCGAAACGTTGCAACGCCTACACCGCGGCGTCCCGATCAGTGCTCAACTTCGCAACCTAACGCCCTTTATCGACTCAGTGGGGCTACTTAGGGTGGGCGGACGTCTTAATCATGCTGATATACCATACGCAGCTAAGCATGCCATTTTACTGCCTAAGCGGCATCATTATGTCAACCTTGTATGCGATCATTATCACCGCCTCGCCTTACATGCTGGGCCGCGTACCACGCAAGCGATGATCAATGGTGAGTTCTGGATCGTTGCGCTACGTTCGTTGTTACGACAACGCATTCATGCTTGCATGCGATGCTTTAGACTACAGTCGAAACCTCGGCCACCTATGATGGCAGCTTTACCGTCTTCTCGTGTCACTCCGTCGCCACCTTTCTGTAAGGTAGGCATTGACTTTGCTGGACCTTTCGACACTAGGGCCAACCATCTTCGTACGGCAAAGATCCTGAAAGCTTACTTATGCCTATTTGTTTGTATGGCCACTAAGGCTGTACATTTGGAACCAGTATCAGACCTCTCTACTGATGCTTTTCTCGCCGCGCTTCAGCGTTTTGTCGCAAGACGTGGTCTGCCTACAGACATTTATTCAGATAATGGCACCAATTTTGCCGGCGCCGCCAACCGCCTGCACGAGGTCTATAAGATGCTAGACCAATTCAAGTCAATCATCCAACGCAAGCTCGCCGCACAACGGGTTGAATGGCACTTCAACCCTCCAGCCGCACCACACTTCGGCGGACTTTGGGAAGCTGCCGTTAAATCCGTCAAAGGGCTCCTACGCCGTACTCTTGGCACTACGTTATTGAACCTTGAGGAGTTAGCTACGTTATTTATACGCATCGAAGCTATTCTCAACAGTCGACCCATTTTCGAGGTCTCGCCTGACCCCAACGAAGGAGCTTCGTTCCTTACGCCCGGACACTTTCTCATCGGCCGTCCCCTTCTAGCACTCCCTGAGGAATGTCATTTTGAACCCGCGCTCAAATCCAGATGGACTATGCTACAGCAGATGACCAATCGGTTTTGGAAAACCTGGTCTACCCAATACCTACACTCCCAGATTCAACGCTGTAAATGGAACAAAGACGCCTCACCCCTCCAGGAGGGTCAGCTTGTATTTATCACTGGAGAACATCCGAGCCCTCTTCATTGGCCAATGGGTCGGATCGTACGTCTTCACCCTGGACCCGACCGGATAACCCGCGTAGTCACCGTCAAGACCTCACATGGACAGTTAAAGCGACCTGTCCATAAGCTTGTAGGCTTTCCGCTACAACCTTAATCTCTTTACCGCTTCTTCAGCACCTTTGTGGTACAACCGCGTTTCCTCGAGTTCTTAATCTCACTCGACTTCTTCGCCTCTTCAGCAATTTTGTGCAACCTCGTTTCTTTAAGTATCTTCAACGCCATAGATTTCTTCGCTACATCTTCAGCACCTCGCTTCTTCCAGTCAACCCCGTTCACCGTCACCCAGTGGTTATCCAGGGTGGGCGGTAGTCTATTGTCTTCAGCACAGCTAATGGAGCTATTCACTTCATCTGCTCTTTTCTGCTTTCTTCGTACCCCGACCACTTCTTCTTCGGCACCCTCGGTCTCCGGTGCTCTCTAGTTCTTCGCCCTCTACCCACCTGGCGGATTAAAAACATCCGTTTTTGGTGGGCGGAATGTTGGAGTCAGCTTTGGTAGATTAAACAGCTCCAGTATCGACTTTAATCAGCCTGTGCCTTTGTCTAATCGATAGCTCAATCTATGGTTTATCGTCGATAGTTTAAGACCACGTTGTCCCTTGGCGCGCGCCTAATCCCCACCCTAGCACATTTCCCTACCCCAGTCTTTTGCTTGCCGTAGACAGACCAGCACGTCCGTTGCGGGTTTAACCTTTTTTGCTAACCTCGTGGACGTTAAGTTCGCCCCGCGCATATCTAAATTTAAGTGTTTCGTATTGTATTTGCTTTATATGCTCGTTAACCGCGAAAGTGTACATTATTTAGTCCAAGTGCCGTGTTCGTATGCGCCTTAACCTCGCCGTTACAAGCCGTCGCTACGGAGTCACCCGCGCTTATTTAAATACTTATTCAACTGTGAATAACATTAGAATTGAACCCCGTTTATTAAGTTTTACAGCACGAGCCGTCTGCCAGTCACCACTCCACCCAGGGCCCTGCTGCAGAAGTCCAGAAGACATCAAACCTACCGTGCACGTAACCCCTTTGTTCAGCCAAGGGTAAGTGTTAATCAGTTCCAAATACTTTTAGCATAAACTTGTGCCTATTTTTCCCGAGGCTTAATTAGTGATAAACACTGTTTATTTGTCGATTAGGCATTTTTGCCGCCAGCCTTAATTTTATTCATGTACAATTTCAATCACAATAACGACCGCGACTATCTCTCTCTTTCGTCTTCTTTCTAATATTTTAGCGGAGCTGACGCCTCCAGTAGGTGATTTGTCGGTTTGATGTGAATTCCTGTGTTGATATTTCCATTCTGGAGTGTTACCTCTACATCCATAAAGGTGATGGCTGATGTAGATTTCTCCCAGGTAAATTGAAGTGTGGAGAATTGTGTCAGGCTGTCTAAAAATGCCTCAAGTGTTGAAGCACCTTGTGTCAAAATTAGGAAGATGTCATCTATATATCTATACCAACATAATGGCTGGTGTGTTTGTCTCTTTAGAAAACTTTCTTCCAACAATCCCTTGTACAGATTTGCGTACGATGGTGCCATTCCGGTTCCCTCAAACTGAAAGTTGTTCTTCTCGAGGATGAACCTGGTCAGGTTCACAAGAAAAGGTGTAGTGGGAGAAGGCTTGCCTGGGCGTTTGTTTAGAAAATTCTCTATTGCAGATAGGCCGTGTGCATGAGGGATGTTGGTATAGAGAGAGGTGACATCTATGGTGACCAAAATAGTTACCGGGGGCAGAGGTACAGATATTTTTGAAAGTCGATCTATGAAATGATTGGTGTCCTGGATATGTGATGGAAGGTTCTTTACTAAGGGTTGAAGGTGTGAGTCGAGGAAAGCTGAAATTCTTTCCGTTACTGAATCGCAGCCAGCAATTATTGGTCTACGAGGTGGAGGGATTATGTTTTTGTGGATCTTTGGTAATATATAGAATTGAGGAGTAGAGGGGTTTTCATTATATAATAATTTTAGAGATGTTTCCGAAATATTTTGTTCAGGAACTGTATATTTGAGTAGGTCTGAGAGTAAATTGTTGAATTCTGTAGTAGGGTTATCTGTAAGTATTTTGTATGTTGTGATGTCTGACAGTTGCTTATTTGCTTCTTTGATGTAGTCTTCTTTATTCATAATGACAGTGGTTGAACCTTTATCTGCTGGAAGAATCATAATATCTTTATTGTTTTTTAACGAAAATATTTGGTAAGGTTAGGTTTAGTCTTCAGATTTTTAGTGAAATTTATATCGGTGATGCTTTGCATGATAAAGTTGATGTAAAGTTCAATGGGGTGATCAGGTGGTAGTGGTGGTGGATCCCAGTTGGAGGGTGGTTTGAATTTTGCAAGACATACGTCTATGTTTGTATCCGTTTTGAAAGTTGGTGTCTGAGCTATATAATTTTTTATCCTAAGTTTTCTGGCAAAGCTGAAAACATCTTTTCCTAACTTGAATTGGTCTATTTCCTTAGCTGGTGTGAATAACAGGCTTTTAGAAATTACTTGTAGTTCATGTTCCGAGAGTGTGTGGTTGGAAATATTGTGCACGGCAACTGTTTTTGATGAATGGTTATTTCTTATATCGGGACTGTTTTTATTATTATTTTTGTTATTTAGCAATAATGATTGGGTTGACAGTTTAGGGAGTTGTCCACAGGGTACTGGTATCTTGAAGAGAGAACTTAGGCTAGGTTTGTCACAAACAAGAGGTGGTTTGTCGGCAGGTAAAACTGGATTATCATATTTTTTGATTTGGCCAAAAAGATTTATTTCTTGAATGCAGAGTTTTGAAAGTTTATGTATTTTATTCTTTGCAAGAATGTCTTGCAGTATGTATGCTTTATTGAGAGTATCTTCCATTTGTTGTATTAGATATGGAAAATTCGAGGTAATTAATTTGGCAGTTGAGGTTAGTAATTCAGATAATTTGACTTGTTCTTGTTTGTGACACTGTAAGACCAAACATGTAATTTGGAAAGAGTTGTTTTTGTAAATTGGAGAAATAACAGTTTTGATATACTGGGGCATACCTGACAGTGGTGATTTCATATTTAAACCCTTTGGTGTAATGCCTAGATTTAGAGATGCTTCTAAAAACAGTATACGCATGTTTATTTTTGAGATTTTAAAAGCCAGGTTTTTAAGCTGTTTCAAATACAGCTTAGGAAGATTCATTATATATAAGATAGGAAAGGAGGAAAGAACACATACAAAGATAGTGAAAGAATATGAAAATGGAAAGATTAAATGTATATTTATATATATATTTAGGTTAGTTTTGGTTGCTAAAGTTTATTTAGATTTTTTGGACTAGGAGACTGACAGACTTACCTTGGTAAGAGTCCACTCTGTAGTCTTGAAATAGAAACACATAAAAGCACTTAAACAATGATATATTTCAACCACACAGTGGTCTTTGTCAATAATATATATATATATATATATATATATATATATATATATATATATAATTAATGTTGTTATAAACAATTATCCCACCACTAAGTGCAATTATTTTTTTTTTACCTTATGGGATGAGGCACCTTGATCAATTTCGAATCACTGAATTAGTTTTCAATATTTTTCTGGTGTTGTTGTTCGGTCCATGATGTTAGTATTTGTTGACGTCAAATATTTTCTTCTTGTGCCGTGTGCATGATGTTTTTGACAAGTACGTTGTCTGTTTGTTCATTAAATTGTTGTGTATGTTTTTATAGATGTGGTATTTTTCTAGTGAGTTTAGTTCTATTGGGTTATCATTTATTTCAAGTATGGTTAGGTTATTTTCCTAACTTGTTATTTAATCTTTATGTGATATTAGGTGTGCTGCTACATTTGATGCTTTTATATTTTTAGTTTTGAATGTTCTGTAATCTTCTGAAAAACTTATTTTAAATGACCTGGTTGTTTTTTCTGACATTTAAAATAAGAATTGCAGAACATTACAGAGCATTTAAAACTAAAAAACATCATGCACATGGCACAAGAAGAAAAATATATGATGTCAACAAATACCAACATCACGGACCGAACAACCACACAAGAAAAATAGAGAAAAATAATTGAGTGATTTGACAATGGTCAAGTAACCGAAAGGTGCTTCTTCACGTAAGGTAAAATAATTGCACTTAGGGGTGGAATAATTGTTTACAACAATAATAATTTTATAAAGTCAGTGCGATGGAAAAATAATAGACGTGAAATATATATATATATATATATATATATATATATATATATATAACTATAAATAAGTTATATTAATTTAATATTTCTTTGTTTCAAACACTGAATACTTCAAACAAACACCACTCCAGTTATCCATTTTTGGTTTGCAGGTCACTTTAAACTTTTTATCACCTAGGTTTTGACCTGCATACCATAGTTTGGCCAGCTCTGGTTTAAAGACTATATCATATTTTTGATGTTTTAAATAGAAATTTTATATATTTCCTGCACATTTAAACCTGCATTATCATTTTACATAATTAAATCAACATACTAAAAGAGTGCCAAGTACAAGGTATTGTATTAACAATATTATTTAGCTCTTTGTATCACAAAACACTTGCTACTTAATTCATTAAATACTGTATGTGAACACATTATCTCTACATATAAAGTTTCCTCACTGAGCTGCTCTCCTGATTCTGAGTTTTTAGACAAGTAACAAGGGAGTGGTAGCAGTATAAAATTGAAGGTAGAAATATTATTAAATTAACCAAACATATGTTTTCAATATTCTGAAAATGTAATAAATAAAAAAAAATTGGAACAGCAAATGTGTCATTTTCAATAAAAATATCAACACAGATTAGAAGACTAAATGATGACTATCTATTGAATTCCTTAATTATTTTCAATCACAAATTTATATTGACTAGAGAGTCAGTGTAAATATAATTTTACATTATTACAAAAAAACCCTTGTCTTATGAGTGGTAAAACTCTTTTCAAAATTTAAAGAAACATCTAGCTCTGTTATTGCACAGAAGTTTTTCTTATTGTTTTCTTGTTATTTTATCTGGGATGAAATTTTCTGTCATGTTTGTAAAATTAACTTTATTTATGTATTTTCATCAATACTTCAACTTTATTAACAATTGTTTTAATTACTGTTATTTATTATCTAGGTTATGCAAATATAGGAAATGAAAAACAAACTGCAATGAGAAATAAAATATGTTATTAAAATACAAAATATTGTTATCCTAATCTAGGAGGTGGAGGAGGAACAGGCATCATTTCTCCACCCAATTTTGGAGGAGGAGGGGGAACAGGATTAAACATGGGAGGTGGAGGAGGTGTCATCATTGGTGGTGGAGGTGGATGCATCATCGGTGGAGGTGGCATCATGTGTGGAGGTCCAGGAAGGCGTATAGGAGGTGTAGGAGGAGGTGGAGGGGGGCGCATAGGTAATGGTGCAGGTTTTGGTTCTACTTTAAAAGCAAACTGCAGGAAAAACTGCTTAGTATCCTTGTTCCAGTAAGTCCAAAATTTGCCTTCGGACTTGTCTACTTCTCTACTAGGAACCTAAAACATACATCAAGATAAAGTTAGAGATCTGGAGGTAATCTCCTTTTGTATTATATATGTATATTTTATAAATTAAAAACACAAAAATTACAAAAAAGGAAACCAACCCAGCAATACAAAAACCAAAGTATAGTCACATACATGGTAAAAATATTTACCACAAAAGTAGACACAGGTTTGTATTTCTACTCAACTGTAGAACCACAAATGTTATAAAATGTGTTAAGACAACTGAGGCAATCAATAATTTATATCAATGGATCATGAACAACAGAGATTGTTGTTTTTAAAGATAAACTCCAGAAGTTTCTTTATTATCTTAAGGTTAAAATAAATATTTAAAATTATTCAGTTTTGTCAAAAATTTTTACATTAATTCCAAACTCTTATGAGGAAATTCAAATACAAGGCGTATTTGGAAAGTAAGTGTACTAAATTTTTGTAGGTTACTTAAACAAAAAAACATGGTTACCTTAGTATAAGTGTAAGCTATTTTTCAATATTTGTGGAAGGTGAAGCTGGGTACCAACTTTTTGATACCTACCTTGAAGTATTTTTCTGCCAACCCCTTCATCCCCCCTCCTTTATATTCTCATTGGTTGAAAATCTTTTTCCACCCATGTGCAGCTTCAGGGAGGTAAAGAGAAGTAATATGCAGGTGCTAGGTCAGGGGAGTGGGCTAGTTGGTTCAGGACAACCCACTTAAACAAGGAGAGCAGTTCCTTCATGGTGTTGCCGTGTGTAATCTGGCATTGTCATACAGTTTCCAACCACCTCGCTGGTAGTTCCTGATATCCAAGGGTTTCTGTGATGGTTTCATGTCACAGATGACATGAAACATAGCAGAAAGTTCATCCATAGTTGATGTCCGATTGTCATGGAGTGCATTTCAATTTTGTAAGTCGTAATTGAACGTCTTCTGCTCCTCTGATCATCCAGACCATTTATAAACTTGTGACACCAGTTGTACGATTCATAACTTTGTCATCATATCCCATTTTTACCTCATTATAATCCTCAACTGGAGGTTTTCCTTCCAAATGAGGCAACGGATGAGGCTGTGTATTTTCCATTTTGCTGGAGATTTTATTAACATTTTTCACAAAACGAGCTATCACATTGAACTGACCTTGAACTGGTCTTGTTCGAGGAGAAGTTAGGCTACATGGAAATGTAGTCAAAATGTCGAAAACAAAATCAATGCCTTAAGAGTTTCAGTACACTTACTCTGTGGCTGTATATTAGATAAACAACACTTTTGAAGAGTTCCTAAATAGACAGTTTATGGCTTATACCTATGAAAGAACTGCTGTAATAATAGGTTAGGTAACTTTTAAACTGAAAACTCCTTTAAAAAATTATAGTTGAGAAAAGGAAAATTTAAAGTTTGGTCTTAAGATCTTGTTATTTCTTACAAGTTAATAACCTGATTTCCTAAATAAATATCATCCTGTACACTTACCTAAAAAATTAATGTTTATTGAATACTTTTTAAAATTGAAATGAATTTAAATAAAGAAGAAATTTAATTCAATTATTTTGTCAACTGTGTCTAATTCAAAGCATTAGAGTAGCATTAGGAAAAGAAATAGACTAATAAAATATTAGTAAAAACCATTTAAAGACAGTAAAAAATAATTTTAAAATATATTTTGATACTGTATAGTTTTTTAACAATAAAAATTACCAAATGTAATTTTAAAGTTTTCATATTTGACCTTCATGATGTAGCGTATTTGGAATACAAAATTTCTGCAATGTGTTTGGAATAACAAAAGTTTTTTTTTGTTTAATGGAACCAACAAGCATTATACAGGTGTAGCTTTGAACATCCTGCTAAAACTCAAGAAAGATTTTTGTGGCAATTTTTTGTAGAAATAAAATTCCAGAAAATAGTTTTTTTCTTCAAACAAACTTATAATAATTATTATAATGTCTTTTGTCACAGAAGGTAACTGTTTTTTGAAAGGGTTTAATGCTGTTTTATAATATTCCTTTTATATTATTTTTATAATTATTTGCCATGTACATGATGTATGAATTAATTCAGATTTTACTGATATCTAATAAAGCAAAGAAAAAGACCCTTGTTGGGTTTTTTTGGTAGTCACATACTATATATTGCATACTTGTTGACTAGCTTCACATCACTTTTTCTTGTGCTCTCATCAAATTTTATTGAATTGCTTCTCCTGGCCAGTTACATGAAAGGTTTATTATCATTACTATTTTGGAACATATAACTCTAAGGCGTCATTATATTTAAAACCTAAAAAGGTAATGGTTATATTTTTGCTAACAGATAGTCCTCAAGGGGAACATATGCATAACAATTGCCTTGTATGTTGTGATTAGACACTTATTGGCTCCCCCCAACCTTTTCACAACCACTTCATTTGTACTACAAGTGGAATATCAGGTGCCCAAAACAAATCTTACAGTTGTAAATGAAAAAAAAAACTGAAAAAAATATCACGGATCTGGAAATGAACTTTCCTCATTTACTGGGCATGTAATGTATGAATGCACAATAGCCTCTATAAGGGTGAAGCGTTTCATTTATAATGGTGAAGTCGTATGTATCATGAACACTATAGTACTATAATATATTATGCAGTTTTGTTAAATGCAATTGTTGATCATTGAAAGCAGTTATTTGCAATATGATGTTAAACCACTTCTAATCTATTTGAATTTCCAGTTAATTCCCTTGCATTTTTCAGATTATGTTTCCTTCTTTCAATTGATAGATATGTACATTTTCAGTATAGAGTCAATCATGTCAAAAGTGAATAACTTTAGAATAACATCATTTAGAATATAATTATTTTTACAGTAGTTGGACCAGGTACAATGTTTTGTACAATTTTAAAACATAATGTCACACGATAAGTAGTTATTGAATAACTAAGTGAATACTTTAGAACTTACTTGCTGACATGTTTCAAATCAACTGTTTCATTTACGAAGCCGACACACTACTTGTGGCGACCGCACAAGGTATAGGTTAGGCATATGATTTATGAGTGTCGTTGATGGGTGAGGCGGGTTGTTTTCTATATAATGGGTGTTGGATTCAAATTATGTGTGGTCGATTAAGATATTTTTATTTTTCTGTCGTGTGATGTTTGTATATTTCATATTATTCTGTAGTTGTTAGTTTTTTACTGTGGTTTGATATGTGGAGAATATTTAAGTTAGTATGAATGTTCGTGTATATGCTTTGCATGTTTTGTACATGCGTTGAGTAGCTTGATTTTGGATTTATGTTTTTTATGTTGTTGATGTGTTCTTTGAAATGTGTGTTGAACTACCAGTTTGGCCATTGTAGAAGCTGAGATAGATGTTATTTTATATATACTGGATAAATTATATTTGTCTGTTTATTTAAAAAAAAAAAAATGTAAGTTTAGAAAAAATCAAAATAACTAAGTTACTTTAGAGTTTACTTCAACTAAAATAAATTCAAATTACAATAATGTACAAATTACTAATCAAAATTTCTTAAAATCTACAATAAAGGACAACATTACTTTAAAGCTCTCAAAGCACTAGTAGGGGAGCGGGAATGAATAAGAAAACGCTATTTTTCACAGATGTATTTTAAAGAAGGAAAGAATTCCAAGGAGTCTACTTTCCAATTTCATAAAATTCAATGAGAACACACAAGCAGTCTGACAATTTTCTTTGCAATAAATAATATGAAGGAGGTAGAAATAGGAAATGGCTATAGTGCATTGTTGAATACTGTGAATTATGGACAAAACTGTTGCTCGGGTGTGAATCTGTGGTGTTTCAGTATCCTATGATACTGTTTTAGCATCCTAGTGCAAAATGTGCCTCTTGAAAACATTAGCATGTAGTGGTTTTGCCAAGTGAATTTTAATAAGCAAATATCAAATAAAAACTCCAAGATAACCCAAAAACTACAGTGCTTGAATAAAGAAAGTATTGAGAGAGTCTATACAGGACTCATTTCATGGAAAATGGATAAAAACATGAAACATAATTTTTTCCATATAGGTATACAGTAATACCTCGATTTACGCTACCCCGTCTTACGCGATTCCCAAGTTACGCAGTTTTAAATCATGCTGTCTGAGTTACGCAGAAACTGGCTTGTTCTGGAAGAAAATGTCTGAAAGTACGTTTATAATGCACAAAGAGAAAATATTTCCAGGTTTTAAGGCCACCAATGACCGATTGACAGTGATGGTTGGCGCAAATACAGCTGGTGACTGTGACGCAACTTCTCATAGTTTATCGCTCAGAAAACCCAAAGGCATTAAAAAATATTTCTAAAGCTAACTTGGCCGTGATTTTAAAAGTCGAATCGTAAGGCTTGGGTGACAGCTTCTTTTTTTTGAGGACCGGTTTGGTCATCATCTCATACCTCAAGTTGAACGTTATTGTCGGTCTAAACAAATTCCTTTTAAAGTAATTCCTATTAATTGACAATGCACCTGGTCATCCTCTTACTACTTCAACTAATTTTGACACATTCGCGAAAGTGTTATTTTTGCCACCAAACACAACTCGTTTGCTTCAACCGATGGATCAGGGAGTCAACAAAATATTTAGAGCTTACTACACAAGAAAATTATTTGCGCATTTGTATGAAGCTATGAGACAGAACAACGAGCTCTCTGTTGAAGATTTTGGGACACAATTCAATGTTTTAGATGTTTTGAGAATCATTGGATAATCTTGGAATAAAATTTTCTTTTAAATTTGAATGTCGTTTGGAAAAAGGTCTGTCTATTTTTCACCACTGAAACTCAAGCGGAATCAGTGCCAGAGCCTGATGAAATTGTTGATGTGATTGAAGGTGTCGGTTTTGCCAGACAACTCAATTTAGAAGTGGATAATGATGATGTTCAAGAACTGCTATATTTACTCAACCAGGAGCTGACAATTAATTGATGAGCCCATAGGAATGCACGAGCAAGATCAATACCTTAAAAACATAGATTCTTTAGACCCAGTTGACATAGAAGATGAAATGACGCTTCGAAACATGACAAAATGCTTTAGTTTAATTGAGTAAGGCTTACAAATTTTGGAAAACATAAGACTCAAATGATGAGCTGTATTTCTGCCACAAAACAAAAAAAAATTAACGAGTTACAAGGAAAATCTGAGTGAGAAGAAAAAATGTTCGATTCGTCAAACGAATTTATTAGATTATATGAAGCCTTCTATGTCAAAATAACTTCTTTTTACTTACTTCTTTGCAATATGTATGTATATAATATAATTTTTTGTTGTAATATGTATTTACTATTTTAAATTAATACATACACATTTTTCTTATAAATTATTAATTTATTTAGTCTTTGGTCCCAATTAAACATGATTGCTATCTGATTGTATATAAAATTATACCCCGACTTGTGCGAATTTGACGGTCATCGCTCGGTCCCACCTATCGCGTAAGTATGGGGTATTACTGTACAGAGAAATTGGTTCTGTAATTAAAGGTTCAGTGTGCAATGAATAGGTTGGCAGCTTACTGTGTAGTAATGAATATAATTAAAAAAAGATAACCATGTTTAGTAATAAAAATATTTTTAAAAAACTTCCTACATACAGATTTCTGAAAATATTTAAATCAAGGTTTCAAGAAGAGTCAAATTTTTTCAGATAATAGAAATCACCTAATTGATTAGAAATGATCAGTTTCTTACTCTATAAATTATTTTTACAAGAAGTTTTGTATGAAAGAAATACCTTAAAAGCAATTGTCTCATATGGTTCTGCTGCAAAAAGAAGATACTGCCATTTACGGTCTGGCGGCTCTACTCGCTGCTCATAGGCTGACATGAATCGGTGTCTTGGGTTTATACTTTCAGCTATTTCTGTTGATGAAAATGACAAAATCAACAAGTAAAATAAAATATTCCAAAAAAGTCTTTGGATTATATAATAAGATATATTATTATAAATAACCTAACTATATTATTAGAAATAAAAAATGTTAAAAATAATTATTTTTATTTTAAAAAATAACCGGTTATATTTTTTGTACAAAATAATTAAAAAAAAAAAAAAAAAAATTGAACCTTAATATGTTTTGGGTGCAAAATATCCAACTATAATAATCCATTGTGTTTCAAGGTGAGCTCAACTTGTCTTAACAAAGTGTTGTTAGCCCCAAGAATGACAGCTTGTCAAGGATCTTTATCACTGCTTCAAGAGAGTAGCATTCTCGGAACAACAGAACAAATAAAATAGGATTTATATGGCCTTTTTAATCCTTATAACTAACTTTTCAGGTGACAATTTAGGTCAACTTCTTAGTCTAATCATTATTGTTTTGTCATTAAGTTGTGGGTGAGTGAATGCAGTTACATTCATTATTTAATGGGATTCTGTTTACATAGGTTTGATAATAAAATTATTGACATTGTAAATATAGTGTAATTCGGACAATATTCCAACACCAGAGCGTGCAATTAAAGAATAATAAATTAGTGCAGTACAGAAAATAAAACATTCAGTTGCCTCGACCACTGAATTCATAATTAATCTGCAACCGCTGGGCGATTAGGAATGCAAAAATTTAATCTGCTTTGGTTAAGGTATGTGCAAAGAAAATTCCTATTGCAAAGAAAATTCTTCAAATAGCCACAAAGCACTACAATTTTCCTAAGCCTTTTGTTTTTAATCATGTGATGCAATTTTTTAGATTACAGAGTATGAGATTATTGTCTTTTATTGAGACAAAATTTAAACAGCAACAAAGAGACAAGATTTCTCATTCTTTAATTACCCTTTCTTGGGAACGTGCATAGCTCTGTGGCATAGGTTATCTCAGTGAGTGAGTTCGCAACTTTTTACCTTTGTATTGTTACGGGAGTGACCTAGGGACCAGAGAGAGAGAGAGTGAGAGACATCTCGGCTTTGTTTGTTTGTATAGGTGGAGTCATTATAAATAATAACTGTGCATCTTTGTGTGTATTCTACTTCCTTCTGTGTACACAATGAGAATGTTCCAGGGCCTTCTATTTGATAATAGAACGTTCTAGTACATTCGAAGTAAACATATCAGCCGTTTCTGTTTACATACTAGTGTTTAATTAATTATTAATAGAAACTTCTAGAAGACTTGTAGTATATAAAAGGATTCTGTTGTGTTAGTTTGAGTCAGTCTTAGTCGAGCAGCGTGACAGTCATTATCTAGTCTGTGGAACAGTATGAAAATTATTTCACAGTGTTAATATGCCCAAGCATGTGAGTAAGTTTAACGAGGATTTAGAGAAGGAATTTAAGTTTATAAAGAAAACTATAAGTGACTCTGATGTCCGATTTGAAGTGTGCAATGGAGAGTTTAGTGTTTCCCACAGCGGAAGGTCTGATATTACGAAACATATAAACAGTGACCGACACAATAGAGCTCTTCAATCTGCGTTCTCTTTAAAGGCAATAAGTACGTTTTTCAAAAATGAAAAAATGGAGGAAAAGAAGCGGAAATTGCGGCAGTCGAAGGGACAATGTCTTACCACACTGTTTGCCCCAACTATAGCTTCAGATCAACAGACTGTACTTCATGGTTAGTGCAGCAGATTTTTGAGCCAAAATTCACTTGTGCTCGCACAAAAACAGAAGCAATAGTTGTCAATGTTTTTGCGCCATATGTAGACAATTCTACTAAATCAGAGCTTTGAACAAACTAGATTTGTCTCAGTATATGTTGATGCATCAAATCACAAAGACATAAAACTGTTTCCTATATTGGTCCGATATTTTCACCCATCCACAGGTGTACAAGTGAAACTATTTGAACTTGAAGCTTTACCTGCAGAAACGTCAGAAATAATAACAAATTATTTAATCAGGGTTCTTCAAAATAAGAACATTACTGATAAAGTTGTGGGGTTTTGTTCAGACAACACAAACACTAACTTTACTGGGTCTGTTCGAAAGGGTACTCAAAATGTATATTTCAAACTTAAAGATTCTTTGAATAAAGACATTATTGGCATTGGTTGTGCAGCCCATATAATTCTGTGGATGTTGAAGCTATAATTGTGAAAGTACACACTCATTTTTATTTATATACAGTACGGGTAGTGAAGGAATTTTAAGAGGAAGCCTTTGTACAATATCACAAACTCCTAGGCTACAGCAAAACAAGATTGCTTGCTTTGATGTCAGCTGTGGACCGGGTGCTCCCGCTCTTTGTGCCTCTCAAAGAGTACTTTTTGACCAACGAAAAGTGTCCTAGACTTATCAAAGATTTTTTTAAGAACTCAGCTGCAGAACTTTGGTTAAATTTTATTCATAGCCAGTCACCGATTTTTCATGATGCAGTACTGAAGGCAGAAGATCAAAATATCAGTGCAGTTGAAGTTGCATTGATTTTAGCTGATTTGAGAGAGAAATATGTTGAGAGGAAGAACAGTTTGTTCCTTCCAATGTCAGTTAAACCATGTCTGAAGAACAATGAGTAAGTGCTTGATAAAACTTCAATTTTAATTGCAATACAGGTGTTTTATGAGACATCTGTTAGGTATGACATCTTAATGAATGGGTTTGCCACTTTCGATCCTTGGAAACCTTGTCTTGGTTTAGTTTGAGAGAAACACCAGCATGGGAGTCGGTGATAAACGGAGTAGAAGTGTTATAAAACGTGCTGAAATCAGTCATTATTGATGACAACAAACTGTTTGTTGAAGTAAACTGTCTAATTCTGTGTCTGCCAGGAACTAATGCTCCAGTTGAACGAGTGTTTACTAACATGAACAATATAAGGACTGAAAATAAATTTCAATTGAACGTTCTAACTTTAAGAGCAATGCTTATGCTGAAGTACAATGTTAGACTAACTTGTGATAAGTTTCATGACAAAATAAAAGGAGAACCAGCTCTCCTCAAAGACATACATTCATCAAAAAAGTATTCAGTTGATTTTACTGTGTAACTTACAATATTTTCAATTGTTAAATATGTATTTTTGTTTGTTTCATTATTAATAAATTAGTTTAACTGATGGTCCGATTAGTGTAATTGTGCTACTTTTACTACCTGAACAGTAAAGTTTTTCCTATGCTTATTTCTGTAAATATAAGTGTAAATAGATAAAATAATGAGTTTATGACGTTTAGTTGTGTCAATTTAGAAAATATCTTTCACACCTCTGACCCTCCTAATGTGTGTTCTGCTTTGAGGTCATTACAAATATGGTCACTTAGGTTACCCACATATAAGATGACTGGCCAGAAAAGTGTTTTGGCACTTATCACAATTACATGTAAACGTGTTACATGTGATTGATAAATGAGTTTATAAATATTTTGTATAAAGAACGGAAGTGTAAACATACTTTCTCTCTGATAAGTAATGGTTCAGATCCGATAAATACTATACATGATTCATGCCAAGTAAAAATTTTAAAACTTAATAATTTACTGTTTAAGGAATTTGCGTTATAATTTTCTTCCTAGTAAAGATGAGTTTATACAAGTGTACCAATGTTTGTACTTAACTTTAACCAAATCAGTTTTTTAAGAATTATTTTTCAATTAAATATTTAATCAATATTTTTGACTTCTTTTTAGGTTTTGTGAAATTTTGAAAATAGTAAAAATCAAATATAATACGTCATTAAAAATTATTTATTTTATTATTAAAGAATATAAAGATAAATCTCTTTCAATGAACTAATTTTTTTGGTTGGAACAATCAACTCAACTTCACTAAAAATGTTTACAAATAAGTGTGTCAGGCCGTAACTCCAGACAGCTAGATCCTAGAATAACACTTTTTTTATAATGCTGTGGGCATTTATCTATCAAAGAAAAACCATCGTAATTATATCTGTAAGTAACATGAAGCTTGTTCTTGAATACAGTCCATTCATTTTTCTAAAGGTAGCAACACCAGTTGAGTAGAACTGATAAACATAAAATGTTACTAGACAACAATGTCAGGCCTAGTGGCCCGACGGTTTTTGGTTCAGGCTACTGGGGTGTCGGACATTTTGCCCAGATATGCCAAAAAGTGTAAATCTTGTCCTTTCTTCAGGTTACGAAATCCTTGCTCCTCATGTGTAAACCCTGGATTGTTTTTTTTTGCTCTGCCATAAATCAATAAATTTA
Source organism: Prosapia bicincta (assembly GCA_036971475.1). Taxonomy (NCBI): domain Eukaryota; kingdom Metazoa; phylum Arthropoda; class Insecta; order Hemiptera; family Cercopidae; genus Prosapia; species Prosapia bicincta. The sequence continues at coordinate 123,023,791 of JBAIZL010000004.1, read as the reverse complement.
ATTGTATTCCAGTCTCATAGCATGCAAAGATTACCTGCACCGTGTAGCAAGGTTTTGCCATCAGTGTTTTTTTTTTTTAATTAACAGAAAACCCTTTTCTTTTATTAACTGTATGTATAACATAGGGCTGCATAGCTTTCAATATATATATATAAACTGATGTTTTGTGAAGTGCAACATTATAAGGTTATTATGACAACATAGTATTTACCAGTTATAAAAATAGCTCTATAGATAATTATATAGATTCCCTGTAAATAGCTATATAGGTTCCATTCACCTCCATGTTAACTGATTCTTGATTAAATGATTCTCGTTCCAAGCAACTCAGCATGTACAAATTAATTCATCACATCAATTGAGTTGTATTTGCTATGAAAATATTTTCTCTTATAAAGCACTAAATAATATTGTATATTTTATATGGATGCAATATGTTATTCATTATTTTGTACTTTAGATAGTTTATTACTAGATTATTATTTGTAATCATAATTAGTAAACAAAAATTAAAAGTTTTAAGTTGGCATTAGATTCTTATTGCACTACTACTGTTCACTTAGGATGTACACATAAATAAACTATTTATAAAAAATATATAAATTTACAATAAGTAAATTTTACATTTAGAAATTTCCCTAATTTCTGCGGACTACAGTAGATATTTCGTCTTCACACAGCACTAAACACAACAAACATTAGATACTGACCAACACCAAGGAACAACTATACTGAGGAAGAAAGTCCACTTGACATAAACATTAATGACAGGTCTATCACGTCTAATAAAAGGATATCTTATGGGTTATAAATATCCGTTAGACTGCACAGAGTGTCTAGTCTTGTGCATGATATATCAAAGAATAAACTCTCTTGTAGCAAAAAAAGACATTCATAATGAGCTAATGACAGCTGTGATCTCTACAACTAATGTAGTGGCGAGCATGTTTAGTCTGTAAATCGCAATGGGTTAAGCTCTTTAAGTGAACTGTTATTTATCCTCTTGTGGTCCTCCAGTCACTTAATAATTAAAGTACTTTGTTTTGTTAAAAGAGATAAATGTGACATTCAGTTTGTAATCTTGTTGATGTTTTTCAGAGAACCTTTGTCAATTATAACTTTCTATCTATTTAGATTGAATCACCCAGAATAAATAAATATAACAATGCTTGAAATAACATAAAACTATATTAACATATTATTGCACAATCTATTAGAAACTTACAATATTAAAACAATTTCAAGTTTTTTCTGCTTATAAAAGGGGAAAAATAGGCACTATACAGAAACAGTTTTTTACAGTATAGTAAAGTGTGCTAGAGATGTGTTCCATGGCCATACACTGCTAAATGAAACAATGTTGTACAGAATAGAAAAATTACGTCATCATATCAGGTGATAACATGTATTCGATAGTACTGTCACAAGTTTGTTTCCTTTTTTTTGAAATTATGTTTAAATATTTATCAAATCAACTTCTAACTATTCTAGAACTTGTAATTTCACACCTAAATTAATATTATTTCTTAGTTTCAACTTTGTAACTTTTTGAAACTGACATTTAAATTTGAACAAAATAGAATTGATATTCTCACAGTAACTCCCTCAAGACACAATAAGATTGAGAACGAATGACTTGTCGAAATGGTTAAAGATAGTAGAATAAAATAATTATAGTAGGGAATTTAGAAACAGAATCATGTATCATTATAGTAACAGAATCATACTGACTTACTGTCATATTCGAAAAATCTAGAAAACAATAAGCACTTCTGTTCCCCAGTTTTTATGTGATTACTACGATGAGTTGACACAAATCATTTGTCACGAGAAGGCAAATCGTAGAAGTGCTACAACAAATCAGCGGCAAATAGGGGAGTTGTTAAAAGAAGTATTACTGTAATTTCTTATAGGATTATGTTTGAGGTTTCTCAATTTACTTCTCATATATTAATAAAATATACTATTACATGTCTAGCCTTATCAAATACACTGCCAGAACTATACTTATAAGAAACAGACAGCCCAAAAAATTATATGTTCCAGAATGACAATGTTTTAGATATATATTTCTAACAATAATAAACAAAGGTTATACACAACTTTTAACATCATGAATAAAATCTACAAAAATATATCCTCATTAATATAATCTAAATTATTAAACTCTTATAACCAAACTTGTTGATGAACAAATAGAATATTTGATAAATAGAAATCTAACATGAACAACTAGAGTATTACATGTTGATAATAAAGTGGCTCCCATTGTTGCAATAATATTCAACATGGTTAAAATTTCCCTTAATAATAAAGAAAAGAAAGAAATATTAAGAAAGAGATGGTATAAAAAGTATTTGGAAATAAAAATCGTCTACTGTTGCTAAGTTAAGGCTGGGGAACCGTAGAGATATTGTTGTTGAGCAGGTAGTCTTGCATGAAAAGCAGGTGTGACTGGAAGTATTGTTGTCGTGATGCTTCCAAGTCATGGCAATGGCTAGCCTTACTAATTGGACCCTTTTTTCCGGCACATCCACGTTAAACCAACCGGTCACAGTTTGTTCTTGGGGTACAAACCTATGATGCACCAAACTCCTGACGTCGAAGAAGACAATCAGCATTGCTTTAAACTTCAATTAGGACCTTCTTTTCATGTGTGGATGATGTACTGTGTGTTCGACACTTTGCTGCTTTATTTTGGGGTTGTATTTAAATAACCGTCTCATCCACAGTGACAAAGTTATTTTAAAATTTATCCAATTTCCTCTTCCTCTAAATGTACTTGCTTTTGGTCCTGATTCAAAACCTTCTGGCCTGTTTTGAGCAACCACATTTTAAACAGGGGTATACTATAGCGACAATACTGTCTCAATACAAGACTCAAATGTTGAATAAGGCTATCAGCATTGCTTTAAACTTTAATTTGAACCTTCGAGGTGTCTTTTGGAGTGTGGTTGATGTAATGTGTATTGGCCACTCTGCAACCTCATTTCGGGATTGTATTCGAACATCCGAGTCTCATCCATGGTGACAAAGTTATTTAAAAAGTTAACCACGATTCTCTTTGTTCAAATGTACTTGCTTTTGGACCTTAATCAAAAGCTTCTGGACAAGCTTTGCTCAATCAAATTTTGAAACAGGGGTATAATATAATGACAATACTGCCTGAGACTCGCAGACGACTGTAGACTGGAGTAATTTTCTCAAGTAGCCTCCCCCATGAAACTAGCCGGTTTGCGTACAATTTGAAAGTACAGGTACCTTTAGAAAAAATTAGTATAATTACTTTTTATAAAGTCCCTGTATTTTAAATGGAAAAAATCCAGAAGAATTATATAATAATTAATTTACAAAATAAAATACCCAATACAAATCAAAAAATTTAACAAAATAAGAATTATATATGTATTTTGTTATATAGAAACTATGAAAAATATCCAGGAAAAAAGTGATTGTGGCTTTCAAAAAAATAAACAAAACCATTAAAAATGTGATACCAAAAAAGGAAAATGAATGAACATTGATAAATGATTCACGATAAAAATATTAGAAAAAATTACCCTGACTGATTGTACTGAATGTATGAAAAATATATGATCATATAATTTTAAAAAGGAGCATTGATCATAGGTGAAATTCTGAAGTGAAAACATTACTGTAAAATTAAAATCTAGTAATAAGAGATTACTAGAAGAAATAGAGAAAACTTCACAAGTAATATTAAAACTTTATTGACAAAAAAGCATCTCGCATGATAGAAGCAATATTTTTTAACATTTCATAAGACGAATATCTGGAAAATTACAGTTAGAAAAGCCTAGATACAGACACATATTTTAGTCACAGACTGGACTGGAGTTAAATATAGTAGGATTTAAAGAATTAAAATAGATTCAGACAGTATTTACAAATAAAAAGCTTTTACAAATTAGCATTTAAGTTCCTTTAGCCTGATTTATATATACGAGGTGTGATAAAAAAATACGGTTGAATTCAATCTAATTTCCTTCAAAGTACTTTCATTGGGTGGAAATCCCAACCTTGAATTCATGACGGGAAACATTTCTGGAAGGCTTCTTTCAGAAGGGCGTTTATCTACTCGGTCGTGCCCCTCTCAATGTTAGGAATCAATGTCTCAATGTCAGTGTCAAAACGTTTTCTTTTAAGCACAGTTTTAATTTTTGGGAAGAGCCTGAAGTCACATGGTGCTAAATCGGGTGAGTACGGCGGATGTGGACAGACAGGAACACTTTTCTCAGCCAAAAACTAGCAAATGAAAAGCGAGGTGTGATATAGCACAGTCGTGATAAAGAAGAAAGCCATTTGCCCATTTTTCCGAACAATACGAGATTTTAAGATCTTCCGTTAGCTCTTGAATAGTCATTTGGCTTTTTGAACGAACCATTGTTTCTACTTTTTGCGCATTGTCATCTGTTTTTAAGGTTAATGGACGTCCCGAATTCTGCTCGTCTTCAACTGACTTATTTCCACTCATAAATTGGTCATACCACTTGTACAGTCTTCAGAGTTACCACATTATTGCCATACACAGATTTTAACATTTTTTTAACTTCTTTGGCATTCTTTCGCAACTTAAAACAAAACAATGTTATTGGTGCGTTGTTGGAAATCCATGATGCGCGACAGATACGATAACCACAACCTCACTCTAGCGGCTCTGGCAGTTGACTGACGAGTTCCAGCGTGTTGAAACTCTCTGTCTCAACAGATCACCCTACTAAGCAAATTACATCATATGGATGTAGCATCAGCAGTTGCCACTATAAAAATTCATTCACCGTATTTTCTGATCACACCTTGTATTTATAAATTATAATTTTTAAATTAAAAACAAATTTTTCTCACCAGGGTAATCAATCTGAAATAAAAGACTCTGTTGGCCACTTTCAGCCTCCCTTTGTTTCGTTACTCTGTAACCTGGCCGACCAATTTTAACAAACTTCTTTGGTTCTACTCGAGGTTTTTCTGGAGCAGGCTGTAATTTTTACAAAATAATTTATAGTCATTAAAAATACTTCTACAATGATATTTCCTACTGATATCTACTTGATATTTTCCTTGTATTACAGGTCTATGTATTTTTTTAGATGAATTTTATTTAATCATATTAAACTGCTAGGCAATATAATTTATTATTCATTATAGTACACATTACAAATTAAAATCCAAATAGTCTATCATAATTTTCATCTTGTTATATCATGTATTATGCAGTTTTATAATTGCTAATAATACCTAATCTTAGTTATATATGACATAAAAATCAAAAAAGAAAAGATTTGACTAACTGGATGATGATAATTTCACAGCAAGTTATTATGTTTACACAGATACTAACACATTTTTTTAAATTACATTTTTTTAAATTACATATTTTCAATTTAGCTTTCAAAGAGGCAAAACTCTGATATTAAACAATTCAAGCCCTAGTTTAAGTGCCAGAGTCTGATAATGGGTGAATTTGTAATAGTTTAGTAAGCATCGACTTTTATTTTTGTATAATGAAAATATTCATACACTATGAATTCATTGGTAGAAAATTGATACATAATCTTCTATACCTAACATAATAGAGATTTATGTCTATTGTAGTAGTTTTTGATGTGTTTCGTTTAGGCTAACTTTTATTTTATGGCACAGCATACACTGATGTGGTAACAAAGTTACTAGGCAGCTGTAACTAACCGGAGCATAACTTTGGTTATTGTGTTGTGTTAGATGGTGTATTTTTGTTGTTTTAGTTACATTTTAAAAATGTGATTACATATTACACACTCCTGCAAGTTATCTAATGAAAATTACTGAGATCACATGAGTAAATTATTAAAATATTAAATGATAAAAAAAATATGATAAATGTTCAAAATGATAAACAGATATTTTCCTCTGACATTGTTCGACATAAAATTAAAGAAAACATTCCTAGGCTACTGAATTTTGTAATTCAAAAAGCAAACTATACTAGACAACTATGGCTACATAATAGAATTTAAAAAATCGATTTGAAGAAAATTAGCTTAGGGATTTCAGAATTATTTATTATAATATTTTTAAATATAAATTTAGTTATGAAAATATCAAACAGTTTTGATACATGATAAATGACATTAATACTATAAAGTCCACAACAAGCAAAATAATGTCATTAAATTAAACTTTTATATTCTGAATTGGGTTTTTTAGAAATTACAACAGAAAAAGGTATTAAATATTCCAATAAAATTAAAAACAGAAAACAAATTTTACACTTTGTAATTCAGACTATAATACCATTTTTTACGTTTTCAAATTTAAATAAAAATTTACTGCAAAACACCACTAATTATAGTACAGTAAATCAACGTAAAGAACAAACAATAAGTTTTGTTCACCTGCTGTGGTGAATCTTTTGCTTCTTTAGCTGCTCTCCGGGCTAGGTTAGCTTGATGCTTTTTCCCTTGTGTGTGTGCCAAGTAACTCCCTTCATTATTGTGTAAAGTCAAACACAGTTTACATTCATATGATCCTGAAATATACAGCAATACTTACATGATTCTTGAAGACTTATAAGAAATATCAGTAATGTCGATATGAATTAAAATGTGGTGAATAACCGAGTCAAGAATATTTATTCTAAATCAGTAACATTTCGGCAACTAGTTTCCTGCCCTTATCAAGCCTGCTGTGCAATTAAATTCATAGTCCTTATGTGTCAAATCCGTAATGTGGAGGAAAATATCAAACTTCCTACGCATCACTAAAAATGTCCTTTGAACTAACAGCTTAAAAAGTAAAGCTCGAAGACTTTTCTAGTGAAGTGGAGGAGGTTTATTATATTCCCTCATCATACTACACATTTGGCTATAAAATATAAGGACTTTGTTTTTTTATAACACAACAGGCTTGATAAGGGCAACGAATTAGTTTCCGAAACTTTAGTGATATAGAATAAACATTGCTGACTCGGTTATCAACCACATTTTCATTCATACCTTACTTCATACAAGTGCTTAAATAAACATGAATTGAGTAAAACTGGTTGTTAAGTGTGCTTTCACAGTAAGTAAATTTTTAAAAATAAAATATTAAACCTCAGTTACTTAAATGTCCTAATTACTTTTATTCATTGTGCATTTTTTTTATTTATAGGCTGAAAACTGGTTAAAAGCTTTTTTTTATAACTGAAGTACGCTCTGCTGACTATTCAGGATAATGAGATATAAGTATATTTTGCACTCATTTATTATTCTGTATTGATGTGAAAACATTTTAATTTGTCAATTACAAGAGCGAAAAATATTATTAGCCTCACTGGTTTCTATATTGATATTTCAAAAAGAGAGAGAGGCAAAGAAAACCGAATGATGGATTTTCCATCTCTAATAAAAATAATTTCAGAAAAATGCGTAGGGAACTGGAGTTTTTGTAGATGAAAAAGAATCAGGTATTGTGAAACAGCTAATATTTAAGTCAGGACGTTAGGTTAGTGATTAGGTCATTATATTTGTGTGTATGTGCATACACGTGTGGATGTGTGTGTGTATGAGTGCTTCACTCAGCATTTATATAGAATATATAAGCATATTCATTAAATTAAATTCTGTTATTTAATACTACATAATTATGATATTTTACATTATAGTACACACACACACACACACACACACACACACACACACACACTGTAATGGGCTTAAATTAAGAATTTAAGTGTTACAACGGAAATTTTAAAATTAAAAAATACTACGATAAGAAGTAATAAATATAAATATAAATACAGTGACATAAGCACCTATTTAATAGAAATTTTATAAAGTAAAGCCATTTATATAGGGGGGAGTTTTTGCATTGATTTGAAGGAGATAGAAACCAACAAAGAAAAATAGAAGAAAAGTAAAAATTCACGTAGAAAGTTCATCAACATTTGAAAATGTGCAGATAGAAAAATTATGAAGAATGTCAAGAATAAGGAAATCGCCTATATCCAAAACTTAAAAAGTTGTGAACAAATATAAAATTTTATACTAAAAATTATAACCTACCAAAAAATAGGAAGCTCTGACATAGTGATCACACGATTCTAAGTGGAGGAATCGAACCATATTACGTCGCTTTTTAACAAGTATGTTGATTGGAACAGAGACCACAGGTGAGGAATAGGGAGGTGTGGAGGTTGAAAAAGGAAAGGTGAGAAGGCTTCAGTGGGTCAGGAACTGTCGTAAACAGAGGATGAAGTTTCAAACTGCTCCGCTTTTTATAATTTAAAAGTGTAAAATTACAACATTATGTGCTAAGTGCGGGGAAAAGGTGGCTGCAAAAATGTAATGGTGCAATTTCCAAGCCCTTTTTAAGGATTTTGGTCCCTAAAATTGGCTTAATTCAAACAAAAATGTGGTAGATCAAAAACGGAAGGTTATAAATTTTATAAATCATAATTTTTTTTTTTAAGAGAATATTAACATCAAAATTCGCCAAAATAAATTTTAAAACTGTTAAAGTGAAAACCATAAATAAGTATACATCAAGTTATTAGCAAAAGATGTTAAAATCGGAAATAAAGTCAGGGAAACTCATTTAGAAAAACAGGGATAACCACGGTAAAACTTTAAAAATTAAATTCTCGGTGATATGTAACAATGAAAGAACTGAAAAAGGAAGACCATTGAGAGAAACTACATGGCGCAAAAACAGCCCAAGCTATATGAAATCTATCAGGATCCAGGAGACGACACGAATTACCAGAGGTAATTTCTTCTTTTTCAAATCTATAAATTTGCAAATTCACTTATTTTTAAGGAAAATGGTAAATCAAGTAATTCTTTTTAATTTGAAAAATATAATGAATAAACTATGTTACAAAGATAATAGCATTATTTTTATTAGAAGTCAAGTAACACTAGGGAGATGACGTCATCAAAGCAAAAATGGTGGCCAAACAAGAAGAGATGTAAACAAATATTTTTTGAAAAATAAATTTTGTTGGAAATAAATCCTTTTTGTGTTTGTTTATATAGAAGATTAGAAGTGAATGTACATAAAACAAATGAAAAGTCAAAATTTGGTAAATTAGGACAAAATTAAAGAAAATGAATTATAAGTGTTGTTTACAAGGTATACTGTAATAAAATTAACATCTAGATAAACAATGAGGTTACTTATTATAATTTGTGTTGAAGAAATTATCAGAATTACAGAAAGTAAATAAATATTGTTCAAAAACAAACAACATTCAAAAAGTATATTTTCAATATTAATTGATAAAAAAAGTATGATTTCTACATATTTTCAATATTAATTGAAAAAAAATTATATATATATATATATATATATATATATATATAGTAATGTTTTTACATTAAAACACAAAAGTAATAAATAACAATAATTCCGAATATAAAAGAAGTAAATTAAAAATGGATGAAAAAAAGAAAATGTAAACAATGGAGTCATAACCTAAAAAAAATAATCATAAAATATTAAAACCAAGATGGCATCTAGTATAATTATGAAACAGCTGATGTTTTCCAAATGTAGAAATGTACAAGACCTAAAAAATTATTGCATAGAGGATAAAACTTAACTGTCCAGGTAAGGACATGAAGATCAAATAATCAGTGGGTTAAATATAACAGATGTTCCAACAATTGACAAAGTTTTATTTTTTTCTCTAGAAATTTCAATAAGAAAAAAATCATTGTTAGAGAAACTTGCATTGGAACTGGAAGCAAAAACTTAGTTGGCCAAAATTTTATTTAAAGGAAGAATTGAAGCATAAAAAAACAGTGATAAAAGATTTGTTTATAGAAATAAATTTAAAAGGCTAGAAATTTGGACAAAAACATTACACTTCAGATAAGTAATTAATTTAAGAAAGATTGTAAACTATTATATTGTAAATTAAAATTAATAACTTTAGGCCTAGGCCTTTCTTTTATAAAATTTATTACAACATTAATTGCTTAAACTAAATTTTAATTTGTCATAACACCCACCGAATAACCTGAAAGAAAGAGTCTTGTGGTATTTAAGTAAATTAGGAAATAGAGAAAGTGTATTAAAAAAAAATATTGTAACTAGAATAAGATTTTAAAAAAACTAAATTAAACTAAAAATTAATCGAATTATAAGAAAGTGTTATTTATTACTATAAACGGTATGTAATAAAAAATAAAAGTAATAGGAATCTAAATTTTACTGTTAGGGTTACAATTATTTTGTAATTCTAACTGGCGCCCAGCAATTTATTATTTTCTAAAGATTAGTATTATTAAATTTTGTGTTATTATAAAGAAATATATTCAAATTATTCAAAAAATTATAATATAATATATTATAAAAAATTACAATATATATATATATATATATATATATATATATATATATATATATATATATATATATATTGTCAATTAGATAATTATTTTCCGGAAGATGCTGGTACTATTTTATCGGCGAAAAGCTTTGAATAAATATATTCATTAAAAGTATTCTTGTTTTTGAAATATTTTTAATTTATTAACTATATTACAAGAAAACATATCACCATATCATATAGATATATATATATATATATATATATATATATATATATATATATATATATATACCCTATATATATAGTTGGATCTCCATATATCGAAATTGTAGGTTCTTTATAAAAAATTCGATATATGGAAACTTCGATAAAGAGAAATCTGATTTTTCCCTAAAGACTCATATGTATTACGCAAGTTTACGCGAACATAACCATAATGGCTAAGAAACAGTACTATTGTATTTGTTTACAATAAAGTTTGTTCTCTTCTACAGTTTTGTAGGGCTACGAACTATTCTTAGATATCGAAATCTTGTTGCTGTTCATGATGAGCTGGAAAATTATAAAATAGAAACAGTGGTGAAAACACGCATTTAGTTAATACTGAACATACCTTAATAATATTGCATTTTATTGTTGGGTAGTAAAATAATTTCGAATATCCTTTTGTACAAAGTTTGACGTAGATTCTTTGTAAAGATGTTCACATTTGTTAAGAGACTGGAAAATTTCATCAGATATGTTTTCTACGAATTGAAGTCCGCGACGAATCGTTTCAAATGCTGCCGTCATTTCTTTCTTGGAAGGTTTAGGAACTTCTATATCTTCTGTCTCGGTGCCCTCATCTTCATCTTCAGTATTTATTAAAGAACTTAAAATATCATCATTTGTTGGATATTCAGCTACAATAACGTCTTCATCCACCCTTAAAAATTCGTTTAGCGAAACATTGTCATTGATCGTGCCTGCCGATTGTAAATGCTCCCAACATTCCTCAATTTGCGGTAGTACATTACTTTCTTTCACAACAGATCTTTAAGAGAAGCCGGCTTTTGAAAAACAATTTCTTATCGTCGATTCCGCAATATCATTTTGCCACACCTTTACTAATTGTGATATACACAGCCTGAGGTTGATAACATTTTCAATAGGTTTGTCATTTTCCAATGCAAGAATAAGTCTCTAAAGAACTTGTTTTCTATAATACATTTTAAGAATTTTAATGACTCCTCGGTCCATCAGTTGTAGTTTCGAAGTGGTATTTGGAGGGAAAAAACAAGCTTCACTAACTTTTTTGAGACAGAAGACGGATGTGCAGGGCAATTGTCCACAAAAAGAACAACTTTTCTCTTTTGCTTAATCATTACTTCGTCAAATTTCAATATCCCCTCTCAAAAATTTCACTCATCATCCATGATTTTTTATTGTATTCATAGTCAACTTATAACAACTTCACTCCTTTAAAACATCTTGGCTGCTTGCTTTTCCCAATGACCAAAATTAAAAATTTTTTTTCTACAGACATATTAGCACATACCACAACAGTAACTCGCTCTTTGCTGTGTTTAACTTCAAAGCATTTATAGTTTTTAAAGGTTAGCGTCTTATTTGGTAAACACTTGAAAAAAAGGCCAGTTTCATCCATATTAAAAATATTGTCAGGCTCATACTCTTCTACAATTGATTTTAAAATTGTAGCTTTCCACTGGCTACAATCTGCTTCGGATACACATATGCTTTCTCCCGAAATAACCTTTTCTACGATTTCATGGCGCTTAAATTTGTCTAGCCATCCCGAACTTGCTTGGAACTCTTTGCCTAATCTTTCCGCGTATTCAATTGCCTTTTCTTTTATGAGAAGTCTTTCATTGCCTTTCACAATGAAAGGCATGTTTTTATCTCGTACTATTTTCACCCACTTGAAAACCGTATTTTCAACATCATCGTATTTACATATTTTGGAACGTTTTCTGTCCCCTCCTACAGATTCATAACTTTTTTAAACAAATTTGCAATTTGTTATTATCGTCGACACTGTACAGGGTGGAACGCCAAACTTCTGTGCAACATCTTTTTTTCGTACTCCACTATCAACGTCTTTTAATAATTGCACCTTTTCCGTGACACTCAAGGACTTTCTTTTGGACATAACGTCAACAAAAACTCAAAACCAAACTCAACAAAACTACAGTAATGTTACTAAACATAACAAACAGTCCACGTTAAACGGTAAAAAAGAACACCGGCTAACAGTACTCTAAGCAAACCAGACCACGCACTAACAAATAACCGAATGACGAGACTTGTTCACATGAAATACAATACAGTACTGCACTCTGCCCTGAAAGAAATGAGTAAGAGTGTATGAGAGTCCCATTAATCATTTTAGTCACACTTAACCACCCGGACAAAGTCTTAACACATGTCAACATATTGTCATGTTGCTCTCTCTCAATGTTTCTGAATGAATAGTGTATTACGGGAGGGCTAGGTGATATTTAATAACACGTTTTGTTACACATTTTATTTTCAATATTTAAAAATAGGTATGTGAAGTAGTTTTATTTCCTCTAAAATTAAGTTCGATATGTAGAATTTTTTTTCGATTTACAGAAACATTTTTCCATTGAAATTTCAAGGGACTCAGAAATAATTCGATAAATAGAGAATTTCGATATACAGAAGTTCGATAAATAGAGGTCTGACTGTATATATATATATATATATATATATATATATATATATATCACTTTCACTTATGTACTTAAACAAGAATCTTACTTGGTATTTATGCGAGCGCTTTCAGAGACTAGTAAGTGCCTCCATATATATATATATATATATATATATATATATATACACACACGAGGGCTATTCAGAAAGTAAGGAACATTTCTGTCTGACGCCGCAAGGCGCGCGCCGATCTCGTACTTTTTGGTGCGAGCGCACTCGGCAACTCAGTCGGGGTCAAGCAGTGACAACGGGAACATTTCCGCGTTGCCCATTTTTTTTTCACAATTTCAACTGAAGATGTGCGCTGTGATTGAAAATCCCGCCATTTGTGAGGTGCGGTCAGTGATACGGTTTCTGCTGGCAAAAAACTTAAAAACGATAGACATTTATCGCCAAATGTGTGAAGTTTATGGAAAAAATGTAATGAATGAAAGTTCTGTGAGAAAATTCAGTTTAGAACGCCCTGTTTGGGCGCATTCAGTTTAAAAATGGCCGAACTGATGTTCATGAAGAAGCAAAGAGCGGACGCCCAAGCATTGTGACTGATGAACTGGTTGCTAAAGTTGATGAAAAGGTTCGCTTTGTTTGCCACAAGTTTCACGGACTTTGTTGTTAGAAATTGTCATACAAAGGATAGGCTACCACAAATTTTGTGCAAGATGGGTGCCAAAAATGCTCACTGACCGCCATAAAAGTCAGCAAAAGGAGGCAAGTTTGACATTTCTGGATGCCTACGACAGACATGATGATTCACTACTGGATCGCATCGTAACTGGTGATGAGACATACGTAAAACAAATTAATAGCGAAACGAAATTACAGTCTATGGAGTGGGGGCACACAAGCTCCCCCAAAAACCAAGCAAATGTTTGCAAACATTTTCAGCAAGGAAGATTATGGCGACGGTTTTTGGGACAGGCAAAGTGTGCTTCTTATTGACTTTCTTGAACGTGGTGTAACAATAAACTCTAAGTGGTACTGTGAAACTTTGCGCAGCCTTAGGAGGGCAGTTCCAAACAATCGCCGAGGGAAATTGACGTCAAAAATTTTGTTTGTGCATGACAATGCCCGACCTCACACAGCAAACCGCACCAAAGAACTCCTTGAGTCATTCAAGTGGGAGGTTTTTCCTCATCCGGCCTATAGTCCTGACCTTGCACCAAGCGATTTTCACTTGTTTCCAAGAATGAAGACCTGGCTAGCAACACAGCGCTTTGACGACGACGCGGCACTCAAGGCACGCGTCACTGAGTGGCTGACATCGCGGCGGCAGATTTTTATGATGAAGGAATTTCAAAGCTTGTCCACCGCTATGATAAGTGTCTCAATTTGTTTGGCGACTACGTAGAAAAGTAGTATTTTAGTTGCTCTTTCAGATGTATATAATAAACATTTTGTACTGTGCTTATTTTTTTTTTATTAAAAAACATTCCTTAATTTCTGAATAGCCCTTGTATATATATGCTTAGTTTTTTTCTAAATATGTTTTTTTCTATACACATGTATAGATTTTGTATAAACTGAGAATATTAATATGTGATAATGTAGGGTATAATTTTAGATTTTGAATATGTGAAACATTCTGATAAAATATGATTTATTTACATAGGTGATTTTTCTGATGGAATTAAAAGTGTTAATATGTTTCTCTTTTCAGGGATAAGTTTGTGAAATTTGCTATAAGTTAAATTTAACTGTAAATCGAAGAGTTTCAGGATTTAAATGTATGGTAAAATTAAGTACGTTTTTCAAATGGTTACATTGGGAACCAAAGGGTTCAAAGGGTTAAAAGGCATTAAAATATTCAACCATCTAAGCTAGGGTAAAGTCATTAAGAAATAAATAATAAATTCATTTGTAAAAGTTTTATTGTGTTTTAGAAATTTTGTAAATGGAAAGAAGTAGTTTTGTAAGAAGTTAAATTTTGTAAAATTGATTAATCTGTGCTAAAGCGTAAATTGATATATATAAATAAAAAAACAGTGTTTTTTTACTAACTTGCTAATTGAATTGAAATTTATTTGATAAACAATTTTCTTATACACTCCGACATTCTGGTTGTTAACACGAGATAACTAAAATGAATTTATTCTCTGGGATACAGTACCCAAAGGGTTAAATCTCCACTAGTTAGGTTTTTAAAATAAAGTCCAGTGACTGTTAGATTTTGGCAAGCATTAGCACAGGGCTGACTCCGGTTGGCAATGCTTAGTTAAAATTTTTATCTACGTGACCGCCTTAGGGCCGTTGCAACACACACACACCCACATGCACACAAACACAATTGAAAGCAATTCTTATTCTAATAAACTAGAAGAAGTAATATAAAATTACCTAAATGATTTTTCATAAAATATGGATCCTTGTTAAGATCAATTGTCTCTAAAGCCAACTGCCTTAACCTTTCCCGTCTGTCTCTATTGGCATCGGACCATGATGCAACTCCTCCACTTCCTGTTTTACCTCCAGGTCGATTTTGGAAATCCATATTATATTATTAAACCAACTGCAAAAAGTGTTTCATTATTAAGATATTGTTTTAATTGGTTAACCCTTTATTATTATTGTGCAATTAAGAATAAAATAAACCTGATAAATAATTAAATGAAACATTTTCAATATTTGTTTAATAAAATATACTGTCCACAGCTTACATATTAACCTTAATATTACACACCATAAAAAAATAATAAATATGGTATATAACAAAATTTGATGTCATCCATTATAACAAACTCACACAAATATATTAGTAACTTATGTATATTCAATGTAACTAAAAACATGATGTATCACTCAACATCATATTTTAACAAACATATTTACTCAAGTAACCACACAAAATTTGACTCCAATATCTTATTCTGTTTTCATTTTATAAATATTTATAGATTTGAAATTGTAGTGTTTTAACTACCAAATAAATAATGCTAAATGAGAAATGCTTAACTTTACAATAACATCACACCGATTCATTCACGCATTACTTGTAAATTTTGTTGTTTATAATGATTGGTAAAACATTTATACGATGTAATTTACCTAGTAGCGTGATCTGTTTAGACAGGCAGCGACAAGTTTCAACATGCTGGAGTTTGTGAGTCGACAACCAGAGTCGCTATGAGTGATGTCGTGTTTATCGTGTCTGTCATTAATCATGAATTTTGAACAACACATTAACATTAAGTTTTGTTTTAAGTTGTAAAATAATCCCAAAGAAACTCATGAAATGTTAAAATTTGTGTATGGCAATAATGTGGTAACTCTGAAGACTGTACAAGTGGTATGACTGATTTAAAAGCGGAAATGAGCTGGTTGAAGATGAGCAACGTTCAGGACATCCAATAACAAAAACAGACGATAATGTTCAAAAAGCAGAAATAATAGTTTGTTCAAACAGGCGAGTGACTTCGAGAGCTATCGGAAGATCGTAACATCTTGTTTGGTCCGTTCAAACATTTTAACCGATAATTTGCAAATGAGACGAGTGCAAAATTTGTTGCTACGCTTTTGAGTAATGAACAGAATAGAAACCGTGTGCCAGCCTGTACAGAGTTGAAGGGTCGTCTTTAAGCAGATCCGAACTTCATGGTCAAAATTGTAACTGAAGATGAAAGTTGGATCTATGGATATGACCCTGACACTAAAATGTAGAGTTCCCAATGGAAAACCAGTGAATCTCATCGTCCAAAAAAGGCAAGTCAGTCAAAATCGAACATCAAGGTTATGCTCATTGTCTTTCTTGATAGTGCGGGTGTGGTACTATCAGAGTTTGTTCCAAGTGGAACAACTGTGAACTCTGAACTGAGAACCTCGCTTCTGAGTTTTTGGCTGAAAAAAGTGATCCTGTCTGTCCACATCCGCTATACTCACCCAATTTAGCACCATGCGACTTCCGGATCTTCCCAAAAATAACACTGTGCTTAAAGAAAAACTTTTTGACACCATTCCTGACATTGAGAGGGCCACGACCGAGCAGCTAAGCGCCCTTCCGAGAGAAGCTTTCTAGAAATGTTTCCCATCATAGGATAAATGCATTGCCAGCCAAGGACAGTACTTTAAAGAAAATTAAATCAAATTCAATGGAAGTTTTTAATTTTTTTTAATAAAAAATTATTTACTATATTTTTTCATCATATTTTGTATTGGAGATTTGCTGAAATGCAATAAATTTCTCTTTTCCCTTGTTATTAAATTGCTCATATTCACACACATAAACAAAACCTAAAATTAAATCACCTAATAATTACAAAAAAAAAGATGGATTATTTTTAAAACTAACTGTACAATTATGTTACAGCTCAAACTAAACAAGATAAAATTTAAGCACTGGGTAACAAACTAAACCAAGCAGATTGTAACAAATTCTACATTGTATAAACAGGTTACATTTTTTCAAAATAGATTGAAAGAACAAAAGTGAAAAATTTATGTTTAAACTTTATAATTATGAATTTAATGACAACTTTAATTACAAAGGTAAAGTGTAATGTTTAAATTATTCTAAAACTGAAAAGGTTTGATATTAAAGCTCTTTATGTTAGTCTATGAATTTTCTTTTTATGTAAACATTATGGTTAGACACAACTGTTTACTCTCGAATAAGAGCAGACCCACTGATACAACCTATCAAAGTACTCCCCTTGTACAATTGTGCACGTAGCCAGGATAGTTTTCAGTGTGTGAAACATGATAAACAATTCTACTGCAGTGAAGAAATATGATGGAGTCTTGTAAAACCTTACACTTAACCAAATGCGGTATGCTGCTTTCAGCCTTAGTTTCACAGAAATCCTTTGCAGTTTTTTGGATGTACATCTTGAGACTTTTTTAGTAATATATACTTATTAATACCACTTGGCAAAAAACCCTACTTTTCACCTTCTTCATTTTAGACGACCTTACAATTCTATTGAAAAGATCTTTTAGAAGAAGATAAAAATCTTTGTGTAAAAAGGGTACCATTGGATCATTTGTTTGATATTTTGCAAGAAATTGTTCTAACTCAGAAGCTATAGAAACAAAAATCCTAGTCATGCTTATAACAAATTATCCTTCAACGATATTTCACAATTTTTATAAATATTTGAATTCGGATTATTTGATGTTTTTCAAAATAAATTTTCAAATTGTAAATTATTGTTAAAGCTCTTTCCATAAATTGTGAATTTTCGAGCCATCTTGTTTCACACATTTCAGAAGAAACAATAATTGTTTAAATTACACAAAACTAGTATAATCTGCATACCCTGTTGAAAAATCTTTAAATATGTAATAAATTGGTCCCAAAAAATCATTTGTGTTCCATCCAATCTCACTATGTGCTATTTTGAACCTTCTATGTATATAATATGTAAGATGCAAATTCCGAAGTCAAGTAACTCTGAATAATCATCTGAATCATTTAAATAATCATATTAATCATTGTAAAATTTTTTATTAGCATTTGGACCAACTCTTGACACCTTAATCATATTTTTTAACTGAATATCATGATCTTTAAAAGCACTAGCGAAATATTTAAACAAGTAAGAAACTTTTGCTTGATCTAAGAAAGCTGAAGTTAAGTATCTTGCCTGAACTAAATCATTCTCCCAAAAGTGAACTATTATATCTAATTGACCTTTTTGTGCAAAATTATTTAAACATTCATTGAACGAAACAGCAAAAAAAAAATAAGATTCATGAATAATATTAACAATTTATTCTCAAAATATGGTCCTAATCCATATCTATCCATACCTTAGCTTATCTTTATGCAAATGTAATTTTTTTGTTATAGTACTATCGGGAAAAATGAGTTGAAATAAATCAGTTGAACGACTTGCTGAACAAGAAGATTCTTGTGAATAAATCTTATTTAATGAACATAGGATTTCAGCTCTTGTTACATCATCTTTTTCGGAGTAATCAATAATTGTTCTTTTAACTGTCTCCGCATTTTAATTTAGATCAGGTGGACTTGATTAAATATATTATTAACAGAGCCAGGAGGTTGTAAGATTGACTAGTTAGTCTCTGGAATATTATTAGTATCCAATCCTTTTTCAGTTTCACTTGTTTATAGGGTATTTTAAATTTTAATCTGTTATTTTTGCTTATATTTACGAGTGTTTGATGTTTCCTACTTTTAGCGTGTGAGGTTAAAGCACTAGCAACCATATTAGAAATATCTGTTTTTTGACAGAGTACATACAGCAAACTTAATATTGCTACTCTTTTTAACCTCAAAAATGACCTGGATGTACCTAACCATTTAGTCACTCTTCTTTGAATATGCAACCTTTCGACATTATTTTATATACTAATATCAGAACCTGAATTCACCTGAACCTAATATCTGAAATAAAGTAATTTCTTGTTTCAAATGTATGAAGTATATAGCTAATTTTAGAAAGATAATTACCTACTTCTAAGAAACTATCTGCTTATATTCAAAATTAAAATTACTCCATTGGAAAATGTTAATAAAGCAATGTAAAAATGTTGAAGTTCAAGATTCCAACCTGTCCTCATTTACAACTGCATTTACACTACTATTGATTATAAAATTTCATTCAAAAAATAAACAATACACTTCTGTTAATGTAAATGCCTAAAGATAAAACAATTTGTCAACATGATTAACTTGTAATTTAGTTAGCCAATAGTCACTATAGCAAGAATGCAAAACATTTGGGAATCACAAACCTATAATCCAACTTTCTTAAATGGGATTTTCGACATGTCTTGATTGCTACATGGCGCCAGGTAGGATGAAAAAAAGTTACTCTTTTCTTTCTATTACTTGGCAAAAAACCCACTACTTACTGATTTATTCAGCAGACTCGTTTCACTCATTGCATTATTCAATGCTGTGAGTCACAGACAAAACTCAAGGTGGACACCAACACAACACACCTGAGTAACAGTCTTGTCAGTAACTCACAGCATTGAATAATGCACTGCCCTAGTGCAAAAAGCGTCTGTTGAATAAATCAGTAAGGGTTATTAAGGTCAACGACTATTTCACAATTTTTTCCTTATCAATTTGACCTTGCTGAAAACAAATCTGAAGTTTTTTTTACTGCAAACACATTAAAAATTAAAAAAAAATAACCTAACCTAACCTGATCTGATTTTCTTAGGATAATATGTCAACTTAGGTATAAAATCAACTTCACATTCGTGTTCAGTAGGGTCAAATCTATCAAGGATAAAAAAATTATACCAGTGTTAGTAAGCACCAAAGTTAGGTCAGGTCAAGTTAGGTTAGGTTGTTATTATTTTTTTTTTTTCAAGTATTTGCAGTAAAAAAACTTCAGATCCGTGTTCAGCAAAGTCAAATTGATCAGGGAAAAAATTTTGCTGATCGGAGCGATAGTCACTGATCTTAATAATTACCTCAGTAAGTAGTGGTTTTTTGCAAAGTTAATACAAAAAAAGTGTAATTTATACAAAAACCATAAGATGTAAAACACAAAAACTGCAAATTTTGAAAGAAAGTTATTAAAAAGGTAACAGTTTGGTGCAGAAGTAAACCAGTATGCAAAAGTTTATTGCCAAGCTTATTGTAGATGTTGCAAAAGTGTTTCCCACAGTATATGATTATGTGAGAAAGATAAAGAACATTGGCACACCTAATGCTATCTCTCTCGCACTAAGGATAAATGGGGAGGGGGATGCTTATGTGACACATTCAATAAGCTTGACAACAAACTCTCCCATAGTCAGTGTGACTATAAATGAACGTTAAATACATTCTGTGTGCGCAGAACAAATCTTGTGACATGACTGACACTAGTAAAATATAATAGGAACATATATGATATTGTCGTACATTTTTGTCCTAATTCGTTAAATTTGTGCTGCAAATTATAAGCATTTACAATGTCATTACATATGTCAATTATTTTTTTCTGCAGCTGGAGTTAAATAAAGAGAATCAAAATTGAAAAGAAATCCAGGGTTTTTCAAGGGTTAAACAAAATTCCAGGGTTTTTAAAGGATTTCAAAAATTCCAGGATCACTAGACACCCTGAGTTAGTATAGATTTGGCTGCAATTTTATACATTTCTATATACCTATATTAACAGGTACAAAACAAATCTACACATGTAAGGTATGAGATTGGATAAAAATTTTACTGGGTGAAGCAGAATATTTTAATATAGGTACACATAAAATTATAACCAAATCTATCCTGACTGGAAACTTTATAGTTAGTTATATTCATGTATAGACTTGGACGTGCGAGCCCAAAAACATAGTTCCAACTATAATATGATAAAAAATTAACCTTCCATGGTAATAAAAACAAATCTAAATACTTTTCGATGCATTTTTTCTAGTTTCAAGGTAAAAAAAAAATACGTATTTACTTCCCGTTCCAACATGCAGATTTTAACGACAAATAATGTACCAAGCGATCCAGAAAGTAATCAAGAATATGAAAAAAATTCCCAAAAGTTGAAATTTTTTTGAAAATATAAATTCCCCCTCCCAGGTAAAACGTTTCTAATTTAACATCTTGGCTTTATTTTTTTGACGGAATAACTCGCTAAGTGCCTCAAAATGTAATTCAATTTGCTATTGACTCCCAAAAATTACAAATTAAAAAAAAAAAATCGACTTTAACAAAGCATTATTAGCACCATGGCACCAGTTTTTCCTTGGCACATAAACCTGTTTACGTTGAAATTGTAATGTTTTTGGTGTCCCATGAATGGGGGGGAGGAACTGCTATTTTCCAAATTCTTTTATTTTGGGCATGAGCAAAAGTTTGTATGATTTTTATTGTATTTCTAATGACTTTCTGCATTGCCAGGTATAAATTTTGTTTACTAAAATCGAACACGTAGGAACGTGAAATAAATATAAAAAATCAAAGTAAAACATTAATTTTGTAAGGTTTTAGGTGACCGAGGAGGTAATTTTTTATCCAAAATTGTAATTATTTGGGACATCAGTGAAAGAGTTTTTAGTTTTTTTGCATTTGTAATGAGTTTCTGCATTGGCCAGTAAAATTTTAGGCTGAAATCGCTTACTTGGGTGAAGTAAACAATTACATAGGTCTAAGTTGCCATACCATCCTCTCCAATAAAAAGTTTTAACTCATAAACATACTCTTTTCTTTATAAGAATTGAAACTGTTAAACTTGATGAACAGACTATTTGTAAGTACACTTGCGGTTACATTCACAAGGGCTTTAAGATCCATCCAGTATATGGTGTATTTTCGAGGTATCACATCTCCTTTAACACTGCAGTGGTCGTGCGGATTACTATCGTAATCCAGGGGTAAATTTTTGTATGCTATTTTGGGTTGGTTGGACTTATGATCTTGAGCAGCTGTCTATCTTTCACACATATCCCCACTGTTAGCAGTCAAGTAGCAGAGCTATAAGTTGGCACATTAATTGTTTATAATATTCTTAATTCACCTGTATTACAACAGTATTCCGCGTGACCACCTATGATATGTTTCCTGTGCATGAAGTAGTTTTAATATTTTGTATTTTAAATAGATATATTGTTATTTTTGTGTGAAAACAATATTTAAATAAGCAACACATTTATCTGCAAACAATGTCTGAGCCAGAGCTTGAAGAAATACGACGCTGGCTTGCCAAAACCGAAAGTGATGATAAAAATGTGTTAGGTTGACCTAACACATGATCTAACTTTATTTTATGTTTTATATTTCATTTTGCGCTATAATAAAAAATGTTTTTCACCACATTAGTTTTTTATATAACCGCTTAAACACTCTACAATGCTTATAAGATATTTACAAAAAAAACTTTATATTTTAAAAGCTATTTCAAAGTGAATTACTATAGTAATCCATGCGACCACTCACGTTACTTATTTACGAGCGACAACTGCAGAGTTAACTTGCTACCTTGTGAGCCTATATTTCAGTAGTGTTTAATAATTTCTTCAATTGAAATTTACATTGTCAAATTTAAAACAGTCTTGGAAAATATATGTGAAAACAAAATTTGAGGTTATTTAAAATTTAATAGAGTATTACCCTTTTAATTATTTTGAAACTTTAATTGATATACGACCAATCAAAAGACCAATCGAAGAAGGAGTTCGATTATCCAGAATCTATTCTATTATTAAAATACCCTAAATTATAATTTAGGCGACGGTTCCTAAAAACTAACTATGAATACCAATATTAAAATGAACAAAGTTAGTCCTACCCGGAATTTCTATGATGGTATTAGAGTTTATACCAATAAAAAACTTTCCCAGTCCATTTAAAGATATAAGTGTAAAAATAAATATGAGTAAGTAAATATT
Source organism: Prosapia bicincta (assembly GCA_036971475.1). Lineage (NCBI taxonomy): Eukaryota > Metazoa > Arthropoda > Insecta > Hemiptera > Cercopidae > Prosapia > Prosapia bicincta. Next base: position 123,000,450 of record JBAIZL010000004.1, on the reverse strand, counting down.
AAGGGAACCAATATCGCCCGGTAAAATTGTTGGCCGAAATCGCTCACACGGCTAAAGGGAATAAATACCAGCACCGATATATTAGTTCACTTCATACGCAAAATGCCAGGATAAACTGTTCAACCATTTTACATTAAAACTTACCTTAGGCACACTTTACAGTTCAATGGATTATAATAGACATCAAAAGGTTATACATTGCTCTTTACAAACAAAGTTGGTTTTATCACGGGTTAGTTCACTAACTTATAATCTATTAGACAGGAACGCTATATAAATTACACAGGAAAGTAAGCATATTATAATCTTCGAACACTTACTATTTGATTAGATATAGATATTTAAACTTTTCTTAAAGCTAGAAAGTTATATTAGAAGATTGAAAGAAATGTTTTTGTCATTGTTTTTATCTTGGCACACTAGTTTATGAAGCAAACACACGATAACATGTATGAATACCAGAACACACACACACACATATTAAGAAATTTACCGCTGTATTTGAAACAGTTGTGTGTACTGTGCGCGCGTGTGTATGTTGTGTTGGTGCGTGTGTGTGTGTGTCTATACACTGTATATGCTGATACATATTCTTTCACGAATGGAATAATATGATGAATAGTTAAAATCCGAAGTATAACTGTTTATTTTGCAGTGCATTATACCGCAGTTTCGACATTTCGCTAAAATCTCATTTAGCATTGACTATGTGAAACTAACAATAATTGAAATTCAAATGAAGAACGCAGACCACTCCTCTCCTATATATAGAAGGAAGAAGACTCCACCATTGACGTCAATCCACACACACACACACACCAGACCCAAACAATTACTCACATTACTTTCTTTCTGCTCACCTTTCTGCCAATAAAATCTATCGATGACACATTTCTACACTTCTAGTACACTCAAAGTATCATCGCGTTTGTTAAGACTCCCTTACTTCTCTATTTTGACGGCCTAATTTATAATTCTAGTCCTGTAGTTTTCCACTTGAAGAATTTGTCGGCAAGGCGAAATCAATGATAGCCCTGTATCGCTATGGTGCTTGTAGGGAAGCAGACGTTTTCTACTTGTTATTAGGGCTAAGTTTGCACTCCTCAATCCTAGTTGAGATACATCTGTTTGTTTACAAACTATTACAAACTCCACAAGAAACGATTTAAATGCCATGGTGTTTCAAGAAAATCTTATCTTTGGCGTTACAAGCACCTTGTCAATGGTGATGTTAGATTTGAAGACAGAACTAATACCATACCTCCTAAAGAGTCTGCCAATCCTGTCAGAGGCCCTTCTTGATAAAAGACAGAGAAATATTACAATTTTTCTCATTCCTTCTCTCATCCACGTCAACCATAAGGACCCTTTTTTGGTATAACGCTTTATCAATGGTATAATCCTTATGTCCATTACTTCTAAGCACCTCTCTCATTGTAATAGGTTCATGGTCCCTAGAATGGATGTCGGTCAAATTGTGAGACCGAGAGAAGAGCGTGTCTGCAACAGTGTGGATCTGCGATTGGTGGTGGTGGGACTCAGCATTAAAATATCTATTGGTGAGTCGGTTATCAATAGACCGAATGGTGAACGTAATGAATCTTACCCTTCCTAACTAAGACGTCCAGAAACGGCAGGCAGTCATCACTCTAGTTTCAAAGCGAAAAATATCCTGGTGTAAAGAGTTCAGATATGTAAGTAACTTTTCAAGTTCTGTATCACCATGTTGCCAGATTATAAAGAGATAATCATCATAGTGAAACCAAGCTTTAAACCCAAGAGAAACGTCGTTCAAGGTGTCTTGCTTGAAGAACAACAGAAAAATATTGGCATTAACTGGAGAAAGTCAAGATCCCATGGGGTCACCATCAATTGCCTGAAAAACTGTCCAATAAACAAAAAAATTAGTATTTTTGAGACAGTGTTTAGTCAGATCTATGATATGTGAAGGAAATTATTAATAAATGAACATCCTCCGAAAAACTTCATCAATAGCAACGCTGGGAAATAATGACATGAAATCCAAACTAGACATTACGTCACTTTCTACAACTTGAATGCCTTGCAACATTTTGACAAACTGTTCGGAGTTCCTGATTCAGGTATCCGTCTCCAGAACCAATGGTTGCATTACGTTAGTCAAGTATTTCTCCAAGATCTAAAGTGGTGAATGAATAGCACTAATTATAGGTCTCATAGGATTGTCAGGTTTATCGATTTTAGGTTAGCTATACAACTTAGGACATCTGTTAGATTTCTCTTGAAGAATTATCTTTGATTCTGTTTCCTCATCGATAGGCTTTTGTTTAACCCTCTGCTTGGTAGTTTTTCCAAATATGTGGTCAGATCAATCGTTACAACCTTGTAATTTACCTGATTTAAGATTTCCTGTATCTTTTCCATATAATCTGAAAATATAAATGAGGCTGTCGAAATGAAGAATCAAAGGAGTCTTAACAAACTTGATGATACTTTGAATTTACAAGCAGTGTGGAAATTTGTCATCGATTGATTTTAGTGGCAGAAAGTATATATAAATATATTCTTGATATTTTACGTTATCCATTGCACTGACTTTGTGAAGTTAATATATTACTATTGTAAGTAAAAAAATCATTGCACTTAATGGCGGATAAAATTACTTACAATAGTAATATATTACCTTCATATAAATATATATATAGACACACATCTTCATATCATTGATAAATACACAATCTGAAAATTTAAATGTATAGTATCTGTTAGTAAATTGGAATTACTTTGTCATTGAAGGTATCTGTTGTTTGATATTTGTTATTAAAATGCCAATGAAACCTCGCCTAATCGGTTGGAGGTATGCAGCTTTTATTGGTGCAATAATTGGAAGTATGGGCTTAGCCATTTATCCAATAATAATATATCCTATAACACATGTGGATGAATATAGTAAGAATTTAATCATATTTACAAATATTGAGGTAGCCTATGGATCTAATGAATAAACCTAACCTTAAACAATAGTTTTAAAATATTACTGTCATGACTTGTAAATTTCACATTATGAAAATGATAATATGTAAAACATTTGTATTTATTTCCCGTGCGCACGTGTACGATTTTAGTGAAAAAAATTATACCGGCCGAGGCAGAAAGTTACCAGGAACACGAAAAAAAATAACGAAAACTGGCTCAGGGAAATAAATACCATTTTATCCAAATAAATTGAAAAAAAGTAACTTTCCAAGGTCAAAAAAAAATAATTTTTTGTGGATATCGTCCAATTTGGCGGTGTTGAACAATTTCCCAAAATATCGTATGGTACCGAGCTACTCATTTCAACCAAATATACCTACAAAGTATCCAGTCAGGATAAATTTGGTAATTTTATTTAACATTACTATCCACCTGTATTAAAGTATACCTACGATGTATTCAGTCAGGATAGATTTGGTTGTAATTTTGGTAAATATTTAGACTTATTGCTGATGCAGAAAATTACATCCAAATATATCCTGATTGGATACTTCATAGGTATATTTCAATATAGGTAGATAGTAATGTATAGAATTATAACCAAATCTATCCGGACTGGATACTTCGTAGGTATACTTTAATATAGGTAGATAATAATGTTGAATAAAATTATAACCAAATCTATCCTGACTTGACACTTCATAGATATTTTTCAATGTAGGTATATAGTAATGTTTTATAAAACTATAACCAAATCTATCCTGACTGAATACTTCGTAGGTATATTTCAATATAGGTGGATAGTAAAGTTGAATAACATTATAACCAAATCTATCCTGACTGGTTACTTCGTAGGTATATTTGAATGTAGGTTTATAGTCATGTTGTATAAAATTATAACCAAAAGTTAAATTTTTAGATTTTAAGTTTAGTGTTAAAATAAACTGATTTTGACGTAGTGCAGTGAGCTGTAGCTACTGTGCAGCTGGTTGACGCTATACATGCTATTACAGACTAACATTAAAAATGTGCAGAAAAATTAATTTTTTGCATTTTCCGCTGAAAAAAGTTTATATTAGTGTTCTACACATTGAAATGAGTAATTAAAAATTTTCTTTCAAAAATATCAATAAGACCCGTTTACGCTATGCATGCTATTACAACCTAACATTTAAAATGTGAAAAAAGTAACTTTCCGTATTTTCCGCAGAAAGAAAAGTTAATATTCGTGTTCTATACATTAAAATGAGTAACTTAAGACGAAAAAAAAATTTTTACCACCAACATCATTAAGACTATATTTTTACCTTTAAATATACCTATAAAGTCTCCATTTGGGATAGATTTGGTTGTAACTTTATACACTACTATATACCTATATTAAAATATACCTGTAGTTTTTGGTCAGGATAAATTTAGTTGTAATTTTTACAACGTTACCTAAGTAAACGCCTACTTCGGCAAAGTAATATTTTTTTCTAGGTAATGTCATGTAATATCTATTTTAGCTTTAAATCTGTACATGTGGTTAAACGTATTAAACTTCAACCAAATCTATCCTGACTAGATACTTCATAGGTATCTAAAATTAACCTTCCGTGGCAATAACAAATAATAATTAACAACAGTATCAAAGCTGTATTTATTTATGAATTTCTACCAAAATATAACTACACCCCGCTTTAGTAAAACTCAGCCTCATTGTTCCAAGTCACGATGTAAAAATGTAGCTGTCAAAATTGAATTGGTAGATACTTCACTTGGTAATACACTACCTTGTGCTGCTAAATTTTATTTTTTATTACTAAATCTTGCCTATCTGGATACTTGGTAACTATATTTTGATAATAAAATTCAAAGGTGCTGGACTAACCAGCACAAAGGTGCTGGTAAACCATTAGCTAAAAACGGTAATACTTTTAGCTAAAACCTTACAAATCTTGCTATGTGGTGATACATTTTTGTTTTCAAAATTAGTGATTTTTTGGAAAATAGTAACTCTTTGCTCCACGGCACACCTAAACATTCTAATTCAATGTTTTGGCTTTATTTTTTCGATGTATTAACTTGCAAAATGCCTCAAAATGTAATTAAACTTGAGTTGACTCCCAAAATATTACAAATTTGGAAAGGAAATCAATATTCACAAGGCACTATTAGCACCATTATTTCACCTGATACACAAACTTTATAGAATTACAAAACGCACACACATTTTATTTTTACTGTGGTGTCGTAAATTTTTTCTAAAGGACGAAACACACACATACTACTCCACATATAAAAGAAAATAAAAATATTTCATTGGACATTTTACATTTACACGTCTTTTCATTTCTATCTTTATCATTAAAATGATAAAACATACTGCGTAAAAAGTGTTGCTAAAGGGGGTTTGTTAAAATTGTTTTTCTCCTAAAGTTTGTAGTTTAGTGGGAGTCAAGAGCAAGTTAAATTACTACTACTGGTATCATTTGGCAAAAAACCACTACTTACTGACATTTTTCAACATCTACGTTTTGCACTAGATCAGTGCATTGCTCAATGCTGTGAGTCAGACAAGACTGTTCCTCAGGTGCTGTTGTGTATGTGTTCTGTGGTGTGTTATTGTTCATAGAGTAGGCGGCAAATTATGTTTGAAACATAATATGAGACTGTAAGTGTGATTTGTTATTTTAACAGCCACTCTAATACAACATACCTGAGGAACAGTTTTGTACGTGATTCACAGCATTGATCGATGCACTGCTCTAGTTTGAAATGTGTCTGCTGAAAAATATCAGTAAGTAATGAATTTTTACCAGGTGATATGAGTAGTCGTCAATTAAAAAACCTCAAGTTCTACAATACAAAAACTGCAATTTTAATTGAATTTTGAGGGCCTTATGCGAGTTACGGCGTTAGAAGAATTACTACTAATGAAAAAAGCCAAAATGTTAAATTAGTAATGTTTTTGGTGTGCTGTGGTGTGGGGAAATTGTCCAAAATTTAAATTTTTGGGTTGTAAGTGGGTTTTGTAATTTTTTTTATATTCCTGATGACATTCTACATCACGTGGTATAATGTATTTTGCTAAAATTGATTAGATGGAAACAGGAAATAAATATATATGAGTTAAAATATAGTGAATTTTTCCGGTATTGCATGGAGTAACACTATTTTATTCAACATCTTGTGTTTGTATTTACCTAAGGCTATTTAGTGAGTATAAATTATGTAAATAATAGATAGGTGAAACTTTGTCGTTTTTAAACACAAATGTATTTATTAATGTATAAGTAATAACTTTCAAAGTAATATATAATTAACAAGTTATTAAAATAGAAATTTTCAGCAATTATATTAAAAAATATAAGGATAAAAACTGATCTAAACAAAGATGCATCAGGAGTAATATTTAATGTTTGAGAATGGAGTTATTTCAAAACGGATCAACAAAGAAAAATATTTTAATTTTACGAAAGGTAGAAAAATGTATTCAAAAGTATCTAAGGAAAAAATTTTGTAAAACGTCGGAATCCATAAATAGTAATACATGATAAAACTTGATACTGATGGGCCGAAATATAAAATTTTGATAACATATAACATAGTTGAGAAAATGTTGAAGAATTGTCAAATTGTATCACATTATTAGAAAAGTATGTTGAAATATAGCTACAAAGTAGCCAGTTAGGCTAAATTTGGTGATAAAAAGGAAATAAATTCTGGCAATATAAGGTAATTGATCAACAAGCGGAGTAGCAAAAAGAGAATTTTAGTAAAAGTCTACATTTATGAATTGTTGCATGGAAAACAAATTCATGCAAGGCATGTTGGATTTATAATATAGATTAGTAGTTATTTTCTTATGAAAAGCAAAGCTAGTGGAATACTTTACAGCCACATTCAAACAAAGGTATATTGTAATGTAGTGCTTTGTTTTACAACATTTTATACCCTTTCGGAATGTTGGAATTTAAGTTAAATACCTTTTTTCAAAATTTTTGGGCTGCCAGGGCGTGTTTATTATCTTGTTAATAACACATTTCTACATCAGCAGATGTCTGGTTATCAAAAATTGTTGTCTTAATGTTACTGAGGTAGTGTCTTATTTTTCTAAAATTAAACCTATCCTAACCAGATAATTTGTAACTTCAATTTAATATAGCTTAATAATAATAATAATAATACAGTATTCATATTTGTTGATTCAATCTTCACATGAGCTACAAGTTTTCCCTAAAACACTTGTAAATATTTACAAACTTGCCTATAGTAGCACTTACTTATATTTGTTAAGGCCGCCCGTTTCGGGGATGTTTCTCATTGTCACTCAGACCGTAACTGATTTCAAGGTTTTCGTAGGTTAGGGTATAAGGGTGGTGGTGAGATATTATGGTGGGATTGGTGTACTTTGTGAGTATTAGGAGTTATGATGTCAAAAAATTTGTGTGTGTTATAATGTACGAGGGTCGTATAGAAAGTAAAGAACGATTGCGCATCAGTTCCCCCACCACCGCGGGAGTGGGCTTATTCTTTAGTCCAAACCTTCCCCTTCAGTTTGAGCTATGTAGCGGTGCCGTGAGGTCACGTTTGCGTCTCTTGTGGAAGTTCAAAATGGCGGCGCCAATTGAAAATCCCGCCAAGTGTGAAGTCCGTAGTGTGATTCGGTTTCTGAATGTGCAGCATGTTCGACCCATAGAAATTTATAGGCAAATTAAGGCAGTGTACGGTGTCAATGCGATGAACGAGTCATCGGTGAGAAAATGGTGCATTAAATTTAATGAAGGCAGAACTAGTGTGCACGACGAGGAACGAAGTGGAAGGCCGTCACTCGTTACTGACGAGTTGACAGCGAAAGTTGACGAAAAAATTCAAGAAAACCGGCGTTTCACTTTGATCGGTCTACTGGTATTTTTTCCACAAATTTGAAGGTCGCTTTTGCACAAAATAGTGACGGAGCGTCTTGGTTATCGAAAGATGTGTGCTCGTTGGGTGCCTAAGATGCTTACTGATGTCCACAAGACCAAACGGATGGGAGCAGCGCTTGAGTTTTTGACTCAGTATGACGAAGATGGTGAGATGTTTCTTGACCGCATCGTAACGGGTGACGAAACTTGGGTTTCGTATCGAACCCCGGAAACAAAGCTCCAGTCAATGGAATGGCATCACTCGAATTCGCCGAAAAAAAACCGGAAAGAAAAGCCAAATTTGAACACCAGGAAAGTGATGGCAACAGTTTTTTGGGACAGGAAAGGCCTAATCCATGTGGAGTTCATGCCGAGAGGAGAAACAATCAACTCAGCGGCCTACATCGAGACCTTGCATCGGCTTCGCCGCACTATTCGACGACGCAGAATGCTGTCGTCGAAGGTGGTGCTGATCCACGACAATGCTCGGCCTCATTGCAGTGCACAAACCCAAGCAGAACTTCAATCTTTCAAATGGCAAATCTTTGGACATCCTCCGTATAGTCCGGATCTGGCTCCGAGTGACTATCACTTGTTTCCAAAGTTGAAAGTGTTTTTAGGCGGGAAAAACTTTTTGGACGACGATAATATCAAAGAAGGAGTAAAAACGTGGCTTCATTCCTTGGCGGCAGAAGAGTATAACGTCGGTATTCAAAAATTGGTGTCAAGCTACAAGTGCCTTGACGGTTCCAGTGATTTTATTGAAAAATAGAATAAGGTTATAAATAGTTGTAAATAAATGTTCATCCTCGTATCTATTGTTTTCATTGACCTACACCAAAACGTTCTGTACTTTCTGGATGACCCTCGTAATTATGTGTTTAGTATGTGTGTATGGTGTAGTTTGAAGTGTCTGTATATTTCGTATTGTTCGGTTGTATAATTTGTTAATCATTGTGTTGTATCCGTTAGTTTGTGTTATAGGTTTTATGGTGTTTAACTCTTGGCAGTGTTCTTCTTTGTATAACGGTGTTTTAAGCAGACAATATTTCATGGTGTAAGCAGCTAGTTTATTTTGGTGTGGGTGGTTTGATAAGTGAATGGTAATTTTGGTACTGGTGGCTTTACGGTATATGTTGAATTTATGTGTTTGTTTGTCTGTACGTTTAATTGTAAGGTCTAGGAAGTTGAGAGAGTTTTGTTGTTCTGTTTCGATGGTGTATGTAAGTTTTGGGTGTATGGAATTAAGGTGTTTTGAAAATATGTGTGCTTGGCGTGTGTGTTATCTTTGTATAATGGTATGATATTGTTGACATATCTATACCAGTAAATTATATATATATATATATATATATATATATATATATATATATATATTTGTTGACACGTTTTGGAGAACCTCCATCAGTCAAAACTTTTAATGAACTAGAGTTCAAGTAACCGAAAGGTACCTTATCATACATACATATATATGTATATATATATATATATATATATATATATATATATATATATATATATATATATATATATATATATATATATATCCATTATTTTGCCGTTGCTCTGACTTTATGAAGTTATTATTATTAATGAGTTTTACTAGGAAACTCACTAGAAAAATACCACATTTATAAAAACATATAGAACAATTTAATAAACATACCGACAACATATGCAGACGACAAACTATTCAAAAACATTATACACACAGCTCAAGAAGAAATATGTATGACGTCAACAAATACCAACATCACGAACCGAACATCAACACCAAAAAAATTAATCAGTGATTCGACAATGGTCTAGTGATCGAAAGGTGCCTCATCACATAAGGTAAAATTATTGCACTTAGTGGTGGACAAAATTATTTACAAGTAATAATAAGTTATTGTAAACAATTATTCCACCATTAAGTGCAATTAATTTTTACTTTATGATAAGGTACCTTTCGGTTACTTGAACTGTAGTTCATTAAAAGTTTTGACTGATGGAGGTTCCCCAAAACGTGTCAACGAATAATGTGACAATGTTAAAATGGCAGATAATTATGATACTCAAAAATAACTATGTATATCTAATTTATAAATATTTTTCCATGTAGTTCTTAGGACCCTTCAAAGTAAATGCATGTTTTTGTTGTTATTCTGTTTGTGACATTCGGGAAATTAAAAATGTTCTTTATAAATAATCATAAAATCACAAAATAATTAATTTTCAACACTTTCAGAGAAAATTCAAGCAGCAAATAGAAAAGGAGTTATTCAAAATGAAATTCAACCTGGCAGTAAGTATTATATCAAATAAATTACTATAAAACTGTTAACTAATTGAATATTAGAGATGTATAATTAACTTTATAGTAATATATATAATAAGTAATAAGTACTTTTATAATTATTTTCAATTCATAATAAGATTTATTGTATGAAAGTAAACTAATAAGATCATTTCTATAACACATTTTGTGTTGGACATCTTGTGGCTTTTTTAAAAATATACTTATTCGATATCACTTGGCAAAAGAACAATACTTACTGATATTTTTCAGCAATTGCGTTTTGTACTAAAGCAGTGCATTGTTCAGTCACTTGAAACTGCACTGCTCTAGTGTGAAACACGTCTACTGAAAAATGTAAGTATTGGTCTTTTGGCAGGTGATATCAATAAGTATATAATAAATTTGTTTTTTAGTATAAACTGTATGTTTTCTTGTATAAAATAACTGTGATAAATCTTTTATTACATTGTCACGAAATTATTTAGACTTCAGAATTAATTTTTTTATATTATTTTCTAGATATGAAAGTGTGGACAGATCCTTTCGATAGGAAGAAATAACAAACAGTATAAAAATAGCAAATCATTAGTTATTAATTATATATGTTTTTATAAGTAATTTGTAAATATAGATTTGTAAATAAAATTGTTTCAGATAGTAATAGTATATGTTTTCTTACCAATTGTTTTACTTATTTCACCCATAATAATGACATTGTTATTAATACCATGCAAGAATATATTCATAATCAGAATTGATTTATTGAAGACAATTTTGATGCAGGAAATTCATAAGTTAATATTCTAATTAATAGAACCTCTGCTGCTAAATTCACTAAATAAATTACTGACATTAATTATGTGAAGTCATTTAATCTTTTTAAAGTTTATTAAATAAAAATTATGGGAACTATTCAAAACTCAGTACATTATGCAAAACTTTCATGCTATAGTTTACAATGTCAATATATAGCAGTCAGTCATAATATGGCAGATATGGTACAAAAACACTGCCAGATTAATAGGAGGTTAACTACAGACATATATGACTTATTTATGTATCCTTGTGATTTATTCATAGTTGCAATTGTTTGTATGCATGGTTTGGAATCTGCTTTAGGTGTTACCATAGGTTATACAAATTGATTCCCTAGTTAACACAAATCAATTGTGTACATTTGACTATACAATGTAGTAATTTAATTACGTCCTAGGTACAAATATACTTATCGTCACCGGTGCTGCCTTCTATGTATGAGTTGAGTATTGTTAAGATTCTATGTTGCAATTAATTAGTCATTGCTTCTTTTGACAAGTTTTATGATAGTTTTTTTAGGCTTCACAAACATTTTATTAAACTTCATTATTTGGATAATTCAAAAATTTCTTTAATTAAAGTTTTGGGTTTAAAAAAAAACACTTTGATTACAATTTAATTTTGACATAAATCTACCAACAGATTTACTATATAATCTGTGAGGATCTTCAACAAATTTATTCTGATTAGCCAATCACACTGTATCAATTTAAATTTTAACACATAACTGTCACTATTGATTTGGGCTTTTTATCTGTATTGCCATTTTTTTTTATCAATTAATATGTGGTATCAGTTTGTGTGTAGGTATTAAATATAAAATATGGAAATACAATAAATAATACCTTAACATTCACGGGTTTTGACTATTTGCGAATATAATTATGCAGCAGAGTTACATATTTAATTATTCGTCAATGTCCAACACTCAAATAGGGTTTACAGGGCTTTTTGTAGGTTTATAAACATTTCTAATTACAGTGCCCCCATTTCAAATAGAATCCAATGTTAATTTGGACACAAATTTTAAAAAACACTTAAACGATGATTTCTCAAACCATTTCTTGTTCTATAGGCCAGATAAGGAACTGGAATGGTTTGATATTTCTTGAGAATATAATATCTGAGGTTAGTTTGTTTTGTTTTAACTGATATGTTTCTTTTGACAGTATATACTATTTCTGACAGTGGGATACAATCCTGTTCTCATGTACTTGTAGTAAAGGTGTTGAAATTGTATTTGCATTCAAGAGAAAGAAAACAGATGCTGATTGCAGAAAATGTTAAAGTGTTGGATAAGTTGTGTGCTAGGGATAAGTCTATCTGCCATTGGTAACTTTTTATCATAAATCAATGCTTCTTTAGTGCGTTCTGTTAAAAAAAATGAATAAATCAAATATAGTGCGTCAATCATCACAAAAATCATTTCTCGAGTTTGAGATTAATCTTTTGAAAAGAAAGAAAATGCATTGAGCTTTTAGCTGTGGGATATAAAAACGTGTTTCAATCAGCTGCAGTGATAAGGGCCAGGTTAAAAAATTTTTTTATAAAATTCACAAAGATTCTGAATCTTCCTTCAACTTCTAGGCAAGTAAAAGTTGGTTTGAAATTTCAAGAAGAGGCATAATTTATATAATTTAAAATTCATAGGTAAGTCAGCTTTTGCTGATTATGAAGCAAGAAAAAACTTGGGAAGCAAGAAAAAAAAAAAACTAACACTAAGGTGTTTATTGCAAATGAGGTGGGTATATTTTGGAGGAAAATGCCATGATGAAGTTTTGTTTCCAGAGGAGAGTGATCAGCTGCAAGTTTCAGAAGATCTTATCACTCTTCTTCTATCTTTAAATGCCTCAGTTAATTTTAAGGTAAAGCCAATGATGAAATATCAGTTCTTAAATTCACAAGCACTGAAAAGGGAAAAATTCAAATGATACACCAGGTTTATGGAAATTGAACTGAAAATAATGGTTTTCTAGGAGTGATTTTAAGAATGTTTTATACATGAAGTAATGACTATCTTGCTCCTATAACCGAGTATATTGGTATTCTTGCCTCAAACAAGTTGAATTTGTATTCTTGTCTCCTAATAAGACATTAGTTCAACCCCTGAATCAAGGAATAGTTGCTGTATTCAAATGCTGATATTTGCTTCAAAACTCAATTGTATTCCGTTTTTTGTCTGAGAAAAAAAGTCAAACAATAAATACAAGTACTACTACTACACAATATTTGTTTTAAAAGATTTGATACTTACAAAGTTGAAGTGTTGGAGAGAGTATAATTATATAATGGGTGACGGGTGGGAATGCCTTAGCCTACTTGCACAAAATTGCTTCCATATTCAGAAAACTCAATTACCAAATATCATACAAAACAACAAAAACTTTAAGGCAACACATACAACCCTTTCAACAACAAAAAGACAAATACAATCTATCCAGTAGATACAAAATAACATGTAACCAGTGTTTTAGTGTCTATATCAGTCAAACAGGTAGATCATTCAACACACACTTCAAAGAACACATGAACGGCATAAATAACTAAAACCCAAAACCAGCTACCCAACACATTTACAAAACACAACACACATAGTAATTTAAATACTCTCCACATATTAAATCATAGTAAAAAATAACAATTATAGAAAAATATGAAATATGCAAACACCACGCAACAGATAAAGAAAATATTTTAAATGGTCATACTTTTTGAATCCAACAGCCTTTTCCATTACATAGTAAATAACAAACTTAACCTACCCCCAATACACTCATAAATCTTATGCCAACAACCTTTTATACCTTGTGCGACACCGGCAGTAGAGGCTTAGCTTCTTAAATGAAACGATTGTTTTGAAACACGTTGGCAAGTAAGCTCTTAAATATTTACCTAGTTATGTATTAAATAATTATAAAATATTTTATAAGTGAACTAAAACCTAATGTCTAAAGATAGTTAATTAGTAACAAACACTTATATCAGATATGCGTTATTATTATATTATAAATAATATTTCTAAATATATTTTTGAAAATGATTTCTTTTGTTACTTGTAATGAAACACAGTGACGACAATTATAAATCAACTCGGTTATAAAGTAACTGAGTAAAAACAATATAACTTTTTTATGTGGTGTAGAATTTAGTCCTTTGTATAAAAACATATCAGTTTTGAAATGTTAAACAAAATTATTACTTTCTAAGATCTAATATTTTTCTACAAAATTTCAAACATACACTTTACAAAAAACCACATGTTGAAGAAAAAAATATTTATTTTATATATTATATATGTAATAATAATCAAAGTATATATAATTATCTGTAACAAATAAACACGTTTATTAAAAATAAAATTATTTTAGAAAACCTATTGTGTTGGACAAAACACATAACTGGATCAATCAGTAGGACATCTAGGCATAATTAATATAAGTGACTAAACACTTTTAAATGTTTATAAACTTGCCTATACTAGCACTTACTTTGTTTGTTGAGGACGGCCGTTTCGGGAGATGTGTCTTATTGTCAACTCAGACCGTAACTGATCTCAAGGTTTACGTAGGTTAGGGTGGGGGTGGGATATTATGGTGGTGTGGGTGTATTTTGTGTGTATTAGGAGTTATGATGTCAAAAAGTGTGTGTGAGTTGTAATGTAATTGTGTATTGAGTATGTGTGTAGGGTGTAGTTTGAAGTGTCTGTATATTTCGTATTGTTTGGTTGTGTAGCGTTGGTTATTACTGTGTTGTTTATGAAGAATTTGTAGGTTAGATGTTATGTCTATGTAGTCATGTTTTGTGGAGTTGAGATGATCGGCGAAGTTTGATTGGTAGTTATTGATTTTTTAGTGCTTTTATATGTTCTTGGTAACGTGTGTAGAATGACCTTCCTGTGTGGCCTATGTAAAAACTGGGGCACAAACTGCAAGTTAGTTTGTATACTCCAGTGGTGTTGTAAATGTCGTCGATTTTGTTGTTGGGTTTACATTGTTTATTGAGAGTGTTGTGTGTGGAGTAAGCTATTTTGTAGTTGTATTTTTGTAGTATGATGGTTAGATTGTGGGTTTTGGATGATCTGTATGGTATTGATAAGTATTTTATGGGATTGTCTTGTTGTGTGTTTGTATTTGGGTTATAAGGTTTATTTTTTTAGGCGGTTGTATAATTTGTCAATCATTGTTGGGTTGTATCCGTTAGTCTGTGCTATATATTTTATGGTGTTTAACTCCTGGTAGTGTGCTTCTTTGTCTAACGGTGTTTTAAGCAGGCGATATATCATGGTGTTGTAAGCAGCTAGTTTATGTTGGTGTGGGTGGTTTGAGGAGCTCTGAATGGTCGTATTGGTACTAGTGGGTTTTCGGTATATGTTGAATTTGTGTTTGTTTAATTGTAAGGTCTAGGAAGTTTAGTGAGTTTTGTTGTTCTGTTTCGATGGTGTATGTTACTAGTCGATATGTTCACACATCTCCCGAAACGGCCGTCCTCAACAAACAAAGTAAGTGCTACTATAGGCAAGTTTATAAACATTTAAAATTGTTTAGTGATAACTAGTAACTCACATGAAGATGGAATCAACAAATATTAACATAAGCGATTTTTTCAATCTTAATTGTAACCAATTTACTGCAACCATGATGAAATTGTACAGTGAATATCTGCAACGATATCGGCAAAATTGTACAGTGAATATTTGCATCGACATCTGAAAGCCATAGAGTAAATATCTACAAGAAGGATTTTTTTATTGTGAAAAGTGAAAGTGCAATTTGTTCAATGAGAAATACGCGTTGTGTTCACACAGTAAAAATGAGCAAAAGTGTTTTGGATTAAACTGTAAGTAAATCCTAGGGAATATTATAAGAAAAGATTGTTGATATATTCACCGTATTTTAATTTTTGAAATATTAATATTTAATAATGGCTACTCCAACTTTAAAGAAAGTATTTTACAACTTGCCCATAGTAGCACTTACTTATATATTTGTTGAGGATGGTCATTTCGGGAGATGGATCCCATTGTCAACTCAGACAGTAACTGATCTCAAGGTTTTCGTAGGTTAGGGTGGGGGTGTGGGAGTATTTGGTGAGGATTAGGAGTTATGATGTTGAAAAGTGTGTGCGAGTTATAATGTAGTTGGGCGTTGACTCCTAATCCTCACCAAATACACCCCACCCTTACCTAGAAAAACCTTGAGATCCGTTACACTCTGAGTTGACAGTGGGACACGTCTCCCAAAACAGCCGTCTTCAACAAATATAAGTAAGTGCTACTATAGGCAAGTTGTAAAATATTTTAAAGTGTTTTAGTGAAAATTAGTAGCTCATGTGAAGATGGATTCAACTAATATTTGAAGAAAGAGTATCTAGACATGATACCAGAATTTAATGGGTTGGCCACTATGCATCATAGATTTGTGTCTATTTGTGATAAAGTAGTTATTACGTTCTATGTAGCTGAAAATCCAGAGGTAATTATCTGCACCCAACAGATAATAAAAACAAAAATAAATAACTTAAATAAGGGAGAAAGAATGTTACCATAGTGATAGCAAGATGGATTAGAAATTCAACAGTGCATTGTTAACAATGATAAATGGAGAGACATATTGCCTAATAATTAACAGATGTTTATCAGTGGAACCTATCATTGCAGAAACATTAAAACATTTCAAAATTCATCAAATCAATACAGATAATGAAAGGATCCCAAATGTCAACATGCTTAAAAATAGAAACAATAGATTAGATTTAAATATCGAAATCTTGTTGCTGTTCATGACAAGCTGGTTGTTAATTACTTATTACACTTTTGCTTTACTTGCGACCAGACTTTTTGCTAACTAAAAGTTGTTAAATTGTTAACTTACACTTGGAGGAACGTTTTTGTTTTATGACTTGTTGTCGGACGAGGCTGAAGAAGTCATAAGACGAAAACCTTTCCTCCAAGAGTAAGTTAACAATTTAACAACTTTTAGTTAACAAAAAGTCTGGTTGCAAGTAAAGCAAAAGTGTAATAAGTGATTGGATTTATCTAAAGTAATTACAGACCACATGAACACTGAAGAGAGACAGATGCTAACATGAATTTCAGAATATTGTGATATATTTCATAACAAAAACAATAACTTTCAAATATAACAGATGTTTTGATTAAAATAAACAGAATGTCATTTATAAACCTTTTTCTGAAACCATAATTTCACAATTACTGGGAGGCTTTTGAGGAAATACTTTATAAGACAAGTACCAAAAGCCATAGCTAAAAATCAGACTACAAAAAACTTGTGCAGTAGACAGGGGATATCTATCATTAATCTCATTCCTGTAGTACAATACTGAAAACACAGTGTTTAAAACATGGCCTTTCCAAACAGAAGCCACACAATTTACATAGACTTTCTGAAAATCAATACTTTCTCAGACATTTTGTAGGGTGATAAAAGGTTCTAAAATAAAAGTATACTTGGAAATGAAAGTTTAAAATTTAAACTTTTCAACTGCATGTAGTTTGTTGCATTTACCAAAAGGTGCAACACTGTAAGTCTGATCTTTAGTTGAAAATTCAGTATATAAAGCTATGTCATTTAAACCAATCATATGCCAGATATAGGGTTCATTACATAAGAACTCCTTGCAAGATTTTAGCATTAGACACCTATTGATTGTGGTGATTATAAAAATAATGTTTTTATTATTTTTAACCCTTTGATTTTAATCAATTGCGTGAGGGTTACAACCCTTAATAACCACTCATTATTTTTAACGTGAGATCGCACAATGGCCAGCGGGAGCATTCCCGTATATGTATGTTGTACCATTTCTCTCAGATTAGCATTGCCGTACCTTATGATGTTATCCTGTGTATTGTGCTGTAATCGGTTAAATATTTGCAATTATCTGTATAATAAATACTACATAGAGTACATGGTCACCATTCTTTTGTGTCCAAACTCTAGGAATAGACAATTGAATAATGAAGTTTTTTGTGTCCGAAGTCTATGGTTTTTCCAAGTGTTTACAGATCGTTTCGAACTTCGCGCGGTATTTTACAATACCATTGTAATAGGTGTTTTACGAAAAAAAAAGATTAACAGATAATTTTTAACAAAGAAATTATCAGTAAATGTAAGGTAAAGTTTAGTTAACATGGGAAAATAAGTTAGTAAAAAAATTAACAAATATTACTACAATTTAAAAAATTAGATAAAAATGAAGAGAAAAGAAAAAGTATAAAAATCTTTCAAGAATATGTTGCTCCCAGGAGCCATACAGGGCAGGCACAAGTTGCTAATTAGAGTTAAAATGGTTAAAAAAATTTAAATAGTGCTGATGTGTAGTATAAAAGGACCCAATTGTGGATTACAGAGCATGGAGTAAATTATAGTTTGTATATGTCACAGGAATTACAAACTTCAATATTAGTGAAATGAACTTTTAGTCATTTAGTTAGATTTGTGTTTAGTATTTTGTACAAAATTTATGAATGTTATTATTATTTCTCTTGTTTTTGAGGTGATTTTAAGTTGGATTTTGTGACATTGTTTTATAAAAGGAAATATTACTTTATAATTTATGTTTGTAACTATTGGCTTGTACTATATTTTAACAACGAAAGCATTGAAGTTTGTTTCGATCAACAAATTTTGGCATTTTATGGAATTAATTTATGTTGGTTGAAAAATTAATTATTGATGTTTAGAAAGTAAGTTTACATATTATAAATATAATATTAATTCCCCATTATCAGTAAATATTTCTGCCATCAATGTTATATAAAATGGGTATTTTATTCAGAACAAATACAATATAAAACACTACATCTCAATGCAAAATTCATAATTGTTAGCCATTAATAAAAATCATAACAATACTAAAAGAATTAATATAAGTATAATGTACAATAAATAACAAAAGTTTCTTATAGTTAATCCAGATTTCAATGTGAAATGCAGTTGACCAGTACATGGCAGTTCAAACTTTTTAAGCTTATTAAAAAACAATGCACAACAGTTTATTAACATAGTTATATAAACATACAGTACTACAAAACTTTGGGAATATTTTCAAATAACACACAAGCGAATATATGTCATGACTACCATGAAAATCAAAAGGGATCAAAATCACAGCCCTCCTTTTTGATTTACATATACATTTTAAGAATGCGTGTCTGTATATGTATGTATGTATATATATATATATATAAACACACATATATTAAAAATAAGAAATAAAAATGTAAATTTATAACTAGTTGGCTGGTTTGACTTATTTACATTATTCTATATACAAGTTAATGTTTCTTCATTTGAGCTGTTATATAATTGAATTGAGCTCAAAATTAATTACATTAAAACTACTTAAAAATATAATAAAAGCAGATGAGCTTATTGAAATAAGTTTCTTCATGACTAGGAATTAGCTAACACTGATATTGCAGCAGTATTGGTGTTTGCATATGATGAAAATATCTAATACTGAATTTAACACTCCAGATATCTTTTAAAGCATTACTTATCATGACTCATTTATATTAAAGTTTTATTCTACAGACAAACTAATAGTTTACAGGTTGTCTTGTTAAAGTATACAAAGTACATAGGTAACTAGTGAAGAAGCTTAACCTTATAAATTTTGAAATTAGAAGTTTATGGTTATTTGGTTTATTTTTAAAGGAATCAAACGCAAATATTTTACATTGTAATAAGAACTTTTTAGATATAAACAATATAAAATATCTAATAATAGTTCCAATACTAAGCAGCTAAATTGAAATTATTTTAATATTTTTTTTTGTATAAGACAAATATACTTTATAAACTCTATATTATAAAAAAAATATATATCAATAGTTAAATTGTTGCCGGTTAATATTATATGAAATTTTTTAATAAAATGAATGCTTAACTGTTTATTTATTCAAATCGACCAATTTTGAGATAGTTAAAAATAATGATTTTGGAACGTTTTTGAAAGTGGTTGATAACTTTAAGATTAAACATTATACATTTTATCGTAGGAAATAATTAATAATGGATATAAACCTGAATGATGATGATGATATATCACTTAAGTTAATTTTCTTTCATTGAATTGTAAATAACTAGCAAGTTTCACCGTTCTCAAAATGTATGTTTATCAGTGATGAGCCGTGGGATGTAGCTATGGAAGCACTGCTTCAGTATAAGGCTATGTTTAATTATAACATGTATTTATATAATAATAATAATACATGAGGCATTGTATTTATAATTGCTAACAAGAGGCATCAATGTACCTAAGAATTGGTCTGTGCACTTCAAACACATCAGGCATTGATTATGATTCTTGCCTGAAGCAAGATAGTAAAGAAGAGTCTACAGCTTAGGTTGGCAGACTCCACACTCAGAGATAGTATTCTGTGAAAAGGAGATGAGGCTGAATTAACAAGTGATATTATGAAGCTAGCTTCAACCAAAGTGTTGACCGAGTGAACCCAATGATTTCTGAACTCAAAAAAGAGGAAAGTAGAAACGTTTGTCATACTATCCATTATATTAGTGCATACTACTATATTGTATAATTATATATGTAATATGTCAATCAATCATTGTATATTATGTAGGTACATTAGTGTAGGTGTATTGTGTAGGTACATCAGTGAAGATATAAAATAAAACTCTATTGTGGCTGTGATTTGTTTGTTTCAATGGGAAATGTATTATTAAAATTCCTACATAAATTCCCTTTTTTCTCGACTTTTTGAAGATAAAAAGAAAGTTATAAAACTTGGTACGCCTACTGGAGGCTTAAAACTTAGTGGAGAGGTTTAAGGTTATCCCGGAATTTTTAATCTAGCTTCTATAAAAAATGTGACCACTTAGCGAGTATCACAGAGTAACAAAGTTTTTTGTTGGAACTGTTTGAGGAATATAGGAATACTAGTTGGACAGAAAGGATAAAAACTTATTCAAGAAATACCACTTGTTGCAAAGGCCATACACTGACTGAGGGTCTCTCACTTAGGTCTCATACCCATATAATGTCATCTATTGGCAGAAGTAAAATGTAAGGAGAGTGTTTCTGACAGTGTGATCAATATATTTGCTGCTAAGGACAGAAGATTGGAGTTTAATTATCTTTAGTTGGATTCAATCCCTCTTTAGTTCAGTGAAAACCTTTACATTAAGACTTTTTAAAACTTTAACATTTCTCCCTTTAAATAGACTACAGGCCCAACAGAAATAAAGTGCAACACTCAATAATCATTTTTCAGTCATTTCTTTAATATTTATTTATAAAAATATAAGTGTTCAGCTGTAGTAAATTAGTTACTTTTCATCATTTTATCACAACCTAAATAATAATTAATAACCCAATGTTATCATAAAACAGCCGGTTATGTAAGTCAGGTTACCCCACAGACGACCTTCTTTTTTGCCAGCCTCCCTGCTGTGTCGTGAGTATTGCTTCACTTATTAAATATACCCCTGCAATCCACTGTTGTTTATATGCTTTTGATCTTAGAAACTTTGTTACTGCTGACCAACCTCATTTAATTTTATCACATTGCTTTATGAAATGGATTTTTTTATAAGTAGATATACAGAGTTAGAAAAACAATGAAAGCATGTGAGAATGGACTAAAAGCAAAGTAAGAATGAAAAGCTGAGAAAGATTCTGTTGCAAGATTCAAATGAAAAAGAGTTTCTTTCTTTCTTTCTCATACTAGTAAAACATACACATAAATACAGTTGTTAACAGATCTGTTTGTATCTTATTGCATTAAAAAATAAACAAGAAAATTGAATTAATATTCAAGATGTAAGACAGAACTAAATGACAGGTGTTGATATATGAAATATTCTTCTAATTTTATATGTGGGCTATTTTTTTCAAGATCTAATCACTGACAAATTTAAAACTCCCAGATATATCTAATGATTCCTCTCTTAGATGTTTTACACAGTTTTTCTAGTATGGCTGTCAATTACATCTTCTAGGTCCATTCAATTATGAACATACAGCAAGCTTGTAAATATAGCTATATCTCCTGTCAAGTGTGAAGAGCATGTGGTAATTTGATTTCTTCAGGTTGAGGGGTCCAATGGTACCAAAATCCATTGATGAATAAATAATGTATATGGTGAAACTTTAAACCAGGATGTAATGTAGCCAGCAAAGGAATGAAGCGAGTGTCAACCAATGACCATGTTCAGCGAGTGGATCAGGCAATTCAAGTTCACAATTTATGTGATGTTTCTTTTCCTGAAATTTCAAAGTCAGCTCTTTATATAACTGTGAGTGAGTGAGAGAATTCAGTACAGCAAACTGTGTGTGGGATGTGTTCCCAATATGTTGTATGGCTATCACAAAATACAGAGAATTAAAGCACTACCTTAAGTTTTCCCCAGTAATACCACAGGAGATTTTTTGAACAAAATTGTCATAGGGAACAAGACATGGGTTCATTTTAAAACTGAAGAAAAATCTAAATACCAGATATATTCTCATTCACTCAACACAAAATTGAGTTCACAATCCATTTGACCCTTCACCCTGAATAAATTGAATTACTAAATGCATTTCACATTTGATGGGAGATGCTATTGCCGAAGCCATGTTTAAAACTGAACATACCCAAGTAATACAATTGACGGTCATATTAGAGAAGCTGCACAAACATCAGTGCTAAGGTTCATCAGAAATTTGTTGGGGTTTTAATTTCAAAACTGATTGGATCTTGAAAAAAATGCCCTCATATTTTCTTTTTTAATACAAGAAATAAAATGACTAAAAAGTAATGGATGGTGATTATGTAAAAGACAGGTGTTGATTTATAAAGTATTCTTAAAATATTGTTCTAAAAATATAATTTAACAAAGATAACAAATCTAATATTAAACATTAAAAAAATAATTGTATACTGTATATTTACTAGCATTTGCACTAGTTCAATGCTAAATAAGATTAGGCAATGATAACCTCAATAGGTTTTTCGCCTGAAAAAAAAAAGAAGCTAAATGAGATCTGGACTGTAACCACAGAATAATGCATTGAAATAGTGCACAAACATCTGATGACAAATTTAAATAAGTTAGTGGGTATAGGAGAAGATTTGGTAACTGTAAACAATTGCTGGTGCTACATAAAAGCTTTTCAGATTTACATATATTACTTAAAAATTACAGTTACTAGATATTTAATATAAACAGTGTATTACAAAAAAAACTCAAGATGAATATCAAAATAAAAACTTATGAAAGTTTATCACCACCAAAGTAAATAATTTAGACAAAATTTATACTTTAAATTATAATTGTAAAAACATAAATGTTTTTCACATAAGTAAATGTAGTAAAACACAATTTACTGTAAACAGTAAAGAGAAAACAGACAGTATAATAGATTGGAATTGTATGAAATCTTGAACATGCATTTTTTTACTCATCACCAAACTCTAAGAGCCTAAGGATATACGAGTCGTAGCTAAAGGATTAGTTTATACTCTAATTTGAGGGTTCTTTATGTAAATCATGGTTCTAATTATGATTAGTGTTTGAAAAGACTAAGTACATCTATTAGAACTTTAAATTAAGTAATGTGTAGTTTGCATGGTAACTATTACACTTTTCCCAATTAATTTACCATAAGATTAAAATAATAAAAACAGTAACATGTAATTTAGTATGACAACAATTAATAATATAGGTTGAGCAAATTTTTTTTAATGCAGTATATCCAAACTATAATTTAACGTAACACAACCAAATTGAAATTATTTCCTGGAAATGGTATTAGCTGTCATAGAATGTAAGAAATAATATTTTAGAACAAAATTGTTAGATCCATTTGGCTGTGTAGAAGTTCAACTATATTTGAAATTTTTTACTATCATAAATACTTACCTTGGTAATTTGTTTTTCCAGTGTAGATACACAATTGAAAAAAAAACAAAATATTGAATATATTTTGGATGCATAACATCCTTCACCAATCAAAGCATTCTTCTTCAGATTGACAAAGGATACTGGACACCTAAAATATTTTAAAGATTTTCTTTTCATTTGTATGTCTTTCTTATAAAAACAGTCCAGATTATTCCTAAGTATATCTAGGAGTGTTTCCTACCTAATACAAATAGAGTAATACCTCACCTAACTATCCTCAGTTTAGCGCTGATTTGTTATAATGCTTCTACGATTTGTATCGAAGGTCACCGGTGATTTGCATCGACAAGTCATAGTAGTTGGCAAAAACCTTGAGAACAGACATGCTTATCACTTTACAGGCACCGAATATGAGTCAGAATTTTGAACTGTCCTGTATAAATAAACATTGTAGGATTTTTATGACAATTATGTAGGTTAAGCCGTTCTGTCTCAGTTTTTTTAAGGGACTATAAGAACAGTCACTGTCTATTTTATTGAAGTTTACTAAGTATTAGTTTCAAACCGTTCCAACGTTTAAACTAAATAGGAAGTGTATCAGTTCAAATGTCTAATTACAAATGCTAAGGCAGTTAGAAGTGGAACAGTATTAAGCCGACAGGCAGTTAATTAATTTTAGCTCCATCTATCATCAGGCAAGTTCAACAAATTTTGAAAAGGTTAAAGCAACTGTAAGAAGAAAAAAATTGGTGATTATAAAAATTAACCTTTCTAGATATTAATTAGTTACACTAAAATAAAACAGAAAAAAACAATAAAAAAAAATATAATACAGTAGTGTATGCACTTATATGGAATGTACCCCATGTGATGACAACCATTCAACTGCACACAGTGCTGTTTCATTGAATACTGTAAGGCCCCGGAACACATCTACAGCGCTAGATAAGGTATACTACTAAATATAATACTAGACTGTACTATTAACATATATTTTCTAACATGTTTTTTCATACTGTAACCCTACATCTTGCAATTAAAATGATGTGCTATGCTTGTAAAATGTTTTTGTTTATTTCATATATATCTTATCTATAGAACTTTAAAAAAACTTCAAAGGTTTTTGAAAAAAAAAAGTTTTTTCACATAGTTTTTTAAATAACAAAAGAAATGTATCTTAGTAAAATGACAAATCTTTGTATGCCTCCAGAGTAAATATGAAAATTTTGTTTTTTAATATTTAATGGGTTACGTTTTATGTTTCCTGAATTATACAAATTCCATTGACTCAAAGAATTGGTTTCTATAAATTAAGTAAGCACGTTTCTTTAACATTATTAACCATGCTTAACAAATCTAAATAAAATTTTATGTTGGTGGTTACAATCATCTTGATTTCACTGATTAAATCATAAGTAATTACTTGAAGAACTAAGTAGCATATTAGGTTACTTTCAATGAGTAGCAGGTTAGTCTTCGTTAATGAAACAATGGTGCTAGCAAATAAGTTTTCACTTAGTCTTTGATGTAATTACTAATGATCTAATTACATGTTTCTAAAAACCAAAATTTTGTAAAATAATTCATTTTCAAGTAAAGCAAATAAATACAAATAAAAGTAAAGTAAATTTGTTAAAGTTTATTATATAACTCTATTTAAAAACTAAACTTCTTCACAAAAAAACTTTTTCAAAGAAAACTCATCTTTTGGTTAGTAAATTGACTAAATAAAATGTTAAAAGATTCAAATAAACCACTAATTTTAAAACAAATATAAAATTAAAACATAATAACACTATGTTCATCTTTGTTAACATCATAATCAAGCAATCATGACAAAACACTATAAATTTTGTACTCTTTCATCAATTATACAAGTATAAGGATACAAATAATTTAAATTTGGAATAAAATGTATCACACTTTTTTAAAGAGCACTGACTTATGAGTAATTATCATTAATGGTAAAAGGTAGAAAAAACTATAAATATGTTAAATAGCTGTTTCGATTTGAGATCTTCTTAGTAATCGTCGTCGTCACAAACGTCAAGAAAAACATCAAATGCCTCACGATTACAATTACCATCTGCACTGAACACATATTTGTGAAATGTGCCATCCAGGCAAATTGCTGAAACACAACATTTTACTCTGAACACACTTTTCAAATTATAAAAGAATTATATTTCAAAAAAATACCTATTCAACAGAAAGATCAAAATCCACAAATTTTTATTAAATAACTTTATTACCATAAAAGCAGTTTGGTAAACGTTTAGAAAACGATTAGATTTTATATATGTAAAATCATTTATTCTTTAAATATTGAAATATATTTAGGTACAGTATAAGTGGTTCTATAAGGATAAGGAAGACTTTCTACTGCTAATGGGGCATAAGGACATTGACTGGGAATCTGTCTAGAGTGGGAGTAGCGGTATTTCATTTCTCTTTCACATTATAGTTAGATTTAGTAGTAAGTTACCACTAATGATGTTACTATGGCTATTGAGTATATTAGGTGATTGAAATAAACTTTGATAATAACATTAATATAACTATGACTCATTTTTATACCATTTACATGGCTCATAAGCAACAGGGCAGTTCTACTCTACTTGGGCTCAGAGGTATTCAAGGAAGATAATGTGGTCAACACTGACCCTATTCATTAAGTTGTAATCAATATTTTAATGTAACTTCTATTTAGTATTTGTTGAGTCTTTTGGGCATGCTTATTTCAAGTATAGAATTCAAATGAGCCATAATCCATCTCTATAGTCTAGACCAGATATTTGTGTGCCTTAATACTACCTGTATTCTCGATTCTCCTTTTCATATAAATCACAGACGATCATGGTAATTGGATTTAATCAGCTTGTCTTAAAATACTGATCAAAACAAAACACTAATATGATCATTCCTTAAACGTGTCTTCTAGAAAGTGTTCGTAAAACTAATAACACATGGTTAAGACCAGTAATATTATTAAAAGGTTTCTTAACAATAAATGTTTTGCTGTAGATAACTCAATTTTGAATGAAAAATATCAGTCAAACTTTGATTCAGCATTTCACTAAAACAAAAAAAACAAAATGCTGAAATACAAGGTGTGTGTTCAATTAAGTAATGAGACTGATTATATAAATTCTTTTTATTCAAATAAAATTACAATTCTATATTGTCACTCTCAAAATAACTTCCTTCTGAAGCCACATAGACGGAGACGGTTCTTCCACTCCTCATAGCAGTGCTGGAACTCTGATACTGGAATAGCTTTCAGCTGGTCGGTTACAGCCATTTGAATGTTTTCAATTGTTCCAAAATGAGTTCCCTTGAGAAATTTCAACTTCGGGAAGAGGAAAAAATCACATGGACTTAAGTCAGGCGAATATGGAGGCTGAGGAGCCACAGGAATGTTTTTACTGGCCAAAAACTCAATGTACTTTTGGTCTTGCGAAAGGTTTTTTGGAACCATTTTGAGCAGATGTTTCTCATCTCCAATTCATTAATCAAAATCTGATGAATGGTGGTGTGAGTCAAATTTAACTCTTCCCCGATCATTCTGACAAGTCAACCGACGATCTGAACGCACAAGATCCCGGATTCTGTCAACATTTTCATGGGTTCTTGAAGATGAAGGCCTTTCGCTTCGTGGTTCATCTTTAATTAATTCTCTTCCTTCTGAAAATGCCTTAAACCACCGAAAAACCTGGGCTCTCGACAAAACACTATCTCCATAGGCTTTCTGAAGTTTAGCAAGAATTTCCGTTGCACTGTGCCCAAGCCTGAAGCAAAACCTGATAGCACACCGTTTTTAGAAAAAGATGTCACTCATTTTTAAAACGCACTAAAAAAACCTTTCTCATAGCAAAATTCACTACGTACAGTGCAATATCTCTAGCGTCTTCAAACATGTACTGGATGTGTATAAAATGTTTATATTCCCTACCATGCATGCTCTGTGTCTCCAGTGTTGCCAGATCGAACACTAGAAAATCAGTCAAATTACTTAATTTACACACCTCGTATAACTTGCTTATTTACTAGCACAGGACAATCTGTGCAGTACAGCTTATTTAATTCCCAATATAACATTCACTATTACAGCAGAACTACTAACATATAAAATCTGTTACTTTTTCCCTGCACAAAGTAATTTTCTGGAATAGTTGCTAGAACTAAAAACAAAACATCTATTTTTTGTTAGCTATTTTAAACATTCTCAAGTTATTTTCACAGCAAATGTTAATAACAAGAACCAGATGAAATGAAATAAAACTACTCACCAATGACTGAATTTCGAGAACCGAATGCACAAATGCATGCACATTCTGGAGGCACTGTGAAATTTGCCAAGGCCCACTGGGATTCTACATAGTTACCAAGGAAACTAATCTTCGAAAATCTAAACAGCAACAAAATATTCAATTAATACTTTTTTTATTACACTTTTGCTATTACTTGCGACCAGACTTTTTGCTAACTAAAAGTTGTTAAATTGGAAACGTTTTCGTCTTACGACTTCTTCAGCCTTTAGTTAACAAAAAGTCTAGTCGCAAGTAATAGCAAAAGTGTAATAAGAATTAACAACTAGCTCGTCATAAACAGCACCAAGATTTCAACCTTTTTTATAACTGGGAAGGATTAATTTTTTTTTATATCCAGTCATACATGAAAGATAAAAATAATTTAAACATTTCAACCCAAGTGTATAAGTTCGAAATACAGAAAACTGCTTACGTTTAAGTTAGAAATGCTTTTTTTTGTGTGTGAGCTAAATAAATGAAGGTAAATTAGGTTCAAAATAATCAAACTAATGTTTTTTCTAAAGCCAATGTTTTTTTAATAATAAAAAATCTTCAGTAAAGTTACTTGGGAAGTAAAGAAAGGAACATGATAACTGCTTATAGACATGGTTACTGAACATTTCGAATTTGTTCAAGCTGCTTCTTTAGTCTTAATTCCACCAGGTGTAATAAAAGACCATTGCATTATCTCTTAATGTTATTCAATACAATATTAAACTATAAATATTTCTGCCAATACTAACTTGTCTACATAAACAAAAACTAACTAAATAAAATGTAGGTTAGATGAGATACTAAATTTGGAGACAAGACACAAATTTCACAAGCATGGAAGTTTAAACCCTACTGTTAGAATGACACTATTCCATTGCACTTAGGCTATTGTCCAGTCAATGAAGTACGTATTTGTTAATATAAATGCAATTTATTTTAAGAATTAAAAATATGACATCTACAGAGATCAAATTCCATTGGATTGTTAATGGGACAAAGACTTACCTTAGTAATGGTCTTAAGGGTCTGTCTTCATTAAATTGATATAAAAAAGGAACATTCTAAATATTTTCAGGAGTACTTTCTTTGTCAATTGAATGAAAGTGTGATGAAAGATTTAGATAATGAGATACGTTCACTCATTTCATTCCAACGTTGTGTTATATGTCTATGTTGCTGATGAATTGCCAATTATTCAATGGTCTGACTGTTCGAAGACCAAGCAAATTAGCATGAGACTGTCACTTATTGAAGATGAGTATCAGCCAAGAAGGAAATCCTTAAAGTACTTGGAGCTAGTATACCAGCTCACCAAAATTAATGGCACAGCTGGTAATTGCAATGTAATTTATAAGTTGGAAAATGGCAAATGTTATGTTTTGAATTATGATGATGGGTGCATGAATTTTGTTTAGCATTTTTGATTTTTAATTCAACTCATCTCTAGTTAAAATTTATAAAAATCACTCCAAAGTTCTGCATTCTTATAGATACTCTAATTTGGTCAGTGAAACTGTTTGAGAGCATTTGCACTATTTTGCGTTCTGAAAATATGTGACTCATATATCTATGGATCAATACTTGATTTAGCATTTAGCTACACTGTTTAGCTCCTCTTTGTATCTCTGCACTCAAACACTGTTTCAGGAATTTTGCCTTGAAATTTTCTACGTCCCTAACATCCTCTTTTACTATTTCACATCACTTCGCACTCAGTCTTTCAAAACACTGTTCTACTAATTTTAAATAATTGGGACCTTGATCTCTCCTTTTACAATAGTTATCATAATATTTATTGTTTAATAGTTGTCATATTTGTTCTTGGAATTTTGGAGGGTTTCTATTAATGACGTAAAATATGTACTGGGTTTTTGTGCTTTCTGACCAATATAATTAACATTTATTAAAAAAAAAACTGATTGAAATTGTAATTTTGTAGATTTTCAATAGGCCTGAATTTAATTTCTACATTTTATCATTAAATTTAGTGTTGTCTAATTGATGTTTGCCAATTTGTGCTCTATGATTATTAGTATTGGTCTACCTCATCGCTAAAGTTTTGACTATTTTCAAAATTTCTTGTGTGACTTCAGTCTTGGCCTCTTTTAATTTCTTTTCCATCAAAACTCTCAATTTGCATTTTGATAACATTTTCGATTTTCTAATTTTTGTATTCTGGTGTCAATGGTTTTGATGTAGTGTTCGGATTTGTTTCAAAATAGGATTTCCATTTTTTTTGTTTTTTTTGTTCTATTATATTGGTGATTAGATTTTTCATTTTAACCATATTCTCAATTCTTCAACAATTTGACTATTCAAATTGGCATATGGACTGCCACTTAAGACGAGTAACAGCCAAGTAGGAAATCCTGGAAAGACCTGGAGCTAGTGAAGCAGCTTACCAAAATGAAAGACTTAGATGGGATTGCCAATATAATTTAAGGTACAAAACATAGACGTCACTCTGTTAGGTACATTACCTTAAACACCAGGTATTTTCTTCGGCCATTAAAATTTTAATTATACAGTTCATTATTGTAATTTTATTATTATTATATTTGAACTTATTAATAATCAATTAATATCCATCCTTTAGTTATTAAATTACTGAGTAATATTTAATTAATTAAATTAAGTAAATAATTCTTAATAATAACTTCATAACAGTACAACTCAATCACCATGACTACTGAATTCCAAATTAATTCCTACCTCTTGAGTTACTCAGGACGCAAATCATTTAATCTACACTGGGTTAAACTCACTGGTTATATTATACTCAAATTAAGTTACATAGAGATTTTAACTTAATGTCATATAAGTAATAAATTAGATGAATTAAATTTATTGATCATTATATTAAATATTGAATACAAAATAAATTTTATCATATTTTGGTTAATATATAATAATTATATTATTATATATTATAATTATATTATTTTGTAGCCTCAGTTTATTGAGTTATTAAAAAAATAATACAAATATAAAAATTATGATTAGTTAATATTTCAATTAATTATTCTACCATTAACATGTTAAGAGAGGTTTGTATGTTTACATTATGAACTTTTTAATAATTTTTTAAAAAATCACTTTAATATTAGTTTATGACTATCCGAACTTTAAAGTTCGTAAATTTGTAAAAACTTACTGAGACAGAATGTTTTTGATCGTTATCTCAGTAAGTTTTGTAGAAGTGATGTAAACTAATGTAGAAGTGATTAATTAAGTTTCATTGAACATAATGGACTACAAATTTCAAGATTTTTATATTGAGAAATGCAATCTCTTACAATATTACTATGACAAAAATACCCAACTATTTTACTTTGAACAACTAATTTTACTTCATTTTTTTGTAGTTTTACAATTATCAGGCAATATGGCTATTATTGCCTAAGAAGGATAGGAAAGGATTTTAAATCCAGCTGCTGGATTA
The DNA here is from genome assembly GCA_036971475.1 of Prosapia bicincta. Classification (NCBI taxonomy): domain Eukaryota; kingdom Metazoa; phylum Arthropoda; class Insecta; order Hemiptera; family Cercopidae; genus Prosapia; species Prosapia bicincta. Next base: position 122,968,888 of record JBAIZL010000004.1, on the reverse strand, counting down.
TTCTTGTTACGTAGAAACATGTAATTATAAAAAAAATTATTTACTAATAAAAAAAAAATTATTTTAAAACTAGCGTTGCCCGGCACACGTACTGCGCCAGAAATCATAATTTCCTAATAAGAAAAGCAAATCAAACATCTAAATAATTATATTTATATCTAAATCATTTACTGAAATGATAGAGGATAGACAATGTTTCTCTTCATTACATTAGGCATTTGACATACAAATTTTAGGTGTCCCAACACCTATTATGAGCATGCAACATATAATAGTAGGTGATGAAAGCTTGAATGTTCCAAATTTAATCCAGCAATGGTCTTTGAGTGTCCTTGTGCCTTGTTTATGGTTATTGTGAATGCAAGACGCAAAGGAAAGCAGTCGTTTGAAATCAATAGGTAGATCTGATGAAATCGTCAGTATTCATGGAATTAAGACCATCTCTCCTTTGAACTTGCCACCTCTGATTTGTGCCTGGATTAAGTTGGGAGTCATTTTTTGTGTGGTTAGTCTGGTTCTGTTCCACAGCTTTGGTGGATTCAAATTTCGGAATAGTATAATCAGAAATCCAACTTTTAATATCAATAAGTACACCATCCTGGAAATATGTTAAGCAGTCCTTCCAAATTTCATTAACTTCTGTTCAGTGTATTAGGCGTTCATTAGACATATACATACACACATCAGTTTTTGAATCATCCTAAGCCTCTGGGGTAAAGCCCTGTGGACAGATCTACACCAAACTTCACATGAACCATCTTGATAATATCTTAAACAATCCCTTCAAATTATATTAACTTCCACAAATGTTTAGTGGTTTAGGCGTCCATAAGATACATACACACATCGGTATTTGAACCATCCTAAGCCTCTGGGGCGGAGCTGGGGAGTTTATGTAAGGATCTACATACACTAAACTTCACATGAACCATCCTAAAATTATAGTAAACAATCCTTCCAAATTTTATTAACTTTCTGTTCAGCGGTATAGGTGTCCATGAGATACATACACAGATACATTCATTTATATATATATATATATATATATATATTGTAACATTTTGAAGTAGTATATATATAAAAGGCACTTACAAAATAAGATAAATATATATAAATAAATTCAGTATGTAAAAAAATTACTAAAATATACCAGTAACGAAATGTAAACATAACCTAATTTCACTTGTGTAGAAAATGCACATGGCCACATTTTAGATCTAATCACAAGATTTTATATAAAAAGAAAAAAAAACACACAAATCACTATTTATAAGAAAATGTATTAGAAGTAATTGATAGATAACAATGTAAATAGAACAATAGAACGATATAAATACACTTTAAAACTTTCAAACAGCAAGCTAGTGAATGTTCTGTAGTAAACAAGATGGGAGAACGAGTTTGTGCAGTTGCGTGCGCATTGACCGGCAAAAGATATTCGTTTTAAATATTTCTCGTGGAGATATAATCTAAAACAGTTTGGAAAATAAGATTTAAATGCCATTGTTTTGCAAAGAAATTTAAGTGCAGTTGTTAAGAAGAAGAAGTGTATCAGAGGCAGTGAACATGACATCCGTAAAGCTGTTAGAAGGAATAAACGAGAAAATAGTGGAATTTGACGACTTGGCCATTTTGTTGCTAAAAAGGCAGCGTCAGTTAGTTGGAACAGAGCATGTGGACGAGGCAGACGTGTTCAGAATTGGCTGTGGAAATTTTATTTTTTTAACTGGTGCGGAAAGTGCAGTATCGTATTCAAATCATAATTACAGAATAACATTAAGCCAAATCATTGAACTGATCGATTAAGAAGACGTTATTCAGGAAATTTTTTAATTAGTAATCAAATAACTTTTAAGAAAATTTAGCTTGTAAGATTTGTAACTTAGATATATTTTTGAAAGTGCCAACTCAAATTTTATTATTCAAAATTTAGAAAACCCACCTATTAACCCGAGATAAGGAGAGCTCAAGCTCAAATTAAAGTAATTAAATTAAATTCAATTAATATTAAAAATTTATAACTAAACTTCTTGCTGCCATAAACAAATTTTAGACTTAGGCTAATAAAGCTTAATTTTTTGTAATTCTTTGTGGATGAAATAAGACTTTGTAATTAGTAAGTGACTTTATAAAAGAAAATAAGGAATGTCATATTAAGATATTAAAATTTTTGTAACAAAAGCAGCATTGAATCATTATTCCTTTTAACTTATAAATTTTTATTAAGACTTATAAAAGTGAATTTTACCAAGTATTACATTTGGCGCACAAACGTGGGGCTCGATTATAAAAAAAAAAATTTAAGAATTAACCTTAAGGCACTTTAGATAAGATTATTAATTAAATATTTGTATTAATATTGTTTACTTTTCAGGACTTTGCAACCATAAGTCAATAATTTTTTTATTTTCAAAATTTAAATAGCATAAAGGGGAATTTTGAAATTTTAGATAAAGAAATAAAAAAAAATGGAATCTGAAACAGGTACATATAATTTAAGGGGGGGAGAAAGCGAAAAAAACAGAAAAATTAGAGGAATATAACAAACATAGTAGGTCTAGGAAGGGTACAGCAATTGAGGAAGCTGCAAAAGGAAAATATGTGACATTAAAAGAAAAAATAAATGAAAAAGAGGAAGAAGCTACAATAGGCCTAATAGAATTGGAAAAAGAGACAAGCCTAGAAATACAAGAGACAGAAACGGAAGGCACAGATATGCCTATAGAAGAGAGTGAGGTGGAAACCCAAGTAGATGAGGCTAGGGGATTACCACTGATGCAAACCCAACAGGAACGGGGAAATAATGAGAAAGTAGATTTAAGGGATATGATGAGGACTTTAATGGAAATGAGTGTAAACATAAATAAAGGGAGAGAGGAAATGAAGGATATAAAGGAGGATATAAGGGAAATAAACAAAAAATTAGAGGAAGATAGAGATGAAATGAGAGAGATGAAGGAGGATCTAAAATTAATAAAAGATGAAATTAGGGAGGACAATTGGAAAATGATAGAGGATATGAGGGAACAGTTGAGAACAGAGAATAATGCTGTAATAGGAGTTATGAGAAGAGACTTAGAGGAGAACATTAAGGAGAATTTTGAGGAAACAAAAAAAAAATTAGCTGATGTGACAGAAATTAATAAGAAAGAGATAGAGAAGGTAGAAAATATAACAATACAGAACAGGGAAGAGTTAAGAGTTTTAAATAGGGAGATAGCGATTGAGAAAAACAATAATAATGATAGAATTGACCGATTGGAAACAGAAGGAAGGAGGAATAATGAGAAACAAGGGGAATTGACCCAGAAAATGGAAAAGGTAGAAAAAAAGGTGGAAGAAAGTAAAGGAGGAGAAGGCCTAAGGATCATACAAGTGTCTTGCGGGAATCAGGAGGAGATGCCCAAATTTAATGGGAGGAATGGTAACCCTATGGAGTTCCTCAAAAGACTGGATAGGTATGTGGAGAGAAAATTTGAATGTAGGACAGGGGAAAGATTTGAAAATGAATGGAGAGGAATCATAGATAGAGCTTTGGAAGTAGGAGCGGCTAGATGGTGGGAATCAATCAGAGAGGAGGTGGAAAATTTCGCGGATTTACAAGATAGATTTATAGAAAGATACTGGGCCAAAGAAATACAGGAAGGCATTAAAGAGAGAATAGAAAATGAAAGGTATATTGAGGGAAATGGAAGAGCCAGAGCAGATTATTTCATAGAAAGAGTCATAGTTTTAAAGAACATGACACCACCGCAAAATGAGGAAGAGATAGTCCGGAGATTAAGCCGGCATTTTAATGAAAGGATACAGTTGTCAAGAAGAGTGCAAAATATAAAAACGATCCGAGAGATGGAAAGGATGCTGAATGAGGAGGACATAGAGGAGAGAAATAAGGAAATAAGACAGAGAAACAGGGGACCATGGAATAGGCCTACCTCTAGAGAGGAACAGAATGGAAATAGATTTCCACCCAGAAGGGGTGAGGAAGGGATGAGACAGCAGGGAAATAGAAGATTTCCAGGACCAGGAGAATTGTATAGAAGGAATGAATATAGGAATGAAGGGCGGCCATATGTCCAGATTTTTAACAGAAGAATAGATAATCATATGAGGGGGAATGTTGAACCAAGACCAGGGCAGGAAAATAATCGAGAAAATAGAGGAGACAGAAATTACAGAACCAATGACAGGAGCCAGAAGGAAGTAAATCAGATAGAGACAAGGAGATGTGTGGGGACAAGGAAAGAGGATGGTGCACATAGTCAAACGGAAAACTAGAGAACACTGGTATCATCGCCTTGGATCAGGAAAAGGAGCATCAAACAGAACAAAAGAGGGTGCCAGTGATAAAATTTGATAAAAGCTCCTACGATAAAATTAAGTTAACTATAAATAATGTATTAATCAGTAGAAAATTTTTAGAACAAGAAGATGAGGAGAGAAATTATAATTTAGGAATTGAAAAAAAATAATAAACCCAGAGATAGAGATTAAGATGGAAGATACAAGTTTACCAGCATTAATAGACACAGGCAGTAACGTAACATGTATCCAGGAGAAATGGATGTTAGAGAATAAAAATAAAATAGGAAAAATAGAAATCCTACCAATAAAAAATTTAACCATTCAGACTGCAACAAATAAGAAAACTAAAAAGATAAACAAAACGATCATGGTAATAGGAGAAATAGGAGGGGTAAAATATCCGTTTCAATGCCTAGTGGTGCCAGGCTTATTGAGAAAATTTATTATAGGTACGGATATGTTGATGGATGTGGAGGCACAACTTGATTTTGGAAAATGGGAGATGGAGTTTAAATATGAAAACAAATCATATAAATCAAAAATGAGTGTAGATGGGCAGACAAAATTTAAAGGGGAGATGAATAATTTTGAAAATGAGATGGAGGAGGAATTGAGTTGTGATGAACAGGAAGGGATGGATGATATGGAAAAATGGGAAGAATTTGAAACTTTTGGAAACCAGAGTCAAAATTATATTAAAATTGTACAAGAGGAGGGAGAGATAAAAAAAGAGGATATTTTTGAAAGAATAGGGAATGAAGAGGTAACTGAGGAACAAAGACAGGAGATGAGTGATTTAATAGAGAAGTATAAAGAAGTATTTTCAGACCAGCCCGGTTTATGCACTGCATATAAACATAAGATTAAAGTTAGGGAAGATGTACCATTTTACCAAAGAAATTACCCAATTCCTACAAAGTACCAAGATCAGGTACAAGAAGAGATAGAGAAAATGTTGAGGTTAGGTATAATTGAAAGAAGTACTAGTCCATATATTAATCCAATAGTCCCAGTCATCAAAACCAATGGGAAAGTTAGATTATGTTTAGATGCAAGAAAACTAAATGAAATTATAATTCCGGATTATGATTGCTATAGAGGAATAAATGAGATTCTACACAGAGCAAAGAGAGTTAATTGGTTGAGTACCATGGACCTCACTAACAGTTTCTGGCAGGTTGAATTGGAAGAGGAGTCAAGAAAATATACTGCATTCCAACATAGAGGGAAAACATACCAGTTTGTTGTTACACCCTATGGATTGAAAACATCTCTAGCAGCATTGGCAAGAGCTATGGACAATATTATGAGGGAGGAATTAGAAGATTTCACCTTAATATATGTAGATGATATAGTCTGTATGTCTGAGACATTTGAGGAGCATAAAAAACACCTAGAAAAGATCTTCCAAATTTTTTTAAAAAACAACATGACCATTAAATTTGATAAATCAGAGTTCTGTAGAAAAGATATTTCATTCTTAGGGTATAGATTGACTACAAATGGAGTAAAAATGGATGAAGAGAAGGTTAGAGCTATATTAGAATTTCCCTCACCTAAAAATCCTCGACAGTTAAAAGGTTTTATTGGAATGGCTAATTATTATAATAAATTTATAGAAAAATATTCAGAATTTGTACAACCATTATTAAAATTATTATCTAATAGAAACAAATTTATTTGGACAGAAGAGGAGGAGCGAAATTTTATTAAATTAAAGAAAAAATTTTTGGAAACAAATGTACTTACTCACCCAGATTACCAGAAAACATTTTACCTACAAACAGATGCCAGTGAATATGCCATAGGAGGACACATCTATCAGATTGATGAAAAGGGGGAGAAAAAGGCAGTAATGTTTATGAGCCGCACATTAAAAGGAAGTGAAGTTAAATATTATACCACTGAGAAGGAATTACTTGCTATATTGTTTTGTCTGCAGAAAGCAAGACAGATCATCCTAGGAAGAAAAATTGTGATCCAGACTGACCATCAGGCCTTAACTTTTATTAAGACTTGTAAAATTTTAAATTCAAGATTGCATAGATGGATATTACTAATGCAAGAATATGATTATACTATTGAACACTGTAAAGGAAAAGAAAATGTAGTTGCAGACCTATTAAGCAGGAACCCTTGTGACAAAAATAAGTTTGAAAGAAGAGACCAAAATTCAGAATTACAAATAAATTATATAGAAAGAGTTATGGATATGGAAATGTGTACAAAATTTAAAGAATTTAGTAAATTACAAGTAGAAGATTTGGAAGTTAGAGAAATAAAAGAAAACATTCAAAATTATCCTCAAAATTATAACATTATTAATAACTTAGTATATAAAAGAAATAGGGAAAGTTGGAAAATAGTAGTACCAAAGGGAATGATTAAAGAAATAGTGGGTACTTGTCATGAATATTACCTGCATGCAGGAGCTAAGAAATGTCATACCATATTATCAGAGAGCTTCACTTGGAAGAAAATGGGAAAAAGCATTAGGGGAATTATTAAAACATGTAATATTTGTCAAAGAGCTAAAAATGTAACCCAAGGTAATATTGGAGAGATGAAAGGGATCCAAGTGGAAAAACCAAAGGAGCAATTGTCAATTGATTTTATAGGACCATTTCAAAGAACTGTAGGAGGCTATAAGTATTTATTAGTAATGTTAGATGTATTTACAAAATTCGTTCAAATCTATAAATTGAAAAAGGCAACCACAGGGGAGGCAATTAAATGTTTAGAAAATTATATAGAAAAATTCGGGAGAGTAGAAAGAATACAGACTGATCATGGAACCCAGTTTAATAATAAGAAATGGCTGGAGTATATTAAAAATAGAGAAATGAAACCAATATTTTCTCCAATAAGGAGGCCACAAAGCAATATCGTTGAGAGGGTGAATAAGGAGATCATTAGATGTTTGAGAACATATTGTCATCATAACCATAGAGAATGGGGAAAATATGTAGAGGTTATTAACCAGGCAATTAATGAAATTCCTCATGAGACTACAGGATACACACCTAACCAGCTACAACTAGGAATTCAGGATGAAAGGTTTTGGCAAAAGGAAATAAAAAATTTAGGCTGGAGTTCAAAATTAATAAATTTAGAAAGACATTTAGAAATTGCTAGGAGTAGAATTAAGAAGAAGGCTCATAAGAGAGCAGAGAAATTTAATAAAACTCATAAAATAGAAGAATTAAATGTTGGGGACAAGGTATTAGTAAAAGAAAATTGGCAACCACAGGGTATAAGAGGTGAGATGGCAAAATTATTTTATATATATGATGGACCTTATGTGATCACCAAGAAATATGGCAAGGCGACTTATGAAATCAAAGATGCGAGAAGCAATAAAATTAGAGGAATTTTCCATATTAGCTTGTTAAAGAAATTTTATGAACCAAGGGAGGCACACCAGGGAGAATCAGATAAATTTCAGATTGAACAAATTAAATAGTAAGGGAGAAGTCGAGAGAAAGGAAAATAACAAGGGATAATAAGATGGTAACAACAGGAATGACTCAGGAGATATTAAATATAGGTAAAGGAAGCAATATGAATAAACTCTAGGTGACTATGTGTATAAGAAAACGTTAGCAGGAGATAAGTTTTAAGGGATGGTAACTATATCTACGATAATTTATTGGAAACTTCGTCGAATAATGAATAAAAATAAATATGAATCTATGTTAATAAATATTGAAGCATCGTTGTAATAAAAATATGGTAATTGTGTATTTAAACTTCGTCGTATTGTAAGGGAGAATCTGCGTTGATAAATAATGGAACTTCGTCGTATATATAATATATTATAAAAGAAATATGAATCTATGATAATAAATATTAAAGCATCGTTGTAATAAAAATATGGTAATTGTGTATTTAAACTTCGTCGTATTGTAAGGGAGAATCTGCGTTGATATATATAAGTGTTGAAACAAAATTTATATTCGTTGATATAGGGACAGAGTAATCGAAGGAGCTATAGATATGATCAAATAGAGGATATGGGATTGCAACCTTTAAAAAAAAAATATTAGATGTTAAACTTCATACAAAATAAACTGAAATGATATAAGAAAATAATTGAACTGGATATGGAAAAATAAAAATAAAATAGGAAGAAGGGATGAATGAATAAGAACAAGGACCTAATCTACAAACAACCTAGACATGCTATGACTCGGTTAGGCTAAAATTAAAAAAAAAAAAAAAAAAAAAAAAAAAAAACACTGTGTCAGAAGATAGATTATATAGATAAATAAAAAGACTTATGATTGGAAAGATTCCATTCTATTAAAATTAAGATAAAGAAAGAAAAAGAAAAAGTTTATAAAATAGATTCTAAGAATCAGAAAATGATGTACTAGATGTTAAGAGATAAGAGGATTGTTGATTAAATGTTAATTGTTAATTTATTGTATTGTTAGGAGTTAAGTATATCATATGTAATTAGAGGGCAGCAGACAAGCAAGAAGGATAGAGTAAGAGTTTACTCCCCAAAATGTGAAAATTGAGATAAAAAAAAAGGAATTTTGGAATCAAAATTTTTTTTTATCTAAATTTGGGGACTATGTAACATTTTGAAGTAGTATATATATAAAAGGCACTTACAAAATAAGATAAATATATATAAATAAATTCAGTATGTAAAAAAATTACTAAAATATACCAGTAACGAAATGTAAACATAACCTAATTTCACTTGTGTAGAAAATGCACATGGCCACATTTTAGATCTAATCACAAGATTTTATATAAAAAGAAAAAAAAACACACAAATCACTATTTATAAGAAAATGTATTAGAAGTAATTGATAGATAACAATGTAAATAGAACAATAGAACGATATAAATACACTTTAAAACTTTCAAACAGCAAGCTAGTGAATGTTCTGTAGTAAACAAGATGGGAGAACGAGTTTGTGCAGTTGCGTGCGCATTGACCGGCAAAAGATATTCGTTTTAAATATTTCTCGTGGAGATATAATCTAAAACAGTTTGGAAAATAAGATTTAAATGCCATTGTTTTGCAAAGAAATTTAAGTGCAGTTGTTAAGAAGAAGAAGTGTATCAGAGGCAGTGAACATGACATCCGTAAAGCTGTTAGAAGGAATAAACGAGAAAATAGTGGAATTTGACGACTTGGCCATTTTGTTGCTAAAAAGGCAGCGTCAGTTAGTTGGAACAGAGCATGTGGACGAGGCAGACGTGTTCAGAATTGGCTGTGGAAATTTTATTTTTTTAACTGGTGCGGAAAGTGCAGTATCGTATTCAAATCATAATTACAGAATAACATTAAGCCAAATCATTGAACTGATCGATTAAGAAGACGTTATTCAGGAAATTTTTTAATTAGTAATCAAATAACTTTTAAGAAAATTTAGCTTGTAAGATTTGTAACTTAGATATATTTTTGAAAGTGCCAACTCAAATTTTATTATTCAAAATTTAGAAAACCCACCTATTAACCCGAGATAAGGAGAGCTCAAGCTCAAATTAAAGTAATTAAATTAAATTCAATTAATATTAAAAATTTATAACTAAACTTCTTGCTGCCATAAACAAATTTTAGACTTAGGCTAATAAAGCTTAATTTTTTGTAATTCTTTGTGGATGAAATAAGACTTTGTAATTAGTAAGTGACTTTATAAAAGAAAATAAGGAATGTCATATTAAGATATTAAAATTTTTGTAACAAAAGCAGCATTGAATCATTATTCCTTTTAACTTATAAATTTTTATTAAGACTTATAAAAGTGAATTTTACCAAGTATTACAATATATATTGTAACATTTTGAAAATAGCAAGTAAGAAAGGCACTATATATAATATAATATAAATATGTAAGTAAATTCAAACCATAAAATAACCAATTATGAAAAAAAGAGAAAAATGTAAACATAACCTAAACTGGCAAAATCGTAATATTTAATCAAGTTTAGAACAATAACCACTGTAAAACAAACAATATAATAGAAACAATTTAATGTGTAACAGTTTAAAAAGAACACTAAAACAATGTAAATAAAAATAAAAGCCTTTAAGTGTTAAGAAAAGTGAAACCTTGTTAAGATTCACAAAAGTTGACCAAAACTGGATGAACTAGCGTATAAAGTAAGATGCGCACGCATTGTGAATAGAACAGCTGACAATTTAAACGGAGATATAATATTTAAATGCAGTCACCTGCGAAGAAATTAAAATCTAGTTATTAAGAGCATGAAATGTACAGAAGGCAGTGAATACAGCATCCGTAAAGCCGGTAACAACAATTAAGAAAAGGAAATAGTTTGTTCTAGCCATTTTTGAAATGCTTAGTTAGCATGGCTTCAGTCCTACACACCTATTCAAGCAAGACGGACGTGTTTCAGAGTTGGCCAGCAAAATTTAACGAATTCAAGCTTGGTGCGGGAGTGTTGGTCTGGAATTGAATTAACACTACGGAATACTTACAAGAAAATAAAATAAAACTATTTATTTAAAAAAGATATTATTAAATATTTGATAAAAGGCTGAAAAGTGGAATCTGCAATCTAAAACACTTAAGTATCTAGGCTAGATCCATTAATATATTTTGAAATTTTGCAATCAGACATTTATAAAAGAAAAGAAATTAGAGGAATTTATTATAAAATTAAACTATAAAAGAAAACATTTAGAGAAAATATTAAGGAACAATTTTACTTAGAATTAGATTGATTTGTAACATAGTTTATAACATTTAAAGATTAGATTTTTTTTGTTCTTGTACTTTAGAGTGCTAAATAAGATTTCAGTATTCAAATTTTAAAACCCACCAGATAACCCGAGATTAAGAGAGCTTGTGCTAAATCAAAATTGAAATCAATTTAGGCTAAATTAAATAAAAACTGTTGCTGCCCAAAAGAGAAATACAATTTAGAATAATAAGAATTGTAATAAAAGAGGAAACTTATAGAAAATTGGTAAAACTTTATAAAAGAAAAAAAAATTGTAATTTATTAATAAAACTTATAATTGTTAAGAAAGTGTTTTATTATGATACATTAAACTTGTTATAAAAAAAGGAAAGCTCTAGAAAATTTATTTATCTTAAAATAAATTAGAAAAGTTGCTAACCTACCTTGATTGAAATATTATTAGAAAAATTACATTTTAAAAACTTCATTCATAATATCATAATAAAAGAACTACTTACAATATATAGACAGAAATATTAATATTAGATTTACAACTAATATAAATATGTATAGGCCTATAGATATGTCAGAAAGCAATATTAAGTTTCAAAATAGAAAGCGAATTCCCTTGCAATTTTCGCTTTTCCTTTCTATGTATGGTTTGATCTATTATTTTGTTTGTTACTATTTATATTTTTTCCTGTCACTAGCATTGTGTTGTAATTTCTTTTCACTTTCTTTTCGCATTGTCCGTTTGTGAAGCAAGGTTCGATACCGTTAATCCAGTATGTTTATTCTTTTCATTCTATCTTAATCCTTCAGCAATATTGTGTGGTAACCATGGCAACAATTTAAGGTTGTTCAATGGAGGTTTTGCAACAACCCAATGGGAGTAAAAAAAAATCATATACTTCTAGCCATGGGAAAGTTGGCTCATGCCAAAAGCGCTAAATTTTAAACATGAAGATATTCCGTTCAAATCCAACCTAGACCTCTCAAATTTTTATCATTTAATTATTGATGAAATATTTGAAAAAAATTGTGTTAAGATGAACTGTCATCCTCTAAAAGTTAAAAAAATGTATTTCAATTTAATAGGATGAATAAAAACTTATTTGATTAAAGATTGAAATTTTCTACAAGATATATATCGAGAGAGCGCAAAAAAATGAGGGGGCAGAAAATTTATAATAACTAAGGGAGAAACAAAAAACAATAAATAAAACATGGTATATTAACCAGCCATGGAAATATAAGACCAGATGCAGTATATGTAAATTTCATTAAGCAAAAATATTAAACAGCATAAAGACTGCTTTAAAATATAAACTCTCAATAATAAGGACTGTGAAAGGTTCACAAAATTTAACCTAACATTTTATTGATTACTTTAAAACAAATATTAAATCACTTGTATTATAATTTAATATATTAATACCATACAGTTTCAGATTATAAAACTTTAAATTAATTGTTTATACTTACGAAGATCTTCTATTGAGACGTGTATCTTTAAGTGCAAAAATGTGAATTGTGCCTTTGTCACTACAACAACATAGGAAATCAGAATCTCGACTAAAGTTTATGCTGAAAGGAAAAAAGAAAAAGCTTTATGAAAAATAACAATAACATAATTACTTTAAGTATCATATTTATAAACTCAAAGATGACAAAAATAAGAATTGAAAAACCTACCTATAAAATGTATGAATACAAAATGCTTATTACATAGTTACGTTTCAGTTGTGAAATATATAATCTTATTATAAAACTGCTGATTATGTAACTTTGCAAAACCAAATTTTTACCAAATGCAAATTAGAGTCATGAACAAGTCGTGTAAGTGACTAACACCAATAAACAATATACTGACCAAGATAAAAACATGTTTATTAAATATTAGTAGGGAGTGGTTTTATTGGCTCAAATACAAAATTTTAATATAATAGTTTAAGCAAAAAACTGTTTGTTCTACCAATGTCAAAATTCTACCAGTAAAGCTTCTACTAAGGTTAAAATTTACAACTTATAGGAATGTGCGAGAAAACAATTTTTTATTATGATTTAGCATGATTATAATTTAATGCTTAGTTAATAATTTAGTGGTAATTATGATAGATATTTTACCCCTTACTATAAAAGAAAAACATTTTTTAATGAAGCCAGTTCTAATAGTATATACAGAGGCTTAAAATTTCATGATGAAAAATATGATTTTTTTGGGAAGGAAATGTGTACAAAATCTGTAAGTTAAGTGGTTACGCTGGTTAACTGGCTTGTAATTATTTATTAAAAAATCATTTCAATAAATAATTAATTCGTTTCTAATAATTAAACGTTGAATACTTTAATATGAACATTTAATAATAACTAGCAATCACCTTAAGAGTTATAAGTAAACAATTGTTTAAAGAGGTTTGTATACAGTCATCTAAGGAGGTTTGCCAGGAATACCAATCACTAAAGGAGTTATATATTATGTGCAGTGTAAAAACATCACATTAATTTTTTTTAGTTGCAGGTTTTTCATCAAAAAGATGAAAATATTAATCATGAAATGAGAGAAAATTCTTAACCTTTGGATATCCTTACTTTTATTCAGACATCTAAAAGAGATTTTACCAAGGAAAATATAAGAAATATACATATCTAGGTGAAAAAGCTATAGACTTCCAGGGTTTTTGAGAATTGTATCCTATATCTTAAGTTTGAGGAACCAAGGAATAATAATTGTGTTGTACCTGATGTTATTGGCAAGTATGTCCTCTGCGTTTTACATTTAAAAAAGAATTATTAATATATTAAAATAATTATGTTGTAAAAATCTTTAAAATATTTAATACAAACATTTACTTATTTATACAAACAAATTTATTTACTTTTTAAATAAAACAAATATTTGTGTCAAAAGTTTTATAAAAACACAAGTTTGATTTTTCTTTAATTATTATTTGAAATTGGTTCTTTAAAAACACCACACGTCTGGGGTAATTTTCATTAAAAAAATTGGAATAAAATATGAATCTTTTTATCATTATATTATCCTAACTCTAGTAAGATTAATTGAAATATAAATTAATACTCTTATTACCTGGTAAATATTGAATAATAACATTTAAATTTAATCAGTTGTTGAAAGAAATCATTTTATTTAAGGTAGAATAGTTTTATGCAATATGTACAACAACTATATAGATGTGTTAGAGTAATTGTTAGAGGTTTTAGTGTGATGCCAACTTGGAAGAATTTTTTTGTAGAATTTTTCTGTTTCAACAACTATTCACCTTAAAAATAAAGACAAAAAACGTAATTAATTATTTACTGGGTTTATGGTTATGCTATAAATTATTAACATGAGATTTTAACAAAACAGGTTTTTCTAATGTTTACACAGTGTGACAAAGAAGTTTTAGTCTCATATTTGTGCACATGTGTTGTACCATCTGTGAAATATGAAAAAGAGAAATATTTAAACAATAAATTTATAGCACAGTAATGCCTTGTAAAATATATTTGCCTGCTGATTTTGTTATAGTGGTCATTAATTGAAATCATCTAAACAGAATCGCAATGTTATTACATATTTTGGTGAAAATAGGACACAGTGTTTTGTGCATATTCATTCCCGTTTTTGACTCAGTTTTAGTGAAATAAAAAGAGATGCATGAATTATTTCGATTTTCCAGATTTAACAGCAATGGGCATTTCCAAATCCTAAAAATACAAATGATGATGAAAGGGCAAGATTTAAAAACATTCCACATGTCGAAAATGCTGTAATATTTTAGACATTTTCATGAGAAGTTTTTCAAGCTTTTTATAATAAAATCAATGTAAATTACACTCTGAAGTGCTAGAGACTATAATGAACATGAAAATTTAAAATATTGTATTTAAATACAATAATACTTGAAGTTGCTTGTTGTAATCACCTTGAATTCACTGATTAAACTATAATTAAAAGATACTTAGGTAAGTGAATATGAAAGGACTTATTTGCTGACACATTTCGAAACAATCGTTGCTTTTACGAAGCAAAGCCTCTCGACTGTTTTGAAACGCGTCAGCAAGTAAGCTCTTTCGTATTCATTTGTTAAGTATAATTTAATTATAGAATAATACTTGGTTAAGACAATTACAGAAACAATAAATTCACTACTAAAATAAACAAATCAGTTGGTTCAATCTGATTTAACTAAATTATTATGATAGGTTTTCATGTTTTACATAAATTTGTGTAACACTTATAATAATTTTAACAATCTGATTAAAACAGGAAATTGGTAACTTATATAAATACCTACATCTGAACTATATTACTTGATAATACCAACACTTTCATTAGAACAGACGCCACTATACATTACACAATGTATAGCTGGTTTTCTTATATAGGTGGGAACTATCATACCAGTGGTATACCAAGTCCAGAGAATCCCCTAACCTCAACGTCAGATAAATCCATTCATTTTTTTTTCTTTTTTTTTCCAAATAGCCTTATCTCTTTTCCCCTGACAGACTTATATAAACTATAATCACTCATATGTTCATGGAAACAATATATATATCTTTAATCTGTGCATCTGTGACATCTGATTTCTACTCTACACAATCTGTGATTACAATTATTTTATTTCATTCTCTCATATTTCTTTTTGTGTTTTCTCTTCGATTGACAAAGACCACTGTGTGGTTGAAATATATCATTGTTTAAGTGCTTTTATGTGTTTCTATTTCAAGACTACAGAGTGGACTCTTACCAAGGTAAGTCTGTCAGTCTCCTAGTCCAAAAAATCTAAATAATCTTTACCAAAACCAACCTAAATATATATATATATATATATATATGAAGTTGATATATTACTATTGTAAATACTTTTATCCACCACTAGGTGCAATAATTTTACCTTGTTGTGATGAGGCACCTTTCGGTCACTTTTTCTAGAGAAAAATATTAGTGATTCGACAATGGTCAAGTGACCGAAAGGTGCCTCATCACAACAAGGTAAAATTATTGCACTTAGTGGTGGATAAAAGTATTTACAATAGTAATATATCAACTTCATAAAGTCAGTGCAACGGGAAAATAATTGACAACGTAAAATATCAATATATATATATATATATATATATATATATATATATATATATATATATATATATATATATATATATATACCTTCCATTATTTTTTTTGTATATTTTGTGGATAGCTTTCTAAACCTCTTCATGGATATTACGTATAAAAGATTGAAACAATGAATTTACTTGGTCCAATGAAATCTGTTTAACTGAGTTTGATGGTATGTGAATTTTTATATGGTAATAAGAACTTTATTGTTACATTATATACAAAGGTTCTAAATAAAAATGTCAAGTTATTTAGTATTACAAGCCCCATCCAAAGGACTGAAATTACCAATAAAGAGTTGCTGGATCAGAACCTCTTCTTAACTCCACAAGCTGTGATCTTCGAGTAGTATCCCATACCCTGATAAGTGTACCTTTAGATGAAGCGGTTGCTACCATGGTACCTTGTTGATTGATTGCAAGACAAGCCAGTTCCCCTTGGTGTGCATTGATTGATACAGGTGCACTGGACATACCAGCTTCTGTGTTCGCTAGATCCTGTACAATTTATAATTTTCAACATAATTATTAATATCTTGGATTACTAACCCAAATATGATCATCTGCTTCCATAGATTATTTTGCTTATACTTTTGTTGTAGCACATTTAGGATAAACTCAAAATGTTTGTGTATACCTGAAATGGATCAGCACAAAATATATAAAAAAGTATGGAAGGCAGATAAATGTTCCTCTCTTAACCATTTCTACTTACCAGAAGCTGTACACTTCCTTGCTTGTGACCAGGGAATGCCAATAACTGACGTTCTGATGTTAGTATAGGACTGACTTCACATAAGCCTAATTCATTGTGTCGCGTTTCGAGTGTAAATAGCCTCTGAGCAGGAGCTGGGAAGGAGAATACACTAATCTGATTGCTTGTGGCCACTATAATCCTGCAAACACATGTTACACTTAATACTTAACAACTACATTTTGTAAAAAAATTAAACACTGGTTTAAAGTAGGCCTAAATAAAATTTCACAAACACAACCCCTTTGTAAAAAATGTATAATTGTATGCTTAGGTTCTTATTATAATATTATTCAGAACAAAATTTTATAATTGTGAAAATACTTTTAC
Organism: Prosapia bicincta; assembly: GCA_036971475.1. NCBI lineage: Eukaryota > Metazoa > Arthropoda > Insecta > Hemiptera > Cercopidae > Prosapia > Prosapia bicincta. The sequence continues at coordinate 122,951,700 of JBAIZL010000004.1, read as the reverse complement.
TTTACTTTTTATAACTAATGTTTTTAATACAGTGATTTTGTATGTCCTTTTATATTGTAATATTATTATAATTGGTTTTCATAATTTAGGTATATAAATTTTTATTTTCGTGTTTTATGTATTGCTGTTAAAAAAATATGCCTAAAGAGGCAAGTAATTTATGAGTAAATGGCACAAAAATGTAATAACATGTAATTACAATAAAAAGTTTAATTCTAAATTAAAGAAAATAACACCCTCACTATAATTATTTTTGTTTTCATTAATTTCAAATTTAGATATATAAAATTTACTTTGTAGAAAATTAAATTCATATGAATTTAACACTAGGATCAATTACAATTGCTCACATTATCTAGAGTCTAAAGTAATAAATACCAATCAAGATGCTAAAATATATCTTGAGAAATGTACTTACTATAAATTATATATACCACTTAAAAAAAAATTTTAAACTTCAAAACTATAAAATGAAATTAGTTTTGTAACTTGCAGTTTTTGTGATGTACATCTTGAGGTTTTTATAGAAATTACACTTGTTTGTATTATCTTGGCAAAAAAACCACTTACTGATTTATTCAGAAGACGCATTTCGCGCTAGGTCAGCCCAATCAAACACTATATTTAAGCACATGATTAACAACTACTCTATGAACACACCACAGAACAAAAATACACCTGAGCAACAGTCTTGTTAGAAATTCACAGCATTAAAAAATGTGCTGACCGAGCACAAAATGCTTCTGCTGAATAAATCATAGGTAGTGGTTTTTTTGCCAAAATAAAACAAACAAGTGTAATTTTGTAAATTTTGCATTTTGGGACAAGTAAAATTGAACTTAAACATTTAAATAAGTTAACAGATAATTATACACATAAAAAGTATAGCTTCTTTGAAAAAGGGCAAAATGTTCTAGTCCAATATAAATATATAATGATAAATTAATTTCAATTTAAGACAAAATCTTTTAATTACAATTTTTGTTGTTCATTCTAAAGATCCAACCATTAGAATAAATTGACGATTTAGAGTACAAACATTGGGTTTATTTTTATATTATGAATAAATAAAGCCTCTTAACCACATAAAATCTTTTATTTCATTAAACATTACTTTATATACATTTCGATTACACGGTAATCATCTCCAGAATTACTATTCAGAAGTAAAATAAAAGTTTTATATTGAGGTTAGTGGGTATTTAATTATTTAGTTAAAATTAGTCCACAGTGTTCAAAAAATTTATCAATTAAATCCTGATGTACATTTCGAATGCATGCAACCATCTTCAAAGGAAATTACTACAATACAAACTCATTAAGGTTTCGTGTCTAGTCTTTATATATGAAAATAAATCCCTATTTCCCTTGTTCACAACATCACGCCTGAATGGCTGGTCCGATTTCGATAATTCTTTTTTTGCTGTGTTTGTTATTCTAAGGAGAAGGATCTTATGGAAAAAAATTTTAAAAATTGTTGCTATATATATATAAAAATTAATTCTTTTTCACTTGGTCCCGCTATCACTCGTGAACGGCTGGACCGATTTCGATAATTATTTTTTTGTTGTTTGTTATTCTAAGGAGAAGGTTTTTATGAAAAAAAAAATTAAGAAAATTGCTTGGAAACTAAGAAAAAGTGAAAGTCAAAGTGAATCAGCTGGAATTTGAAGTTGATAATAGTTGGGTTGTTCCGTTTTCTCCATTACTCTCCAAAACATTTAAAGCTCACATAAATGTTGAATATTGCCATTCCGTAAAATTGATCAAATATATCTGCAAGTACATAAACAAAGGTAGTGACATGGCTGTGTTCGGAGTTGCTGCTGAAAATTCAAACAATGAGATTACTCATTTTCAAATGGGACGCTATGTCAGTAGTAACGAGGCGATGTGGCGTATTTTTTCATTTCCATTTCATGAAAGATACCCCGCTGTAGTTCACTTGGCCGTACATCTGGAAAATGGTCAAAGGGTGTACTTTACAACGGAAAACGTATTACAACGAGTTGAGAGGCCACCATCCACGACATTGACCAGCTTCTTTGAAATGTGACAGAATGATGACTTTGCTATAACACTGCTTTATTCCGAAATGCCACGATATTATACCTGGAATCAATCGTTAAAAGAAATTTCAACGATGGAAACAAGGACAGCCAGTTCCAAATTATCCTCAAGTATTTTCCACCAATGTACTAGGGCGTCTTTATACAGTCCATCCCAGCCAAGACAAATGTTTTTATTTTCGTTTACTGTTAGTCACTGTTCGTGGTCCAACATCATTCAAACATCTGCGAACTGTTGATGGTGTATTGTGCGGCACATACAGAGAAGCCTGTCAACGTTTGGGATTGCTAGAGAATGACACTCATTGTGACCACACTCTCGAAGATGCTGTGATTTTGTCAAGTGCTAAACAAATACGAACATTGTTTTCCATAATTTTGTCTACATGCTTCCCATCAACACCTATTGATTTATGGAACAAATATAAAGATCACATGGCCGAAGATATATTACATCAGAAGCGTCTTAGAACATCAAATGCAAATTTGAAAATTAACGAAGAAATGTACAATGAAGCATTAATTTTAATTGAAGACATATTTGTATTTGTTTGGTAAGCACATTGCTAAAAATTACAAAGATCATGTATGGTTGAGCAAAAGAGTTATATTGGCTGCAAAAAACGTTGATGTCAACGAAATGAATTTTCAGATTCAAAATAATATAGCTGGCGAATTAATTATATACAAATCGATTGATTCCGTTACTAACCAAGATGATGTTGTCAACTATCCAACGGAGTTTTTAAATTCACTGGATTGCCACCTCATAATCTACAATTAAAAATCAGAACGGTAATCATTATGTTGGGGAATATAAACCAGCCATGTCTTTGTAATGGCACCCGACTTACGGTGAAGAAATTAATGAACAACGTCATCGAAGCCACAATTTTGAAAGGGAAGTACAAAGGCGAAGACGTTTTGATTCCACAGATTCCTTTGATTCCGAACAACATGCCATTCGACTTTAAACGGTTGCAATTTCCAGTGCGGCTAGCATTTGCAATGCCGATAAATAAATCTCAAGGGCAGTCGTTAAGTGTTTGTGGCATCAATCTTGAAGATCCATGTTTTTCACATGGACAGTTATATGTCGCATGTTCCCGTGTCGGAATACCAAAAAAACTATTTATATATGCGCAAGAAAAAAAAATTAAGAATGTTGTATATCATAAAGCATTAGAATAATAAACACTTTTTTTTTTATTAATTATAGCAATTTGAAATCAATATCATTAAGACAGGAGAACGTCTGTCGGGTAAGCTAGTGTAATATAATTCTGTGATGCGCACATTTTGCAATAAAATAGTAAAAAGCAAATAGCACTGATTTTGGAGATATTATTTTATCTTAAAACAAATTGCATTACACTATTACCAGCCTGTTACTGACAGCTGTTTGCTATTTTAGTAGGGGCAAACTGGTTCTTGAAGGACTTTAAACACAAATTATTACACATGTAAAGGTTGTTCACTCCTGTGCAATAAATCGCTTTTCCTTAATTTGGTGGAAGTATTTTATTTTAAAGAGGGCTAGCAATGAAAGCCTGACTATTGTAAAGGATATACCATCCAGAATGTGTACGTGTCTCGTAATTGTCATCCTATACCAATCCTATCCTCTGCAACTACTCCTTTTACAACTTATAAACTACATAGGGTCTTTAACTTCACAGCACAAAATGAGAAAGAATGGTTTGTCATACAATTTAACTCCTTTCTAATAATAATAAGATCATTTATAAGGGTTAAGATTCAAGGATTTATACTATAAACAGTTTCTGATATACAGCTCCTGTCTGCTAAATCTTGAAACTATGACACACTGTGATAAAGAATCAATGACCCTATCAAGATATGGCAAAGAATCATATATAATAACAAAACTATTTTATAAAGGCAAGCAGCCAAAATAAAAAATTAAGCATTGAATAACTTCAATTCACATTAAACATTTATAGATAATAACACTTGTCTAATGCTGATTATCACATTATATTAGTCACTATCCATAATAAAAAAAAATACAACTAAAATAAAAATATTATTTCTTACTTGTCACGCCTCAAGCGAACAGCTTTGACAGAAGAAGAGAAAATCAACTCTAGAATAAATTTTTTGCTAATGTCATCGTAAACTAAAACCGTATTATCTGAGAACTTTGGCCTGTATCCACCTGCCACTATAGCAAACAGATTTGTGCGATGGAGCATCTCACAATGTGATATACTTCCCATTAGTTCTATGTCTAAAACAGTCATAAATTATTATTTTTAAATAAAGTATATAAGTAGTAATGAAAAAAAAATAGCTTTAAAACTCAAACACATGTAACACTTATGAAATATCATATGAAGTATAACTATTAAATAATGAGACTGAAGCTGGTGCGAATCAAGAAGGCATTAGTCAACTGCCATTGTTCAGCAACTGTTTAGTGTGAACTTTTCTCTTTAGTACGCAGTTAGTCTCGCTTTTGAAAACAACACCGTTTAGTTAAAGCCTAATTTCGCGTTAATGTTGTTTTTTTGTTTTGCTGGATAAAATAGTTAGTGTAACAGTAGAGCAACGAATTATTGTGAAATATCATTTTAAACTTGGAAAAACTGCTACTGAAACTTATAATTTACTGAAAGAAGTGTATCACAGTGAATTTTTATTACGGGCACATGTTTTTGAATGGTTTAAGTGTTTTATAAGATGGCAGAGAAGTCATTGGAAGATGATTTGCGGCAAGGTCGCCCTTCAACATCAAAATTGGATCAAAATATCAAAAAAGTAGGTAATTTGATTCAATCTGATTAAGTATTCACGAAATTGGTGAAACCGTAGGTATTGATAAAGAATGTGTACAGCTAATTTTACATGAAAATTCTAACATGCGAAAAGTGTGTGCTAAAAATGGTGCCTAAAATTCTAACGTTTGAACAAGAAGCTCGCAACAATGTTTGTACTGACACTTTGTATGCAATTGAAAATGACCAACATTTTTTAGAAACGATAATAACATGTGATGAAATGTGGTTTTTACTTGTGGTCCAGAAACGAAGCACCAATCCATGCACTGAAAGAGCCCATTTTCACAGAGAGCCAAAAAAGCCCGAATGAGCAAGTAAAAATTTAAAGCAATAATGTTTGTTTTTTTATAGCCACGGGATTATGTACCTTCACTGGGCTCTTGAAGGTCAAACAATTAATCAATATTACTACCTTGAGGTACTTCCTAAACTATGTGAAAGAGTAAGGAAAAACACCCCGAATGTGAGACAATGCACCAGCTCATTACACGTTGTCAAGAAGAGGTTCCGAGCCAAGTAAGTACAGCATTCCAGTGTTAGAACATCCACCTTATTCACCAGATCTTACACCATGTGACTTCTATCTGCAGAAGAAGACTTCCAGCACTATTTCCAACAATGGAAAATATGCATAGAGCGTTGTAAGGATTTAGAAGGAGTCTATATTGAAGGTGATAATAAGTAATTATGTATAAAATAAACATACATTTTTGTAAAAATGACATTTAATAGCCATATACTTCAGGATACCACCAGGAAAAATAAAACTAAATATTACATGGTTCATATGAGGAAGTTTGTCACATGGATCCTTTGCTTAGTTGTTACTCTACCTCTTTTTCCGCTTTTACAGATTTGACAGCCAGTATTTGTCATTTTAGACATTGCATTTGCTACACAATAATATTTTTTTTCCCTTAATACAGTTAACATTTTAAAATTAGCATAATATTATGATGTAAATGACATCAAACATGATTAAAAAATATTAAAAACTGAGATATTTTCACTGAATAATAAATTGTTTAAAGAAAGAAAAAAATATTTTCTTTAATGTGGTGGAAAAGTGTATATGATTTGGGTTTTGGTTTGGTTATTTAATATACAAAATTTTTATTTTGAAAGGTTGCTAATTTAAAAAAAGTTGAATGAATATTTTTGAAATACCTAATTTTTTTGTTAAAAAAAGGATTTAAATATAGATATTCTTTAAAGACAGCCTTCATTAAAACATTCTAAAGTAAAATAAAATAGGTTAAAATTTAAAATATTCTCAAAAATGTATTTTTTATATTATTTACTTGTAAAACATTAAAAAGGAAAAGAGTTACTAATAACCAGATGCATTATAAAATACATGTACAAAACAAGTTTTCAAGCAGAAAAAAAGGAAATTAGACAATAGCAGTGAAAGTTCAGGAAGAATTGTTCAGTGAAAGGATATCTAATGCTTTATAAGACTTTATTTACAAGAAGTCAGCCTTAGGAGATATGTTTCCCAATGCATTCACAGTTTAAAACAGTCAAAATTAGATTTAAAACATTGTTTAAGAAAACATGTTTGTAACTCGCTGTTCAAAGTGCAACTGAGCTATCACTTTTAAATTTAAGAATAAACAAACTTATCATGCTTTCAATCAGCACAAATACAAATACAAAATTGGGAAAAATATATAATGCCATATAAAGTTATTATTGTTAATTGTAAACAATTATTCCACTACTGATGATGAGGTGCCTGATCACATAATTGCACTAAGTGGTGGAATAATTGTTTACAACTAACAATAATAACTTTATAAAGTTAATGCAACATAAAAATAATGGACAGCGTGAAATATCACGATTTATGTATAACTCTACCAGGTCTAATTGGTAGATTAATAATAAAATAACTTAAACTAACAAATTAACTTAAAAAATGAAGAAAAGCTATTTTTTTTTGTTAATGGAACTTTAAAAAAATGTCTTATTCAGAAATTCAATTTTCTATAATAAAGCAATCAATAAATTTATATATTATGATTATAATAGAGTAATTTAAAAACACTGTAAACTCGCATCTTATTGAAATAACATTAAAGTGCTATTGCTATTAA